>VDFB02047230.1:375126263-375210991 GCA_007258455.2 Sequoia sempervirens | reverse complement strand
TAGCAATTTCAACTCAAAATGTCATGTGTTTTCTGTTGAAAGAGTTGCAACTCAGAATGTCAAATGTAGGTTTCTATGTGATAAGGAGGTTTCCTATCATGTAGAGGTTACACTCTATAGGTTTTAATGTACCATATGGGTACTGAGGGAATCATTTGTCTGTATAACACATCCACACCTATAATGCTAAGATTTTCAGGAGCATTCACATCTACAATAGTCGGGAGTAGCTTGGCTTTAGCACGTTGTCGTTTTGATCATCCCCTCTCATAACTTGGAAGGGCAGGTTTGACTCTCTAAAGGGTAACACAAAATAAGGATAGGTCTTTTTTTCTAATCACCGAGGTTTCCCATGATGAGAGCATATGAACCTACCAGCCTTATCAAGTACAAAAGATAGTCATAAATCCACCCTAATTAATAACAACCTACTATGTGAAGACTCAAAAAAGGGTTAATTAACCATCTAATTAACAAAATAAATCCTATATGAAAACTAAAAACATGAAAGAAAGCAAGATAAGATAGGAGTTTTAGATTATTTTCTTTGACACTCGTCATGCAAAACCACAAATTAGAAGTTTGAATGTTTGTATTTTTTCTTTTGTCAATCGTCCTACAAAAATTAATTTAACTCTTGTAGATCACACACTATAAACTCTAAATTAGTAATAAAAAACTTTAAATATTAAAATCAAAACTCAGAATTTTAGAATATAGAAATTTATTTTCGCTAGCCAGATGCATTGTAGGAAGCCACAAATGTGTCATTTCTAGTTAGATGTGACGTTTTCATCTTCGAATGTGGTTCATTATGTCATATGTGTCATTCGATGCAAATGCATCGATCCGTACCTGTTCCTACAAAAATGAAATTTTCTATGAAATTTCTCAAAGTTTGTGACTTATATCGGGTTCATCAAATGTGATAAGGAAAAATAACCATGAACAAAGAAAGCATAACAATGACAACAATCACAAATTGCCTAGATCATGCTAAGATCCCCAAATCGATAATGAAGTGCTATGCAACAAAATGATTCAATAAAAAAGAACAATATCACCTAATTCCCATGCTTGCTTGACTCATCTGGGTATGTGCAGGATCATGATGGGCCAAAAAGTGGCAATATGATGGGTATGTGGCTGACGACTTTTTTTTACCCAAAATTGATGAAACAAAAAGGGTTTTAAAAGGAGATTCTCGGCTTTCCACCAATATAAATTATACTTTACTTTGAATTTAATAAATAATTATTATTCATTTTCTATTCAAATTATGACTAATGTCCTGATTGATCGACTGATTGAAAAACATCTATAGCTTTCAAATGATATCACATTTTTTGAATCCAAAACATGCACCACATTCTATGCTTCGAATACTATAGCATTAAAAAAGAAAAAATGAATTTTATGAAATTTTGACCAAGTTAAGGTGGTCAGACATACGAGTTTTTTATATTTTTTAAAATTTGTAATAAAAAATTCATAATTAATTAGTTACTTGGAAAAAAATAACAAAAAAATATACATCATATCGGGACATGAGTCCTCTACTTATATCTAAAATATTATAAAAAATTATTATCATTTTATTGTGGTTAGGTTGGTCAGATAGACACCTACTTCTTATTTTTTCCCTGAAATTTAAGTACTACTGCATTGAAATTGCAAATTGTCACCAAATAGATTTCTTTTTTTTTTTAAACAAAGTTAGTAGTTTAGAATGTACATTCAATTTGCTACAGATTCTATTCTTACATATTTTTGAAATAATATTGATAACTTATTCAAAATTTTATGTCAAGTTGCCTAACTCTGATTTTTCTGATTTTTTTGCCACTTAAGGGCTTTTTTTTCCATGATGATCCTACACATACCCATCTCCATTATTCTTCTAAAATTTTCTTTAAAATTCTCAAATGTCTTCAGATTGTAAGTGTACAATTTTAGCTTGTATGCATTTAGATGAGAAAAACTTGGAAGATTGTGATTACCAAAAAATAGAGTTCAAAAGCTTCTTTTATAAAAACTTCATAAATTTGATGGTCGAGATTGATTTCCATTTCAATTGTCTAGATCGAGTGTGAGGGTCTGATTAAATAGTTAAGTGACTTCATTGATTAGATTGAGATATTGATTGAATAGTTAGCTAATTTGATTGATTAGTCAAGAGATATAACTAAAAGAGTGTGCAAGACAAAAGGAGATGATAGATTAGCTAGGTGAGTGAACTAAGAGAGTATTTGTCAGGAATGGAGAGAATTATGCATGAGATATTAGATTGAAAATGTAGGAGACATATGCTCAAATAGAGAAATTAATTATAAAATTAATTACTTTCTTTGTGGAAGAAGTTGTGTGTACATGATTTCATAATCAAAATGAAATATTCAATTTAAGGAAGCACTTTAAATGAGAAGATAAAATTAATTAATTAAATGAATAATCATTTATCTAGTCAAATGTGGGAAATCAAATAAATTTAGAAAACTTATTTAATTAATCAAAAGAAGATATTAGAATTAATTAGCATCATAATTAAAGTAAATTAATGTAATTTACTTAATTCACCAATTTTAGAAGAATAATGAAATGAAGTAATTAAATGGTTAAAAATATTTAATTAATTAGAGGAATTAGGATGTTAAGTTTTAATTAAATGATAAAATCATTTTGTAGGTATCTTGAATTGATGATGAAAAAATGTAGTCTCAAGCCTCAGCAATTTTTTCAATGTCTACAAAAGTCAACAGGGACTAAGATGCCAATAAGGGCGTCTTAGTCCTACTGGTGAGATTTTGAAGTTCTAGAAAGTGAAATTGAAATAAAAGAACATAGATAGGGTTTTGAGCCAGAAACTCACAAAGGAAGTAAGATGCCAAGAAGGTCATTTTAGTCCAAATAGAGGTTTTTTTAAAAAAATTAACAAATTTTCAGTTGTTTACAGTGTTCCTAAGTTTCCTACCTAGGGACCCGATGTTTGGAAACATAAAAGTGTGCAAATGAATGCAAGAAAAAGTAACTATTGAAAAGAAATCTGATGGAAAGTTGAATACATTTTTTTCAAATATTGAATGCAATAACAATGTTTTTAAATGTAATTAGGATGATTAACAATGTTTTTTATCTTTTCAATGAGATAAGATGATGCAAAAAAGAAAAAATGCAACCTATATGCATTTTCGCTAATGCAATTAAGAGAAACCCTAGATGCACATTCACTAATGCAAGATGAAATGAAAGAATGAATGCAACCTAGATCTAGGACCCTAATGATCTCCAAATCAAAAAATGAATGCCCAAAATGTCGGGTTCACCAAAAAGAACACTTAAGAAAAATAGGTGGTGGAAATGCCACTATTCTCTTTAGGTCATTTAAGAATGTCCCAGTACCTCAAATTGGATTGACTATCAACCCCAAAGGTGAGTCAATTCTCAACAAGGAAGACCTAGGAGGGGAGTATTTAAGCTTTGAGGGGTTCACCACCAAGCAAAATCTTGGAAAAGACAACTTAACATTCAACAAACAAAACCTAGTAATGCAAGCTAAATAATGAATGAGAATGATGAAATTAAGAAATAGAAAGTTATGATGTGTGTACCTAGGAAGTCTAGAAATGTGATGAGGATTCTCGAAATTCAAAAATGTTGTCAAAATATGCTAGGGAGGACTAAGACACCCTTACTGTTCACTTAGACCCACTACTATTTTTTGAGGTAGTTGTGGAATCTTTGGATGTCAAATTTTTTTTTGAAAGAATCTCTGCAAAATACCTTTGGGAGGGCTCAGATGTCCTTGATGGGCTGACTTAGTCCCATTCTAAATTTTTTAAATATGTGAAAGTGATCCTAATGCTCAATTTTTGCACTTCCTTCTTCTCTGATCTCGGGTTTTGAAACTTCGAGATTTAACCTCTAGGTGAGTTTCTGAGACTTGATGATAAGTTTGCAATCTAACTTTGCAAATTTTTAGCTTTACACTCCAAATGATCTTGAAGTCTTAAACCTAAATTTTCAATCAAAAACATGCAAGAGAGGAAAAACATGTTGATTGTTATTAAATGGGGGTTTTCCTTGGTCAAACCCCTTGTTGGTAATTAAACATATGAATGAAATGAAGTAATGGAAGGAAATGATGAATGAACAACATGCAATGTTACAACTCACCAAACCCTTGTTATGAAATCTACAAACTTGTGTGAAATGGTTAGCTTGAATGCATATCTTTTATCAGAGGAATTCCTAATAGATCTTGAGTTGAATTTCTTGCTTGAATCAAAACCCTACATCATAAATGTTAGCTCAAAAACACACATGATGCAAGAGGATCTTTGATATGATGCTTGAATCTTGATGATGGCTCCACATGCTTGATGAAATGTTGTTGCATGCTCTCACAAAATTCTTGATCACATGATTGCTTGTTAGATTGCTAGGTATGAAAATATGAGAGAGGGAACCTTGTAATTATACTTATCTATGCTTAATATCCCGAAATTACACCACAACAAGCCGACATATGAATTCATTAACTAAAGGAGGCTAAATCCTACCAAGATTTAAAATTAAATCCCAAAAATAACCAAAGGGGGACTAAGACGCCTTAGGTGGTGTCTTAGTCTCGAGGCATGAAACTCGTGGCACAAACTCCAAAAAGAGGCCCATTTAAGGTTCCTTTGACAAGAGGGTCCCAAGACCTTTGGGGGACAAAGACCCCTAGGTGACATCTTAGTCTTGACCCAAAAATTAGGGACACAGCCATAAAAAGATATGATTTATTAAGGTGGTGGATGCATAATAGGACCAATTAATACATAAATATGGATAAATATAGTAAGGGAGGCTCATACAAGTTTTAAAATGCAAGGGTATGCATTTTTGTACACTACAATTACATACATAAGATTGTCGAAGATTATGTTGATGACATTCTAGCCAAATCTTGTACTCAATATCATAATGTGAATATCCTTTGAAATATCTTTGAGCGAATGAAAAAATATGACAAGAGATTGAATCCAAAAAAGTGTCTTTGGTGTAGATAATGGAAAAAAATTAGGTTTTATTGTATCTCATAGAGTGATTGAGGTTGACATGAAGAAAATTGATGTTATAGTTAACATGCAACCTCCTAGAAACATCTCTCAATTATGCACTTTACAAGGTATAATTTAGGCTATTGAACATCATTTTGTAGAATCTCTAGCACACCGAACATTAGAATTTACACATCTTGAGAAGGAAGATCAATTTTATTGGAATGGGGATTTTAAATAGGATTTCAATAGTTTGAAATATTACCTTGCTACTCCACTTGTTTTACAACCTACTATGCAAAATAAACCATTCATCTTGTATACAATAACAACATCCCATGGTCTTGCAATATTCTTAGCTCAACAAGACAAAAATGGTAAAGAGCATCTTATTTATTGCATTATCTGAACCCTAATTTATTACAAGATGAGATACATAATGATATAATAACACGGTTCAGCTCTAGTATTCACTACTATTAAGTTGTGATATTACATACTAAATGTTGAAATCCATGTGATAACAAAGTTTGATCCTTTAAAACACATTTTCACTATAATAGATTTATCAGGATGCTTAGATAAATGGATTATGTTGCTAACAAATTTTTACATTAAATTTTTCACACAAAAAGAAATTAAAGGGAAAGCCTTGACCAATCAATTAGATAGCGCTCCTTCTCCCCTAGCATTGCCTAATGAAGAAGCATTTCTTGATGAGAATGTGTTAACTATTTAGAAACATGAAGATACATGGGAATTATATTTTGATGAATCTAAGTGAAAAATAGGCTCTAGCACAGGAGTTATCATAACACCACCTCAAGGTTAGCCCATTCCCTTATCCTATCACTTAAAATTCATATACACAAAAAACACAATAGAGTATGAAACATTAATTGTTGGGTTACATAATGCTTTAACATTGGGCATTCGAGACATTAAATTTTTTTGTGATTCGTAATTAGTCATTAAATAAATAAATGAAACATATCAAGAAAAACATGATAAAAATATCAAGCGGTGAATGGAAAAGAGGCGGCGTCTTGTAATAATGAGGAAGGTATGAGTCATGAATAACACAATTAGAAGATATAATGGGACCGAGAGGATCCTGCAGATAAATTATTCTCTTTGGCATGCTTTGTGGGTCCTGTGAAGCAAAGGAACTATCTGGAATAAGTTTTCTTTCTGCAACAATACTCGAACTAAGATCTAAAAAATGGGAGGGGAATGGAAGAGTGTTGAACCTACCAAGAACATTAAAGCGTGGAGTAAAAGAAGAAGGGGTGGCCTACTTCCATTCATTAAGAAACTCCATGGCCCTAAGGACAAGATTACAGATTTTTTTGAGAAAAATTGGAATAATGGGGAGGTTCTCCTCTTTGGGAGGAAAGTTTAGATTGATGAAGCTTTGATAGCGGAGGTGACTGGAATTCCGATGGAAGAGCATAGATTTTTTAGAGATAGGAAATTTTTTGATGAGGTTGTGATGAGGTTCCCTAAGATTGAAACGGAGAGGCAAAAACTTGTCATGACGACGAATAGTTACTATGAAGTGGACACTATAAAAGCTTTATGGAGAAAAGTGCTAAGGGTTATCGTGGAGTACATCACTCTAGACGGCCACTTCACTAGGGTTTATGGATACCACTTCATGCTGCTCAATCACTTCCGACATAAGGTGCGTGTTTCTATCCCTTTCTTCTTGCTTAGTTCCCTGAGAAATAGATTTTATGACCACAGTAGAAGCCCTAAAAGATACCTGATTCTTCACATGGGTCTTTTAAGGCTCATTTATGAGCACTTTCAGGATATGCCTACCTTCCAAACCCTATAGCCCCTTTGGTGCTTGATGAGGATGATAGTGAGCCTAGCATATCTGATACTAAAGTTTCCCCTAGCTATGTCAAGAGCTCTTCACCTCCTCTTCCCCCCCTTCTGCCTATGGCCGTTCCCCCCAGCCTTCTGGTGCCTGCTCTATTCCTACCTCTGGCCACACTAATCCTAACGCTAAAGTGGCGGGCTCTAGCTCTCCAGTTAATAAGTTAGTCTCCTACCTTGATGACTCCCCTGTTGTTTTTGCTAAAGCGACCAAGGTTAATCTTGAGGATCCCCACATCCCTTAGAATTTTCAACATGAGAACTATAGCCCTCCTAGAGGTGCGGAGTCGGTGATTTTTGGGGTCAATTCTGAAAGTGACCCCCCGTTTGACTTCGTTGGATCTGCCAAGAGTTGTTTTATGGACTAGTTTAATTCTGCCAAATGGTTATTCCATGAAATCAATGAGTTGAAAACTAAAAGTCTGTCTCTTCATGGTAAGTTGGGGGAAATTGAAGCCAAAGTTGTGGGGCTAATTCAGCTTGAAGTGGAGAAGAATACCAATGTGAAGGATAACACTCAAAAGGATAGCACTGTTGATAATGATATTGAAAAAATGAAAGGAATCTTGAAAACAATTACTAATCAAAATTGTAGAATTGCCAGACATAACATTGTTATCATCAAAGCCATGTCCGAAAAACTGGAGAAAACCTAGAAGAGAGCTCTGATTGTTGACCTTGATCAGGAGAAAGACCAGGATGAGGAAGAAGGGATCTCTAAATGAACCAAATCAAGCATGAAAAGAAAAGCCCTAACCTCCCCAAATATGACTCAGATCTTTATGGAGGGGGTCCAGGATATGGTGGACCTAGAAGAGGTTGCAGATGAGCTTCTGAATTCTATGGATTAGCTATGGCTGGGCCCAGCTTTGTCTGTTTACTAGCTATTTAATGGTTTTTTTGTGGCTTTTTGTGGTTGTCTACTTTTGCTATTTTTTTTCTTTTTGGCAGCCTTTTTATCTTTCGGACCTCTATTTTGGTCTTAACTTATAATGTTACTTTATGGTCTTAGGTCCTTGTAAAACTCGTTTATCCCCCTTTTATCAAAAACATGATAAATTGTCAAAATATAAGGATCTCACAATGACTTTGTTAGAAAATTTTGATTCCTTCACCATTGAAAACATTACACGGAAAGATAATCAACATGTGGATGCAATGATGAGTGCAGATTCCCTGATATCGAATCATGGATCTTCAAAATATTCCATATTTGTTGTTCATACAATTATGAAACCATTGATTCATTCTAAAGCAAAAGAAGTATTAACAATCACCACAGAAAGCTCTAGTGAATGGTACACGCTGATATTTAATTATTTAAAAAAATGGTACCTTTCCTAAGCTGAAAACTAAGAATACTAGATCCCACCATCAAAAGCATTCATCTAAATATATAATCATTGTCGATGTGTTGTATCGGAGGTCCTTTGATGGTCTCCTACTTAGATGCCTTAAAAATTCTGAATTCCCCATAGCACTTGAAGAAGCCCATGTAGGTGCTTATGGGGGACATTTTGGAGGAAGATCGTTAGTTTAGAAGTTAATATGTATAGGATATTATTGGAGAGTATGGAACAATATTGATTTGCATATGTTAATAAGTGTCACAAATATATAGAAAATAGCAGATTGATTCACACTCCTGCTTCTGAGCTTTGTGCACAAGTTCCTATTTGTCCTTTCTTAGTGTGGGCCCCAAATATTATTGGAAATATTTCACCTCCCTCCTCTGATAAAAATACATTTATAATTACTGTGACAAATTATTTCACAAAATGGATGGAAGCAATTACCCTTCATTCAATAACTACCTCTATAATATGATGTTTCATATTGGAACACATTATTACTCAATTTGGACTTCCTTCCAATTTGGTTTCGAACAATGGAATACCATTTAAGAATAAGGATGTGAAGAAGTTCTTAGAAATGTTGAATATACAACATCACTTTTCAAAACCCTACAACCCACAATCTAATGTTCAAGCCAAATCAACTAATAGAACCCTCAAGAAAATCTTATGAAAGATGATAAATAAACACAATAAAGATTGCTACACACAACTAACACATGTGTTATGGACCTATCATATGAATGTTAGATCATCAACTAGGAGTATCCTTTATAACCTTGTCTACATAACCAAAGTGATAATTCCCTTGGAGTTAGAGATTCCTTCATTAAGAATCACTCTTCAAGGACTTATTGATGATAATACTTATAAAGAACAATGTTTGCATCAACTTGAAATGCTTGATGAATAGAACATTAACACTCTAAAGCACCTTCAAGATTATTCTAGAAAAATGTAGCATAGTTATAATGATAACAGTATATCTCATTCATTTAATAGAGGTGATTTGGTGTTATGTGAGAATCAAGAAAACATTAATATCGACTTGACTGAAAAAGAAAATTTTAGCCCTAGTTTGTTAGGACCTTACATAATCAGTGAAAGTTATGGGTCGAGATCATATACGTTAGCATAAATTAATACTGCACCTCTTAAGGAACCTATTAACTCAATTCATTTGTGCCAATATTATGTATAATCTTCTTGAATAGTGTGAATGATAAAGTAGTGGTGTTAGAGTTAGTGGATGGCATTCTATAAGCTCTAACATTGTTTCATTCTTGTAAAGAATTATTTGTGTCTTGAATACTAAAGAAATTATTTAAGTTAAATTTTAGGTTGTTACTTTATATTTCATACTATTGAATTATATCTTGTATTTTGTGTTATATTAGATCCTTACATGAATTTAACATTTTTTAATTAGATCATAGGTGCATTTAATTTAGTATAGTATAATTAATCACAATGTCGCATCTAAAATAAACTAAAATAGTTTTAATTAGATCACATAAAGTATGTTAAATAATGGATACATTTATTAATTAGTCTTACAAAGATTAATTGATAAATCACATTACCATTTGACATAAAACACATAAGTACAAATAATCAAACATCAAATGATTATATATATCACAAATTTTTGAGTACATGTCATCAATATATACAATGCTAATGTGGCATGTGACTACTAGATCCCTCAAGATCAGTTGATCATTTTTGTCTAGAGACACTCTATCGAGAGATATTAGTGTGCAATCATGACTATGAACTAATAAGAGAGTCTGACGCATATTATAGGCTTTGTGCTTGTCCAATGCTGAACTCTCCCATCTGATGGATTCCTATAACTCCTGCTCTATGTGATACCTCTCTACATGTAGCTTGGATACCTTTACCTATAGTTTTTCAACCTCTACTAGATCTTGAGATGATCGGGTCTCCTCAAAGGTATCCTTGGCTCATTCTACAGACCTAGTAGCACCCTCGTATGATGCTCTCATTCTAACATAAGGCTCCAAAAACTCTCGGTCCTACTCAATGATGGGTGGGACAAGTAGTATGTAGCCTCATCTCTAAGAATGGGGGGCACTAGCTCTATAGCTACCTATCAGTAGAGATCTTGTAAAAATATCATAGCACCTACAAAATAGAATTCATAAAATTAATTAGTACACATCATGATATATATGAAAATCAAAATCATAATCATAAATAAAATTTCATCACCTAGATCTCTTGTTGGTTGTGTTAAAACAACCTTGTCCTATGCAGGAGGCATAGAGGATGAGCTAGACTCTCCATGCTCATGAATGCTGGTGCATGCTATGGCTGCCAACTGTGATCTAGTAATACAAATAAGAGATGGATATCCCCACTTAGTCACAACTAGACCCTCATCTACCATATCACAGCCCTCTCTGATTGGCTCCTCCTCCTCCTTGACCTCCTCCACTCCCTCATAATCAAGGCATGTTTCCTAATCATAGTACTCATCTATCTAATTTGTGAATAGGTCCCCTTCCCTGAGCCTTGTATCCTCAGCTACATCCTCCTCCTCATCTCTCTAATCTAGGAGTGGTCCTGCATAGCCTATTGACTAATCCATGAGGAACACTGGAGATGGCCATGCTACTATCCATCTCCTCATTATCTGTAGTACCGACATCATCATCTTCAGAGACTAGGGGAATGTCATGATCATAATCATCGAGGTCAGTAGAGATGACATCATCAACACTAAATTTTTTTGTATCTCCTGGCCTCTGGGTACTCCACACCAATTACCTTTAAAGAGGATGTGCTATGGGTACTACCTAAATCTATCTGAGTTGTCGCATTAAACGATCGTAGTAAAATGGTCTCACTACATAATCATGTCTTCACAAAAGAAATCTATCTATTGGCATCCTCCTCAGCTATCGAGTCTCATTTGACCACTATGGTATCAGTTGGTATGGTCTCCACATGATTTCATATTGATCTAGGTGATTGAATATGAATCTCCAATATAGAATATCATTTTAATTCCATGCGTATCTCATTGGTTAACTGAATGCACAAGGATATCCAATGGATGACACTGAAAGGAATCTTGTCAGTCTAGTCCATGTGATATGCTCTAGAAACCACACCTATAGTAGCATATAATGCACCATACTATCTACCTCACAATATGTAAAACTCCCAAGATCATAATATAAGTATGCAAGGATGTTGTGGCCCCAAACACATATTGTTCTATGGTACTCCATCTGTCCAATCATGTGGACTAGGCCTCCATCTAGGTGTGCTCCCCTGACATTAGGGACGAGTACTAGTAATACTATAAAAATCATACTCCACGTCAAGAGTGAAGATTGTGCATATAGTACCCATGATAGCTCAATGTGTGGCCCCATGATCTCTTCTCAAATAGGTCCTCCCAAGAAAAATACCACATCAACTCACATATACGCATATGACTAATCCCCTGTAAAGTGTATGGTCTCACCATGGATAGGAACCTAAAGGATGTGATGAATGTCCTCTAAGATGATTGTCATCTCACCTATAGGTAGGTGAAATGTCCAAGTCTCAACATCCCATCTCTTAGCTAATTCAATCAGCATAGCATCATGGTACCTCATGGAAGGAATGAGGTGCACACAATATATTCCATTAGTCTATAATATCTAAACATTCACCTCTGATAATGTTGATACTAGGTCTCGCATGTGATAGAATTGTCTGCGATTGAGATGATATTGTGACTAGGGTGGTGTCTAACAAAGCAACAAAAATATGTCCTATAAGAATTCTAAAATCTTAAATCTATACATTACTAATAAAAAAAGTGTGATAAAGTTGTTCTAGTGTACTTTTCTAAGGGTCCTAGACACTTCATTTCCCTTTTGGGAAACTTTTCGAATAAATGGGGCACTTTACGGAAATGTGGGACACTTCACGATAAAAGGGGACACTTTGCGAAAAAAGGGGACACTTCACAAAAAAAGAGACACTTTGCAAAATTTTCTTCTAGGGTCCTAAATCAACATAGAAATGTATACAATATACATTAAATGCATCAAAACAAAACTAAGGTACATAAAATCAACTCAAATGGTGTTGAAGGTTGTCTCGTGCTACCTCCTCTCATAGTGTATCGAGTTTCAAGGGCTTGTACTCTCGTCGACTCAACATCTTCACCTACTCCCCAACAAAGTAAAACTGTAAGTAGGTAAAAGACAAAATGATTATAAACTACCTCACTTTTTACTCTTATATATGTTAAAATTAGTGTTTTACTATATTAGGGTTGAAAGTGTTTTTCATTCACTCGCATATTAAGGGCTAGCGAACTCTATTTTTGATGTCGTTTATTGCATTGGAATAATGGTTCCACTCCCATTGTCATCAAATGTCTATCGCTATGTAGTATGGTACTTGGAAATGCCCTATGATACAACTTATCTAATTCAATGCAACTAGACTACTACCTTGATTCCACCTCCATAGAGCAAGAAAAATCAAGGGGGGCATACATCTACCCTCGAATTTGATTTCTAGAAGAAGTTAGATAAGAGGATTTTTGAACGAGTAATGAATTTGTGTTGTAGGATGCGGTTTGTAACATGATGGTTTTGCGGATAGCTACAATGGGGGATTCATTCTCCCATATCATGGATGAATCCATATGAGTATCCTTTTATGAAACAAATTTTTATTGTTTTGATTCCTTTAGCTTGCATATGGGCACTAAAGTGGGGGCTAGATGTAATGATGGAAATTGAACTCCCTTCTTGGAGATAGTGAAATTTCTCATTTAATATGGACCTATTTTATTACCCTTGCATTAAATACCCTTTAATTCATCATTAATAAGCCCATAAAACCCTTTATATCAGATCTTGAGGCTTATTTCAACCAAAATCTCGATAAAATCCATAAAGCATTAAAATTTCTAACAACCCACCTCAAAAAATTAATTTGTGACTCATGTGCCACTTTTTGCGTATGAGTCCCCTTAGATGGGACCCATACACTAGGAGTGGCATATGAGCCCCATTTGGGCCCTTTGTAGGGTTTGAGTACAAAAATTGAGTTTTTAATTCAAATTTTTGGTTGATTTCAGCTTTTGAGATCTAAATAGTGGTAAATTAGGTTTATTTCCTATATAAGCAAGCTTATAAGTCATTATGCTCAATTAAAAATGAGCAATTTCAAGATCTAAGCCTTGACAAGAATTCAAGCATTCTTCACAAGAGAATTCAAGAGTGAATAATCAACAATGTTGAAGGATTGGAGCAATATTATTATGTTTTTACAAGTCTTCAAGCTCACTTTTATCCAAGAACTAGCATTTTCAAGGGTTGATTATTGTTTCCTATAGTGAATCATAGTGGATTCTAAGTTGGGGACATGCAACTAGCCATCAAACCAAGCCTAATGACTCGTTTATGAAGTGATTCCATCCTCCATTTTCACTCTACTTTCAGCCTAAGGAAGGTATATGCATCATCATGGCTTATTATGGTGATTTGGCATCTCCCAAAGTGAGTCATTACATTCAAGCTTCATAATAGGGTTGCATTGCATTTTAGATTTCCTAGTCTTAGATACACTTAATGTTAGGGTTTATTGTCATGTTTACATTCAAGATCCATTATTTCCATCAAGGTTTAATTATCAAACAAGGGGTTTGATCAAGTAAAACCCCCCATGAGAAAAAAAACAATATATTCTATTTTGCAGGTCTTTTTATAGGTTTGGATCCATAAATTAGAGTGGGAAGGAAGAGCAGAGATTGGAGAGCAGATCAAGACTTTGACTTTCCAAAATGGTAGAATGGGACTTATATGCCAAAAGTGGAATATGAGTCCCACTACATGCAATTTTTTAGATTTTTGTAGATCTTGAATCTACACTATTAGTAGCTTGTTACAGACTATAAACCCTTGTCTATGACTGATACACCTAGAATGGTGTGTGAGTCCCATTGTGCCCTAATTTTAATATTTTTCAATATTTTAGAGCTCATTCTAGGAATATTTATGTTTCTAGGTGCACCATTTTGATCTCTCAATTTTTTGTTTTGATTTACACCCTTTTCTAGCTCATTTAATTAAGTCTTGTATATTGTTAAGTTTCATAATTAGGTCTTTCATTTCATTAGTCTTTCCAAGCCCTATCTTGGTGGTGGACGCTCTTGTAGTCATAAATCAAACCCTAGGACTCCCCTACTCCATCCTTGATTTGAGATCCCTATGGTTTCCTTGAATGATATTAGGAGAAACTTGGTGTTCTATGTCCTAAACCATAGAGGCATCCATTTTTCAACTAATCAATGATATACCTTGATAGCTTTAAAAATATAAATCCACATCAACCTTTTTTACTATTGAAAATTTTCCCTAGTATAGTACATGACAATGCTAACTTGAATTAAAACTCACTAAGAGAGTGTTGAGGATAATGCTAAGAGAGATATTTTAATTGTAGTACTATATATTTTTATGATGATTTTACAATCACTAGGAAAATCCCTTCATCACTAGTATGATAACTCTAGAATCTGTAATGATTAGTTTGATCATTATATTCTAATATTATGAGAGATTATTTTTCTTTTATGTCACTTATAATAATCTTTCGATAGTATGAGATCATGGTGATCGTCTTGTATGGTTTTGATAGTCCTTTATCCACTTAATATGATTTTGTTAGTTTTGATGGGTGGAAAAGTATTCAAGGTTTCATGAGAAATGTTATCACTTTGTAGCATTCTTAGCTAGAGGATTTATTGATGTGATATTCTAAAGGATACCTTAATATGACATTGAATACATAACTAGTATGAAGTTATAACATAGAGAAAACTTTGATCTAGATGAAATAAATTGTTAGACCATCAAACCTTGAGTATAACTTTATTTGGCAATCATTTGAACTTGTATAATACTCATGGTAGTCTTCTTTTTGATAAAATTTCATATCACCTATCATTGTGATAACCTCCTTACACATGTATGCAATAATTGTATCATTTACTTAATGAAATTCACACCAATCCTATTGACTATCAAATTATCTAAATAAAATTATTTTGATTTGTATAGTAATCCTTTTCACCAATTTGGAAACTCTTGACTCTCTTTGTAATATAATATAATCTTATTCTATCTCTATCACTAAATTAGGTAGTGGCTAAGAATTGATTCTTTATGATATGGCTAACTATATTCATCATTGTATTAAAAAATAATATATATAAATGAGTCTCCCATTTTTTATTATAATCTATTCTTCTATGTGTTGGTCCTTTTATGATACAATCCTATGCAAATGATGAGGTAATACTAACAAATAACATAAAAACCCTCTCAAACTAATTTATAATAGTCCTTTGTACAATAGGCATGATGATGTTTCTCATGCATTACAATCATTCACAAGAATGAAATATATTTTTGATAAACATCCAAATAACTATTGTTCCTTCGTGATTCATAGAATTCCTCTCATAACCCATGAATAATGATATCAATTTCAAGAACTATTGTTATAGACCTATTGAATAAGGGTATCATAATATTTAAACTATTGTATAGGTACTCCAAAATTTATCATGATGATTCATGTGATCCATGGTTGAATTGCATTGTATGTACAATACTCTATAAGTACTAATATGATGACATTTATTGATATATGACTATCTGTTTAGTAATGAAAATGATAAATCAAGGTATGGCAAGAATAGTCAATAGATTATTACTACCCTTTACTAGTTAACCCTTATTGGTTGGTGATATACGACTATTATAGGGATAGTGGCATAATCTTATTAAAATATGGTTGAAGATATTATAAAATAATAACCTTTTGGAATGTATATCCATATATACTATGTCTACAATTAAATAGCATTTGATGTTAGACTTCCTAGAATGAGATTGTTTGCATGATTATAAGGCCTCTTTATCCATTTAGATCATACTCATTTATCACTTAGTTCCTTTTTATCAAAACCATCTTCTTTGGGGTTGATAGGTTGTCAAAGGAAACCAAATCCTATATGTCAATGTCATGATCCTATAAACATGAAATATGACAAATCTAATGGGAAAAAATACAAAGTCACAAAGAACTTCTCTCTTGATAACTGACAAATGAAATAATAACCTAAAGATTTTTCAGGGTACTAGTCCTTGATATAAAAATTGGACCTTGATAAATCAACGCACAACCTTCTTCTAATGACTAGATGATCTCCTAATTGAAAAGAATATTTCATGACCCAAGCTAAAGACATTAGTAAAAAATCAGAAGAATTGAACCCACTCAATTCAACAAGAATCAAAATATTGATGAACTTCATTAAGGAAATCATGTCCTAAAGACATTTGAGGTTTAGTTAAATCACCAAATCAATAGAGGGGTTAACCATTTGGCTCATGACACATGGGTAATATATGCAAGAAATGACACTTAGGTGCTTCCTTGTTTATTAATATTATACAACTTTGTAGGCCTGATCTAGAAAAAAGTTCCTTGTCATGTAAGGACAATCCTTCAAGATATTTTGTAATTGTCAATCCCCCTAGGTTTAGAATGAACAAAGTAGAATGTAATAAATAAGGAAAATATGCATAGAAAAATACTAGTGATCACCAAGATGAATTTGAAACTCCAATACAAATATGCAACAATTAATTTGTTATGACTTCATAACATTATAGTTTGATAGAGTTAAACCTTAATATAGACTTTGGAGTAGCTTAGTAATATACATGTATTGTCTCAAAATCTAATTAGACTAATTCTAGAATGTCACCAATTTTGTTCTCAATCTTTAATTATTACTAATAAAGCATCATTCTGTATCTTCTTCCATTTTTAATGTAAATTATATAATTTTCTAGGATCAACTCTATGCACACCATTTTTGTTTAAGCTTAGATCTATTGCACTTATTTTATTGCATGTACTTAATTAATCTTAATTAACCCATTAAAACTATGTTATTTGCCTTTCAGATTTTCTACATATAAAACATTATTTAAATACTTTCCACCCTCTAAATCACATCAACGACCAAATAAAATTATTTTTCCTCACACAAAATATGACATTTCAATATTTAAAAAGAAATATAAGGAAAATCGTATACCCAATATATAATGAATTAGATGACAGCCCCCATAAACATTCTTCTTTCCTCACCCATGGGCATATCGTCACCCATAAACAAATTACGAAGCTGCTTGCCTGAAAACAAAAAGAAAAATATGGACACCTGATTGCACACTTAGCTTCAAATCCGATGCTGGGCAAACGAGGGGTTAGGAAGCAGCACATCGATTCTAGGCAATTGAGCTCAAAGGATTGGGATATTGGACGAATAAAACTTTACAAATTAAAATAACAAAATAACTGAATAATCGCTCACGGATTCAAAAGAAACAATCCTGAACTTGCCAAACTAGGTTGGTAAGAGAAATTGTAAAACTAAGAGCGATATATAGCAGCCATAAACAATTAACCCTCTTGACTCAGGACTGTTCAGAAGCAAAAAAAAAAAAACCCGTCAATGTTACTAACATCTGAATGCATTGTATTCTGAAATCTTTTGGGTTTCATATACGGAGAAAACTATGGATAATACTACAAAGAAATCCCCATCTCTGAATCACTGATCATGCGGCGTCTCGCATGAGAAGCACAACACGTACTCAGCCAAGACTGACTTCCCCATGATATTTATCAGTCATAAACATAATAGTAGCATGTCATTCTTGGCTGGGTTACAAGTTTTGCATCGTAATGCAGGACGCCTTACCAGTGTATTAACCAATTTCCTTATCGAACTGAGAGAGGAGGCGAATGGAGATTGATGATCGTACATGAACACTTGCAGTAGCTTCTTATAAATGCAGTGAATAGACAAAGTGAATATATTCAAAGATAAGGCTTTGGAAGCGTGCATTGTGTGAATAGACAAAGTGAATATATCCAACTTGGCCTCGCATATTGGCGCCACGATTGAGTAATAAAACTCGACCCTTTGACTTTGTTGTTTCGACACGATATCTATTCTCCTATACACGTGTATATGCTTGTAAAAGAATATTTGTCCACATTATTTGACTGAGATTGAAACTGCAAATACCGTCGACTTAAGTTTGGTCGGAAAGCAAACAATATCAACTCGCCCCATGAAAAAAATATGATTGACAAATGTTCGGGAATCTGACGAATGCTTATCTAGATCACTATTAATTCACGCATTTCTGCTACCTATAAAGCATGTTTTTGATCCTTCGTTGAGTTATAGGAGTCGGAATGGAAATAATAATACACTAATGATAATTCAATGATGATCTAGTGATTCAAGTCATGAGTTATGAGGCATTATTACAGTCTCCAGTAATTTTTCTAGTCATAATGAAAGTTTCTATTTATGTTTTATGATCTATCTTTATTTTAATTCTGTTTTTTATTCTTCTTTTAGCAACAGATTCTTATTGTTGTTTCAAATTATCATTCAATCGTTCAATTAGTTGGGGTTCCCTTACCTTTCTTATGGCTACGTGGGTGGTCTTAGAGTTTTCCAGGCATGTAGTGGTAATTTGAGTGATCTACCTTGAAAATAGAAGCAACCCGCTCTAGCATATTGATGACTTGACTAGTAAATTGAGTGATATTAGCAATATAAATTTGTTACATCCTGTTTAGTTGAATAAACTTAACTATAAAATAATTATATAAATAATTTTATTGCTTAAATTGTCTAATTAATATTATCAAATAGAAAACAAAATTCGTTAATATGCATAATATGATTAATAAAGCTACACTAAAAATTTAACAATTAAAAAAATTAATTATATTAATTTTAATGTTGTGCAATTGTGTATTCTTGAATTGTAAATAAATTATTCTAAGTTGATGTCAATATAATGAAATACTATTATTATAATCAGCTTAAATTTAAAACGTGTCTGAATTAAAAATAAAATAAGAATAAATATATGAAAATAAACTAGTAGAATTGAACTAAATTCAATTGCATGGAAAGATGCAAAATTAAAGGGATTAAATGAGCAATAAAATAGATTTGCACGTAGAGGAAATAGTGGCATAAATGGCGGTATTATTAGCGGAGTCAGGGTGTGGAAGGAGTGGGAGGCGCATGATTAAACTGGCGTGTTCAATTAAAGAGGACACCTCCCTTCATTCCACATCAGGCAGTCTATAAAATAATTATCTCTTAGTGTAACCTAAATGTTTTAGGCGGTATTAGTGGATTATTTTAGATGATGTATTTCCGTACAAAGGTGGAATGTTCTTCACTTCTTTTTTGTGGGCAGAGTGACGATATTGGTCTTGGTTTGAAGATATACTCAATGCAAAGGCGGAATGTTCTTTTCAATTCCCTTTTGTGTGCAGAGTGAAGATATTGGTTTTGGTTTGAAGATATACCCAATGCAAAGGTGGAGTGTTCTTTTCACTTTCTTTTTGTGGGCAGAGTGAAGATAGTCGTTTTGGTTTGAAGATATACCCAATGCTGATCGGGAGCTTTAGCACATGGTATGAGCATCCATCAAAACATTATGAAATATTATGGAAATATAGATAAGATATGGGTGTTCATCAAAGTCATCTGGAAATGTACTTTCTATGCTCAAACCTAGATTCTTCAATTTTCTTGTTTTAGGACTGGTTTTTGGACCCTATTTTTTTAACCATATAAATTTTCTCCTATAGTCACATGCACCTTTAAGTCCTATTGAGAAGTGTTGGCCATTTGTAGACATCAAAATAATTTCATTTAATTTCTCACTAGATGATATTTAGGAACCATAACTTATGCCAAGTCATAACTTCCCTTAGTTTATATGTGTTTGCTATACTTTTTGGTTCTATAGATTGTTTTTAGTTAGTTGAGGGCATGCATTCTTTCTCTCTTTGAAGTCCTATCATCTGAGATGATTGAGCAAGCTTGCTTTCAGTCCATTAATCCAAATTCTTCTAATAGATCTAAAATTGTTTATTTTTATATATATATAACTTTCAATCCAACTGTCAAATTTTCAATTGTAATTTATCGTTAGAAAGCTTGTGAAGATGTCTATAACCATCTTTCTCTAGATTTATAAGATCAAAAATTCGGCAATCTATTTCGGGGCTCCGAAGGATCCCAATTTTTAGTTTTAAAGTTCATTGGTGAAATTCAATAGGATGAAAATTTAATATCTTCCAAACGATACAAGATTTTCAGATGATTCTTTCACTAAAAAAAATATTTTTCCAATTTCACTCCTTGGGGTCAATTTCTATGTCCACAAGAAACTGAATAGGAAAACGTACAAAAAATATCAGGTGACTATTTTTGGCTATTTCAAACTTCCAACTATCTCAAATATTGTATGAGTCACCATGGACCCCAAAACAACTAAGGAAACTACAAACAAAATGAAAATACAATATTTTGGGCGGTGGAAGATTTCCCTTACACCACTAGATCAAATATGATGCATTTTAGTTTATTTCTTATATACATTTTAATAACTTTCTTTAATTTTTCATTACTCCTCTAATGTAACTAACTAATCTTATGATCCATAGTGGATATATTTTCATCTAATGAATCTACATCATTAACCATGACAATATTAGGAATGATAGTTATTTAGATTTATACATTTCAATTCTGCTATTTATTTTTTCCATTAATATTTTAATCATTAAATACTCTTACGATCTATAGCTTTTTCATTTTCCTCTAATGACTATACTTCATCCACCATGATAATCTTAAGAATCAATTTAATTATGAATAATATACCTTTAAAGCTTGACAAATATAAGTTCACATCAACCTTTCTACTATAGAAAAACTATCCCTATCATAGTACATGACAATGATAATAGGAGTTAAAACTCACTAACAAAGTTTTGAGGATAATGACAAAAGAGATATTTTAATAATAGTCATAGAAATTTATTATAATTTTAAGATCACTAGGATAGTCCCTTCATCACTAGTATGATAACTCCATCATCCATAATGATTTATTTGACCATTATATTGTAATATTATTAGATATAATATTTTTCTTTTATGCCACTTATCATAATCTTTTGACAATATGAGAGCATGGTGATAGTGTTTTATGGTTGTGATAGTCCCTTGTCCTCTTAATATGATTTTACTTTTTTTGATGGACATAAAAAAAATTCTTGAGGTTTTATTAGAAATGTTATATGTTTTCTAGAATTCTTAGTTATATGATTTATCAATGTCATAATCCTAAGGATACCTTAATATGGCATTTAGTACATGATTTGTTTGAGTTTATAAGGAAGAGACACCTTTGATCTAGATGAAATAAATTACTAGCATATATATCTTAAATGTAAGATATATAAATTATGCCGAGATATATCAGGGCGTTTAATTTTTCATCATCAATCTTTAATATAAATGTATTAAATTGAAAAATTAAATGCCTTGATATATCTCAGTGTAATTTATATATCTTAAATTTAAGATATATATGCTAGTAGTAGTTGTAGCACAACACATAACATGAATTAATATATTATTATATTATATTATTAGATAAATAATAAAATTATATTATATTAATTAATAATATAATAATATAATAATAATATAATAACCCTAAACATAACCTTAATCCTAATCCTAACCCTAATCCAAACCCTAACACTAACCCTAACCATTATCCTATTCCTGAGGATAACCCTAACCCTAACCCTAACCATAACCATAACCCTAATCCTAACCTTAATCCTAATCCTAACCCTAGCCCTAATCCTAACCCTAACCCTAACCCTAGCATGAATGCCTATTCGTGATGATAAATCTATTAGTGATGATAACCCCAACCCTAATCCCAATTTCAACTCTCACCCTAACCAAATTACTATATTTTATCATTTATAAACCTATCATTAATGCTAACCCTAACCCCAACCTAACCCTAACGTCAATCCTAACCCTAACCCCAATCCTAATCCCTATTTATGATGATAAACCTATTCATGATGATAACCCCAACCCTAATTCCAATTTTAACTCTAACCCTAACTAAATTACTATATTTTTATCATTTATAAACCTATCCCTAACCATAACCATAACCTTAATCCTAACCCAATCCTAACCTTAACCCTAACCCTAATTATCCCTATCCATGATGATAAACCTATTTGTGATGATAACCCCAACCCTTATACTAACCCTAACCCTAACCCTAATCCCTATTCATGATCATAAACCTATTCGTGACAATAACCCTAACCCTAACCTTAATCCTATCCCTAACCCTAATCCTAACATGAACATGAACTCTAACCCTAATCTTATTTGTGATGATTACCCTAACCATAACGATAACCATAATAATAACCCCAATCCTAACCATAATCCATATTTGTGATGATAAACCTATTCCTGATGATAACCCTAACCCTAACCATAACCATAATGCTAACACTAACCCTAATCTTAACCCTAACCGTAACCATAACCATATCCTTAACCCTAATACTAATCCTAACACTAACCCTAATCTTATTCGTGATGATAAACCTAACCCTAATCCTAACTCTAACACTAACTGTAACCCTAATCCTATTCGTGATGATAATCGTATTCATGATGAGAAACCTATTTGTGATGATAACCCTAACCCTAACCATAACCATAACCCTAACACTAACCCTAACCCTAACCCTAACCTTAACCATAACCATAGCGCTAACCCTAACACTAACCCTAACACTAATCCTAACCATAACCCTAACCATAACCCTTACCTGAATCCCTATTCATGATGATAACCCCAACCCTAATCCCAATGTTAACTCTAAGCTTAACCAAATTACTATATTTTATCATTTATAAACCTATCCCTCACCATAACCATAACCCTAACCCTAATGCTAACCCTAACCCTAACACTAACCCTAAACCTAATCCTAACCCTAACACTAATTGTAACCCTAATTCTAGCCATAACCCTAATCCCAATTTTAACTCTAACCCTAACCAAATTACTATATTTTTATCATTTATAAACCTATCCCTAACCATAACCTTAACCCTTACCTTAACCCAAACCCTAACGCTAACCCTAATCCCTATTCATGATGATAAACCTATTTGTGATGATAACCCCAACCCTAATACTAACCCTTACCCTAACCCTAATCCCTATTCGTGATGATAACCCTAATCCTATTCGTGATGATAAACCTAACCCTAAACCTAACCCTAACACTAACCCTAACCATAATCATGTTTGTGATGATAACCCTAACACTAACCATAACCGTAATCCATATTCATGATGATAACCCTAACCCTAACCATAACCACAACTCTAACCCTAACCCTAACCATAACCATAACCCTAACCCTAACCATAACCATAACCATAACCATAACCATAGCCCTAACCCCTAACAGTAATCCTAACCCTCACCCTAGTCCTAACCCTAACCCTAACCCTAACCCTAACCTGGATCCCTATTTGTGATGATAACCCCAACCCTAGTCCCAATTTTAACTCTAACCCTAACCAAAGTACTATATTTTATCATTTATAAACCTATCCCTAACCATAACCCTAACCCTAGCCCTAATCCTAATCCTAATCCCTATTCATCATCATAAACCTATTCATGATGATAACCCCAACCCTAATCCCAATTTTAACTCTAACCCTAACAAAATTACTATATTTTATCATTTATAAACCTATCCCTAACGGGTATGTGTAGGATCATCATGGAAAAATAGGCACTTAAGTGGCAAAAAAATAGAAAAATCACATTAGGGAACTTTATGTAAAAATTTGAATAAATTATCTATATTATTTCAAAAATATGTAAGAATAGAATTTATAGAAAATTGAATGTAGTTTCTAAACTACTAGGTTTGTTTTAAAAAAAATCTATTTGGTGAAAATTTGAAATTTCAATGTAGTATTACTTAAATTTTAGGGAAAAAATAAGAAGTAGGAGTCTGTCTAACCACCCTAACCACAATAAAATGATAATATTTTTTTATAAGATTTTAGACATAAGTAGAGGACTCATGTCCCGATGTGATGCATATTTTTTTGTTATTTTTTTCCAAATAAATAATTAATAATGATTTTTTTATTACAAATTTTAAAAAATATAAAAACTCGTATGTCTGATCACCTTAACTTGGTCAAAACTTCATGAAATTCAATTTTTCCTTTTTTAATCCTATATTATGCAAAGCGTAGAATGTGACATATGTTTTAGATTCAAAAAATATGATACCGTTTGAAAGTTATAGATGTTTTTCAATCAGCCTATCAATTAGGACTTTAGTTGTAATTCAAATAGAAAATGAATAATAATTACTTATTAAATCAAAATTATAGCATAATTTATATTGGTGGAAAGCTAGGAATCTCCTTTAAAAACACTTTTTCTTTCATCAGTTTTGGTTAAAAAAAAGTCATCAGCCACATACCCATCATATTGCCACTTTTTGGTGCATCATGATCCTGCACATACCCTAACCATAACCTTAACCCTAACCCTAACGCTAACCCTATTCACTATTCCCTATTCCCTATTCCCTATTCCCTATTCCTTGTTCCCTATTCCCTATTCCCTATTCCCTGTTCCATGTTCCCTATTTGTGATGATAATATTTAATACATTTATATTAAGATATATAAAATATATTATATTTAAGGCACATTTAATATTTCATAAATATTTGGCACACATCCACTTAAAAATATATTTAATACCACACATTTAAAAAAATCACGTACATTAGAAATAATGAGTAGCCCAAAATATGTTATCAAAAGAAAAGACATTAGATTGTTATGCATTATTTAGATCATTTTTTTGCATTATTTAGTATACTAATTTCCATGTATTATGTGTTTAAGTTGATAAATAATTTTATATAAAATTTTACAATATTTCATGCAATGGGTTGATTATTTGAATTCATCCAACTTTAATATAGTTTTTTTACTATAAAAATTAACCATTTGAATAAACATATTAAATGGCTTAGTATGTTGGGATGTCACCAAAATTAAATTATTTGGGTTCAATTAGATTGTATTTTTTTCAAAATTTCAATAATTACTCAGATAGTAAATAAATATTCCAATCATCAAAATATTTTTAAAACTTAAATTTAATTCTAAAATTAAAAAATGAAGTTATAAATTTTAAAATTCATAAATTATTAATTGTCAAATTGTCAAATAATTTATTAAATTATAGAAATTATCAAATACAAATGAATTAAATAAAAGTACATATTCTTTTTAAAATAATTTAACAATTACTAATTGTAGTTTTAGAATAAATTAAAAAAATAATATTTAAATATAAAAGCAACCTTTCTATTTTTTTTTTTCTTTTTTTTTGTATGTAAATCATTTCATATTCTAATATTAAACTAAATTCTAATTTCAGGAAAATCATAAAATATTTTGGAGTACAAAAGCTTTTGATTTTTATCTTTTTTAAGGTTGACAAATGAAATAAAACACAATCTTTTAATAATAATATATAAAACAATTTATAAAAATTGAATCTATATTAATTGTTCAAAATTTAAGTATATTTTTTAAGAGAAGAGCCAACTATATAAATCTTTACAGATTTAGAATGATTATAATTTGAAGGAAAAAATATATTGGCTATCATGTTACACTCTTAATTCTTATAGATAAAAATATAACATAAATAATATAATGAACAAAAGATTAAATTTTGCAATATGTATATATTATTTGAGAAGAGGGTTTGTAACAAATTCTTCTATGTTTGATTGAATTTTTTTTATAGTTTTGTATACTTTGTTCAACATTGAGAATGCTAGCATAGTTGTACCATTAATGCATAACGTCATGCTAATAGTGCATTACTTAGTAGTATTTTGTTAAACAATTAATTTGCCTTGTCTTGGCTTCTACAATCTGTGTACCTTTCTACACAAAAATCTCCCTTTATACAAAATTCTTCATAACCTGTTCTAAGCATGGTCATGGAAGAGATGGCCAAGATCATTGAATTTGATTTCACCCTATGGGAGTTAGGTCACTTCATTTAAATATAAATTAGTTTTCTCTTTCCTTACACCTGCAATTTGAATTTACTTAAATAGAACTATGGCTTTGTCAAAAATCTCATTCTGTGCATATACCACAATCATTGCATGCATGTCTATGTAGAGAATTGAAAACTACATCTAAAATTTTAAGACTATCATTTTGGGAATCAACCAATGAAGGGACCAACCTAGATAACCTACTACTCAAACATTAGGTTTAACGGATGAACATCTATGGAACACAATGACCCATGATATGCACAAATAAATTTGTGTAAAAAGGATTTTAAAACATAAAAAAAAAGCAGATTTACAAGGTAAAGGCCATTTTGTAGCTTCCCAACATCTTCCCTCCATGCAGTATAATTGGAAAATGGATGGGGTATAAACGACCATTAAAAGATTTCATTGACAAGCATATAAAACATGGAAGCATAGACATTGTTTTTAGATGTATACAATCGATACCCCAAGAAATGCAAATGCAATGATTGTAGACATGAACAAATGTGATTGTGCAAATAAATATGTGGTGGTAGCTGATGATTCATAAATTGTATTTGATAAAATATTTAGAAATTTTCACACAAAACACTTGGCAAGAGAAAAGCTAGATAATGGCACAATCACTACTTCAATAGATTGAAATCAGATTCCTTGGCACAATTGTTGTTGCAATAGATGTAATCCTTGGAAAGCTTCATCATTTTCCTTGCTTCAAAAGGTGCTATCTCATTCACAATGGCAACCACGACAATGCCAGAAGTGGTAACAAGCTTAAGTTTTTAGATCACCTTTCCATACAACATGATTTCCGCTCACCCTGGGAAACATGCTTATTTTCCACTAAGCTTTTGCAACAAATCTCTAGCCCTTCCATGCAGAATCTTTCCCTTCAGAAATAACAATTGGAAAACCCTCCAATGTGGCTAAACTTAGCACAAAAGTATGAAATGCAGGAGCAAACTATATAGGAAAACATGAGCAGTGAAATTCCTTTTGGTTTGAAATGAAATTTTATGCTCCCACACTTCTTTTAAACTGACCGCATACTCACAAAAGATGTATTTATAGTATGAAATACTTGTGTGTAGATGCTAGCTTTATTGTACCATTGGCAGACCCTTCCACTTCCATCTATTACTCTTTCGCTCGTCCACTATCCTTAGTTTAGTATGGCGACTGTTCGACTGCCCACTACCCGCATCCATTTCCACCATTAGTTTGTAATGGTTTAGCTTTGTTTTTTATGTACTCGGGTCATTTGATCCCCTGCTATGACTGATAGAATGCCTCTCAGCATAATTAGACCATAAAACCTTAGGTATAGATTTTGTAGACACTAAAAATTGTCCTAGGCCTATGACTCCTAAATTCTCCATCATTTCCCCTTTTGTCTTCGATAATTAAATAATTTTTAATTATTTAATTATTTTCTAAAGGAATAAGTCTTCTATTAATTAAAAAAAAATCATTATTTAATTAATTTGTTTATATCTTTATTCCCCCTTGATTAATTAAATAAATTCTCATTTATTTAATTTTTTATCCTCTTTCTACTATAATGAAATTCTTATTTATTTAAATAATTAATTTTTTTTATTATTTAATTATTCATTAGCCTCTTCTCTCATAAGTTAAATAAATTTTAGTTATTTAATTTGGTCCACTGTCTTGAATTTTGAATCAAATCATTATTTAATTCAAAAGGTCCTCTTTGTCACATTCCTTTATAATTAAATAATTATTTTAATTTTTTAATTATTCCTTGACAACCTAGATTAAATAATTTTCATTATTTAATTTCTCCTATCACCTCTTTGTATGTGCCAATCTTATCTTCCATATGAAGTCCTTATATATCCATGTCTCAATTAACATCCACCCTTGATTAAATTATCTATAATTTAATCTTAACTATTAATCCTTATAATTTTCCCCTAATCCTATTCCATAGCTCATCTTTCATTCTTGGCCATTGATCATTTTCTTTCAATCTTATCCCTTCATTGAAAATTGACTTCCCTATAAATGACCTTCTAATTATCATCTATCATCTATCCACAAGCTATCTAGAGTCTACATGATCTTATGCTATCTCACTATCTTGCTATGAACATCAAGTCAAGTGCATCCATAGCCATTTAGAATCTTCAATATTTTTCTTTGTCATTGTCATAGGACTATTTTCATACCAAAAAGTATGAGGTAAATTATTATATTCAAGCAAAATGGAGAAGTGCAATGAAGGTGAATCAATGGCGGTATGAAGATTAGGTAATATTACTTTATGTTTTATGTCTTTATGCTTATTTATGCTTCATTATTTATTGGGGTTTGATTTACATGATTTATAGCCTAACCTTTAATATTTTAAACTTGATTACATTGGTGAACTTGATGTGAATTGAAAAAATTGCATAGATCGTACACGAATTTCCATTTTGCAGGTTATAGGTATAGATCACCACAATCACAAAGAAAAGAATGATGTAATTACAAGGCTGAATGATGCAACTATTTTACATAGACAATATTTCAGTCTTCCTTTTGATTTCTAGGTTTGTTGCTAGATCTAGGTCATTTAGCTCTCATTTCATTAGGCTAACCCTAGCTACATATCAAAGGCATCACAAGATTATCTAGTTTTGGAGATTTTTATGTTGTTTTATAGGTTCAGATCATCGAACCACAACTGACTATGGATCATCACAATCATCATTCTAATTCACCACATCTGACATTGACCTGAGCGAAAACTATTTTTATGAACTGTAGTTGACATTCTGAAAGTTGTAGTTACATATTTTGAGACGTAATTGCTTCTAGTTGTGAGCAACAACTACTATCTTTTGTGACACAATTGCTTATTCATTCACAATTTATAATCATTCAAAATTTTAAGTTTAGGTATTTTCCATTTTATAGCTTAGGGGTTTTTTGGTTATTGACAATTGATTTCCAGGATGCAGGATAGGTGGAAAGAAGACATTCAACTTAAGCATTGCTAATTAAAGTATCTTATCTTCTTTTCATTCACTCATTGGATTAAAATTAACCTTGCATTCAAATAACATTGGGCTTAAATTCACCTTAATTTTTATTTCACTCATTGGTCTAAAATTAAACTTTGCATCAAGTGTCTTTTCACATGTTGTTTTGGGGACTAAAAAGAACAAGTGTTTGCATTGTCTTGTGATTTTCATTGTGCTTCAAGGTGTGTATGCACTTCTCTCACACCATTTTGTGATCTTGAGAACCAAAAACATCTTTTGTCATTTTTTATAATCACCCACACATTTGGATTTTGGACTTAAAATTGAACCCAATGCGAGTTTGAGGAAAAGGTGTTTGTGTATGCTCTCCCCTTGTGCTTCATGCAATGTTGGGTGATCAAAAACATCATCCTTGTCTTGCTTTCATTACCTTCAAAGGTGCCTTCGTCAAAAGAGGGAACGACTCCAATTAGTTTTTCACATGGGCTGATATATAAAAGGATAAGGCTAAAATATCAAGTCCCCATGATGATATTTACCCTTGCCATATAGTGTCACTCGAAACAAGGTACCTACCGTAAAATGTAGAAGAGCCCCTAGTAGAGTGATTAAAGCCATAAGTGGGTTTTTGGACACTTGTGGGAAGTCGTATCCCTGAGTATTCACTAAGAACCTTTGTTATAGTGGTTGACATCTCTTTCACTTTCTAGCACAAGAATGGTCATTCTAAAGCCACCTCATGTCTTCCCTAAGCATGTGTAGAGGTATAAAATCATCTTTGGGGAATTAAGACTTGGTGATCCCGAGAAGTGAGTGTCATGGAGAAATATGAGTGGGGATCTAGCAGGTGGTATCTCTTGAGAATCCATAGGTTGTGAATTGTATTTGCAAGTGTCTTTTACACATTTAAACATCTTACACATTTAGAAAAAATAAAAGACAAGTTTTTTCATATATATTTCTATGTTTTCCAAAATTGAACATCACAAAATCACCTTAAATTTAGTCAAAAAACTAGTCAAAACCAAGCAACATACACTGTAAACCACAATTGACTATACATCACTACAACCATGACAGAAAAAACCACAATTGACAATTTTGAACTACAATCGCAATTCAAAAATACTACAATTGACTGTGCTAAACCACAAATGAAACTGTAAATGACGCAATTGCCTATTACAAAAAATCTTGAGGAAAAGTAAAAGAAAACTATTTTCGAACTAGTCTTGAGCATAACCTGAGTCTTTGATGATAGACTTGCAGCACTACCATTGAATTTATATCCATCGATTTACCCTTGCATACCTTGCATCCACCATAAGAAAAGAATTAAGACATTTTCGAGCTTGCATGTACGTTGTTGTGAACCTTAGTCATGAAAACTTATCAAGTTTGAGACTAGTCCATAGTGAAGAAATCAAAGTTGTCTTGACTTCAACCCTTCCATCATTTTAGTCCTCTTGTCATTTAGTTTGGCCCTCAACTCACAAGGATAGTTTGAGACGACCTTTCTTGAATCTTGTCATTTAGTCACCATCATTGAAATCTTAACAAACTAGATTTGCAACCTTGCTTTGATCTTTCCATAGGGTGTCTAGTAGTCATACTTTTAGTCACCTCTTTAGGTCATATTGCCATTTTCACCGACCATTCCTTTCATACTTGCATTTCATTTGACACTCCTTATCTTCATTATTCTTATACATCATCCTTAGAAATTCATGTCCCAAAAATTAAAAAAAATATATATGTCATCTTGCATAGACATAACTGCATACCCTCTCATAGCCATCATCCTTACATATCCTTTCACTTTTGCAAGTCTTACATGGTTGAAACTAGGTCACAAAGGAAAATAAAATACATGGATTTCCCACAAGACAACAAATTTGTTAATCCATTTGAAAATTCCTCACAAGGGGAACCTAGACAATACAAATCATTATTGGAGAAATTTGTCACTAGATACCAGAAAGGAAACATTGTTGTTGAGGAATTAGAGGTTGCTTCCCAAGATCCCAAATTTTCCTCTTTTGTGGATGAATTCTTGGCACATGACCCTCAATGCTACCTAGCTAAACTATTATCAGAAGGTGCCACATTACCCCTTGGTTTTAATTTCAATACATTACAAGGATCATCCACACCTATCAACCAAACTCAAGGAAACAACACAACTATCTCTAGTGGCTCTATTCCACAAGTGAATACATCTATGCCATTAGGAGGAACTGCAAAATATGCAAAAACCATGCACACCTCCTTATTTGACACACAAGGAAATGCACAAGGCCTGGCACAAGGAATGACCCTTGGAATAGTACAAGCAATGTCATTTACCATAGGGGTATGATCCTCAAGTCCATCAAGAAGCCTAAAGTTATCATCAACACAACTAATGCCATACCAAACATAGGGGCTTCTCAACACAAGAAAGAATCCTAAAGTTATCATAAACACAACTAATGGCATACCAAACATAGGGGATTCTCAACACAACATCACTTGCAATCAATACATGTTCCTCAAGCACATATCCAAAGTTCCATTCCATAAAACACACAAATTGGCAACCAAGACCCCATCATGCAATAAGGAAACCAAGGACCTTTTCCCCAACATGGAAACTAGAATTCATTTGGTCAAAATTTTACAAGCTCATGGCATATATCATCCAATTCACTTAAAAACACTCATATTCCAACACCAAACCAAACCATACCAAATCAAAATCCTTCATACACATACATGTCTAAAACATAAAAACAAAAGTCGTCACTAACACATATACCTAATTAAAATTCATACCACAACATTGGACTCAAAATACTAACATGAGCTTGCAAAATACACAAGACCCATCATTGACACAAGTAGATGTATTACAAACTCAAATGTTGGCCTTACAACAATAGTTGGAAAGTATGCAAATGTGAAACAAGAAGACTTACACTACTCAAGACTTATGTTCTTTTCCTTTTGAATGAAGTTTATACATGCTACCTTTCCCACATGGTTATGTCATACAAACCTTACCTATGTACAAAGGGAGGGTTAATCCACTTAAACACATAAGATAATTTTGTGTGACATACACAGACATTGCATATGATCCTACATATCTAATGAGACTTTTCCCAGGAAATATTACGGGAATAGCACTTGAGTGGTTTTCACGATTACCAATTGGCATAAAAATTTGGGGAGAACTCGAAAACAAATTTGTGGAACACTTTGCATTTAACATTGACAATAAAATCACCATTTCCACCCTATGACATACCACACAAGAAGGGGGTGAAAAATTTATAACCCTTTTCCAATGATGGAGAAGTATGGCTAATCGATGTCCTATTGAGATACCCAAGAAACAAAAGGTAGTCATGTTCATTGAAAACTTGAACTCAAAATTAAGACAGGTTTTGTAGGTGCAATGTTACACTTAATTTGTTTATTTAGTGGAAAAAGAAATCATCCTTGAAAAGGATTTTATTGAAAAAGGAGAATCAAGGTACACAACAATAATATGAACACCCAAAACACTTCAAATGACAAAAACAAATACTGGTCCCAAAACAATAACATGACTAATGATGTGGTTGTCGATGCTAAGCCTATTCATGCAGGTCTTATTATTACACTAAGAGGGCCTAGCACATCAAAAAATACACCAAGAACATCTAACCAAAGTTCCAATGCTATCCAAAATACACAATAGACAAGAACCCAAAGGTAGTTCCCAAAACTCCAATACACTCCTTTAGAAGTGGAAATTGAGTCTGTTCTAAAACAAATCCTAGAACATAATGTCATAAACCTTCTAGACCCAAAGCAATATGACCCTAAGTAGTTTAAACCATCTTGGTGGAATGATAATGCCTTTTGTGACTACCACCAAGGTAAGGGACATTCCACTTCACAATGCAAACAACTAAATAATATCATACAAGACCTTGCGGAAAATTGCACCATTGAACTCAATAGAAAGAAACAAAAATCATCAAATAGTGACCATAAATTGTTTTCTTATCCTCTACATGATCATGGACAAGGAAAGGCCTCCAGTTTTGGAAATAATACCAATAATAATTTATCTAATTATGATAATGTCAAAAATGACTATAACCACACTACCATCATAAACCACATTCAAGCCACTAATGAACATATCAAATTAGCATTAAGAAACCTTGTGAATGTGATGTCAACACTTGTTGAACTATGGTAACCATTTAGGGTCCTTTGCCATAGCAGCGAAAACCTTCTTCAAAGCCTCAATATGATTTTCTTGACCAATTGGGAAATACCCCAATGCAAATTTCTATCTTAGAATTATTGTGTAGACCACTTGATCATTGAGTCATCCTTGATAAAGCTTTTTAGAACACAACCATCCCTACCAACCTTGATGTTAATTGTTTCAAGAGATCATAGGCTATTTGAAAATCTCCCATCATGCCACTGTTTCTAAGAAATATTATTCAACTTAGAAGATAACCCATAATCACCCTTTACACCTTTAAGTCCTTATCCATACAATGAAAGTTAGATGAGTCTTGGTAGACAGTGGAGTAGGGTTGAACATTTGCACCTTAAAATTGGTTAAGATATTTGGTTTCTTAGAAGCATGTGTAGATACTACTAAGATCATTGTCATCAAGGAATATGACAATGAAGAATGATCATCTAAAGGATTCATAACACAATTACCTATTAGAGTTGGCCCTATAGTTATAAATACTACTTTTCAGGTCTTGTATCTCAACCTCCCATACAACCTACTCCTAGGTTGATAATGGATTCATGCCATGAAGGTTGTCCCATCCACATACCATAAATGCCATAAGTTCCCATTTAATGGCACTGAAATCATGATAGACAATGATACCAATCCATTCCAATATTGCACCAATCTCCATGGGGTACCTCGACAGGAAGTGCTTGTTAACCAAGAGGCTTCATCATCCATCTCATCTCATTACATTGACCCTTCCACTCTTCCAAAGGAATCCACCCTCAACGCTCCATCCCCCTGAACCATAGAATTTTGGCTCTTAGGAATTCTCTTACTCTTCTAGGGTTTTTCACCTAAAAGGAGATAGTTAGGCCAAAAATGGTAAGGTTTCATTCACATTTATGTTTTTTGCAATGTCATCTAAGCTAAACAAAGTAAACTAAATGAAATTAAGTTATTTAAATGAATGAATATGAATGCAAAACTAAGATCTATGCTATGTTTGAAAACAGAGTGTCATTTGCAAAAAGCTTGAAAGAATGAATAAAAATGAAAATTCAACCTAACAGAGGGTTGTTTCTCAGAATGTGTCCACTTAGAATACTGTAGATGACTGGAAAAAAATCTAGAAATTTGAGAAAACTTGAATTTAAGCTGACTGGGACTCATTCGCCACCTTGGGTGAATTAGTCCTAGGTCAGGACTTTTCTGCACAAAAGCTATTTTCTAATAGTCAGGGACTTGGAACTACATCTGACTCAAATTTTCACCTTAGGAGGGACTCATTCACCATGCATCACAAATTAGTCCACTTTAAAAAAAAAATAATTTCAAAGCTTTTTCCTACACCTTGACACCTGCACAACAATTTCTGATGGAAACCTGATTTGAGATCTCAAAAAACTCCTACAAAATAGCTCAAAATTATTTGTCTAATGGGGGGTTTTCCTTGGTCAAACCCCTAGTTGGGTAATTAAACCTTGAATGGAGAAAAATATGCATAAACCCTAGCCCTAGATGTGTTAAGACTAGGAAAAGCTAAGATGTGACAAAGATCTTATCCTATTGTTCAAGAATAAGACAAGTAAGAATGATCTATATGATTCAAGATCACAACCTTAGAAACCTTACAACAAATGAAAAATAGAAATGAAATTACATGCAAATGATAAACAAACAAGATGCAAACCTTAATTTGAAGATATAATGAAAATGGAAGGTGGAATCAATAGGAAATCAAGTCCTTAGGTGTGACTTGGTGGCTAGTTGTACTTCTTCACCCTAGATTTCTTCATGATTCACCATAGGAATCCATCATCAATCTTTTGAAATGTTAGATCTTGATAAGAAAAGTGAGCTTCAAGACCTACAAAAACCCTGGTTTGCTGCCCTAAAACTTCAACTTTTTCTAGTGAAACTTGTTGTCGAAGACTTGACTTTATGAATTGCTCTTGAGGAATGATAAAAGATAAGAAAGATGATAAAAGGGATGTGTGAAATGACTTGAAATGAGTATTTATAAGAAACAACACCTTATTTTCCCATTAGTTAGACCTATGGGGCTGACATTCACCAAAAATTAAAATTAAAATAATTAAATTCCTAACTAAATTTGAATTGCCCTCAAAGGGGACTCATTGGCCACCCTTGGCGAATTTTTCCCACTAGAGGGGACTCATTCGCCCGTGGAAAATGGGTCCTACTACTACTATTTTGAACATGGGTTTTCAAGGTATGAGATAATTAAATGTTGTTTGTCAGGTTTTATGTAATTTCTTAGGTAAAACGAGCCTCTAGATCAAAATTAATGGGTCTAAGGCCCGCCCTATAAATGTTGTTTTGAAGTGGAAATGATATAAAGGGACTCAAAAGTGGGTCCAATTATGAATGAAATTGTCTCTTTTCTCAAGAGGGTCCAATTTTCTATGACACATTTAGCCCCCACTTTAGCACCCATATGACTCTATGTGCATATAGAAGCTAAAAGGCTCTAAATGACACACCTTATTACATAAAATGATACTCATTCAAAAGATGGGAGAATGAAGCCCCCAATGTAGTTATCTTGACAACCACAACATTAGGAATTGCATATTGCAACACACATTCATTAATTTCTCAAAAATCCTTTTATCTAACTCTTAGGAATCCAATTCTAGGGTAGATGTATGCCCCCCCTTGATTTTGCTTGCTTTATGGAGTTGGAATAAATGTAGCAATCTAGCCATGTCAAATAAGAAACATCATATCATTGGGCATTTCTTTGTACCATGCCACATAATGATAGACAAATGATGATGTCGAGCGCAGGATCATGATTCTAATGCATCAAACAATGTCAAAAACATATTACCCTATCTCTCGTTATGTTGATTTAAAGAATATCTATGTTATGAGTTCTTAGAAAGATAATAACTGTATGTTTATGTGTAAAAGTGAAAAGTTATTAAAAGAAAGAGAAGAAAATAACTTGTCACTTACTATTCATTTTACCTTCATGTAGCTTGAGAGTGACAAGTAGGAGAAGAACATGTTGAGCAGATGGGATTACACACCTTTGAGGCTGGATGATCCTCATTAGAAAGTCACATGCGGTGAGCTGTATCACGAGGTAAGTTGATTCTGCAACTTTCGCCTTGTAATTTTATAATAATTTAATGATTTTGATGTATGGATAGGTTAATTTAGGGATTTTCAAAAATAAAGTTCACAAAGTGTCCCCTTTTCTCACAAAGTGTCCCATTTGTTTGTAGAGTGTCCCTTTTGTTTGTAAAGTGTCCCATTTCTTTGCAAAGTGTCTCGTTTCTTTGCGAAGTGTCTCGTTTCTTTGTGAAATGTCCTAAAAGGGTTCTAAATTGTCTAGGGCCATTAGAAAAGAACACTAGATTGACTTTAGCATACTTGATTGATGAATACTGTGAAAATTGAGAATATTAGATGAAATTTAGAGAATTTTGTGATGATTTTGATAGGTCTCTTCCTAATCACGACAGCAGCTAGGGGGAAGACAACTCACATTTTTGAGAGATCATGCACTGGTTCTGTCATTGGTAGAGGTAGAGCATTTATAGTCAGTGGGTATCTATTGGGAATATTTGATACCACCTATGAGATACCATGATGCCATTCTGATGGCTTTGTGCAATCGTGAAACAAAGGATTTTGGTACCCACTTGCTTTCTAGCTCTTCTAGGGTTTTTCATCAAGAAGGAGAAAGATGGGCCAAAATGCACAATGTTTCAATCAAGATTAATGTAAGGATGGATGGGATATTTATGTGAAGTGTGTGTGGATGTATTTGAATGCTTTAGAAATGAAAATAAATGAATATAAACTAATCTAATGCAAGATGCTAGAAAACACAATGTTGATTGAAAAATATGAACTAGAAACCTGAAAAAATGAAAATAGAAATTGATGAAACTGAATAGAATGCACCTGGAGGAAGATTACTATTGCTGGAAGGTTTTGGAATGTTCAAAAACTTACTATTAATGGCCATTGGGACTGATTTTACATGCATGGTGAATCAATCTTACTTCTAATGGAAAGTCCATAAAATGGGTTTCTGACTATTGGGCGCTAAATTCTAACAAAACCACTTTTCAGACCTAAAAATGGGACTCATTCACCATGGGTGGTGAATTATTCCACCTACAAGAATCAGTAAATTTAGGAGTAGATTCTATGGAGCTAGATCTACACTTTTCCTTCCTACAAGTGTCTACTTCTGAAATTGTCAGCTTCAGGTCTGAAAGTGACTTTTGGTTAATTCTTTGACTATTTGAATGAAGAGAGGACTTTAACAACCTTGCAACTTGATCTTCAACAATTTCCAAGCTTCCAAAGGACCTAAATCTGCAAACACATAAGAAGAGAAGAAGAAATGATGATTGTTAGGGCATGGGGGTTTGCCTTGGTCAAACCCCATTTAGGTTATTAAACCAAAATGATGAAATAATAGAATGAAACATGCAACAATGGGATGGATTACCTTACCAAGATTATTGATATTGAAAGTATGCAACATAACATGTAGAATCTGCTACAATGTGAAAGCCCTAGCTTGCTTGAGATGATGAAGAATGGATGAGTGGATCAATGAGAGATGGATAGGATAAAAGAGACTAGAAGATGGAAGAAGATTGTCAAAATGAGGTGAAAATCACATATTTATACACACTCGTGCCTTAGTTAACCGTTCATATCTCATAATAGGTTGAAATCAAGTGTTTTTGAATAAAATCCTTAAAGGAAATTTAAAATATTTTGAATTTGGGGCCAAGGGGGACACATTCGCCACCCATGGCGAATGGGTCCCCCCTAGGACCTAAAAAAGTGTGTCAGGAAATATGTTCTATTTGATTTTGTTTGTTAGGATAATACTAAAAAATACATTTAATTAAGCATATGAGAGCATAAAGGGGTCAAATAAAGCATGAAAAAGGGATAAATAGTATAGATGTGCCTAGAAAATCATGAAAGATTGTTACAAGACTTTACAACACTTCAAAATAGGACTTGTTGATGAATAAAAAGGTGATTTTTAGGTGAATTTAATTAATAGAGTCTAGAAGAGTGTAGAAATGTCTTACAAAACTTCACAACACCTTCACAAGACGTCATTAAAAACATTTTACTTAGTTTGCAAAGGTCCAAGACCTAGTGTGGATGCATAAAATGCCTCAAAAAAATAGATTAAGGCCTCAATAAGTCCAATTAATCATGAATTAATATTAAATCAAGAAAAGGGTACTCTTTCCTATGACATAGAGTGTTGGGATGTTGATACCTGTACCTTTCATTTTCCCACTAGGGAAATGACTATCACGAGCTTGAGGACGTACACTGCATTTTTTGAGTTCCCATTCAAGGAGCGTGGGTGTATTTTCGAGGGATCAATCATTCTAGGAGAAGCAAGATATGCAGTATTTTTTAGTTGGACCGATACATGATGTGAGGGTTAGAGAACAAATCAAGCTTCCTATGTTGTTGTATTTGCGAGCTCTTGTGGTCAAATGGATTATGATGCATATAGTGGCATTGGTTCTCAATCTAGATGGACGAGCAACACACTTGGATGGGGGATTAATACATTTGATACGGGGGATGCATGATTAGAGGATAGTCTATGCTTGGGGCTGCTACATTCTAGCACATTTGTATTATGATCTTTGTTGTTTTTTGTTTTAAGAGATCAATAGTATGGTCCATTGTTGGATGTTGATGATGTCGACAACACATACAAGCACGAGGAGTGGTGGTTATATGCATGACCAACTCCTATGTTCCCCATGAATTTCCCTATAGGTGATGCAGAGCTAGTAGCAGATGAGGGTGATGAGCTAGAGGAGAGAGCAGAGAGGAGGTACAGTATAGACCAGCAAATATTTTTATAGATGTGATCGATGAGGAGTAGAAGTCTGAGGCTAATCTTGACTATGAGGACCAAGATGAAGGGGAGGATGATGATGAGGAGGAAGATTATTATTGTGAGGAGGAGCCACCCCTGAGTGAGGGTGATGAGGTAGCTATTGAGGATTGGTACGAGCATGGAGAGTCCTCACATACTTACATGACTAGATCACAGGTAGTAGCTATAATAAACATCAACATCTAGAGTTAAAGAGAGGCTAGCAAATCTTTGATAACCCCTGAAGATGAGGAGGTTGACATTCCTCATGCATCTGGAGACATAGGTGATGATATTTGATTCTATGCATGTCCTTTAGTGATTTATGATTTATTTATATATATATATATATCATGATGATGTGTTACTAATTGTGTACATTGTCTATCTTGCAGGAGGGACGAGAGACTGGTGAGAGTTCTTTGTCAGGATACCACAAAGATAGTGCATGAATCCATCAACAAGGAAGAGATGAATCTTGGATACATTTTCCACTAATCATGGAGGAGGAGCCAGAGTCACTCAGATATTTTGAGAGGCTATAGGTAGCGTAAGAGAGCTTGAGGAGATGACTTCATCAAGTTGAAACTATACTACAGTGAGCAAAATACTCAACAAAGGTAGAGAGACTGCATGTAGAGTTGTATTAGACATGTGTGGAGAGGGATCATATGACAGATGAGTAGCTTATAGTTGTTGGTTGGGTACAAGGTCTGGAGAATGCATTGAGACTTGATAGTTCACGATCACAATCACACATGACTATCTCATGACATCTAGGGATTGGATCACGAGTGTTAGATCCTAAGGGTTCTTGCTCTCACAAACCATTTTGACTTTGTACATGGCATGATGATGTATATAAAACTTTGATATATATATATATATAGGAATGCACATGTGATGTTATGATAATGTGTCTCTTTATGTGGATGTTAAATTCTATGTGATTAATTAAATGACTTATAGTAAAAGTATTTAATTAATGGCTACATGATTTAACAAGATTGATGTGATTAAGTGTAAAAAATATTTTAGTTTTATCATACATACAACATTGACAATGAGAAAAAAATATGTTAAATTAAATACATTGATAAGGATCTAGCTTAACACAAGAAGGTGAATAGTATGAAGCCTAAAGAAATTATAAAATGAGCTTAAATAATTACCTTAGTGTTCAAGACAAACACAAATTTAGTTGTCAAGAATGAAGAAATGTGAAAGTTATTTAGAATAATAACTTTAAATGACAATGCTATACCAATCATACTATTCAAAGGGAATTAGAGATAATACTGATTCTAATGCATGGAATTAGTGGGTTCCCTAAGGGGTGTCCCATCAAGCTGCATTAATACATAAGCACCAGATCCATAATTGGTATCAACTATGTAAGTTCCCAACCAATTAGGGTTGAAATTATCTTTATCTTGGTTGTCAATGCCAGCATTTCATTGATTTTCAATAAGAACAAAATCTCCCTTAGAAAATGATCAAGGGATAACATGAATGATGTGTTTGCATTGTATTTTTTTTATTTGACCTTAGAGATGTTTGAGAGCATTAATGTTTTGTTCATCAAGCATCTCAAGTTGATGTAACCATTGATCTTTATAAGTTTCATCATAAAAAATATCTTGGAGAGAAACTCACAAAATAGGAATTTCTAACTCCAAGTGCATAATGGCATCAGTGCTATAAACAAGGTTATAAGGGGTATTTCTTGTGGATGATCTAACACTAGTTCTATAAGCCCAAAGAAAATAAGATAGTTGTGTATGCTAATCTTTGTGATGCTTGGTGATAGTTTTCTTAAGGATTTTTTCAAGAAGCTTATTAGTATTTTCCTCTTGTCCATTAGATTGCATATAATACGATGTATAAAGCGATGTTGGCTCTTGAATATTTCAAGAAATTTCTAAACTTCATTATTCTTAAATTGCATTCCATTGTCTAAAATGATTGCTGAAGGAAGTCCAAAGCGAGGAATTATGTGCTCCAAGATGAAACAACAAATTGCTTCAGCAGTTGTAGAATGGAGGGGAATAGCTTTCACCCACTTCATGAAATAGTCTATTATAGTTATGATAAACGTATGTCTAGGAGAAGAAAGTGGTGAAATTTTTCCAATAAAATCTAACCCCCATACTAAAAATAGCCAAATGGGAAAATTGGCATGAAGCTCAGTAGTAGTAGTAGCATGGATCAAATTACTATGCTCTTGGAATTTGTGGCATTGTTTAACGTAGGTGATGCAATCCTTCTCCATATGTCTCCAATAATAACCCATACGAATAATTTTTTCACTAACGAATGACCTCCAAAATGACCTCCATAGGAACCAACATGAGCCTATTCGAGCACTAAAGGGATTTTAGAATCTTTAAGACATCATAATAGAAGCCCATTCAAAGATATTCTATACAATGCATTTGCAAGGATCACATATTTAGCCACGAGTTTAAGTAAACACTTTCGAGTATTCATTGTGGTAGGCTTGGTAATGGTACCATCTTTCAAATAGTTGAATATTGTATCATACCATTCACATGAAGCATCTTGAGTGATTTCCAAAATGTATTCTAATGGAGTATTGATCAAAGGTTTCATGATGGGATGGATAACAAAAATGAAGTCTATGGAAGGATCATGTGGGGATATGAGAGAAGTTGCACTCGCCATTGCATTCGCATGTCGATAATCTTTGTGTGGGATGTTATCAGTGGTGAACGAGTCAAATTTTTCTAATAGTCTCATTATAAGATCCTTGTATTCTAATAATTTTTCATGTTTAGTTTGATATGTACCATTGATTTTTTTGATGACCAATTGTGAATCGCCAAAGATCTTGATATGTTTAGCATTTTGAGATAAAGCAACTTGCAAACCTACAACCAATGCCTCATGCTCAACTGTATTATTTCTGTATAGGAAATTTAATACATAGGATAAGAGAATAGGTTTGTCTTCGGGTGGAATCAATACCACTCCAGCACCTAAACCTGTTTGACACTTAGATCCATTGAAAAATAACTCCCATGGTATAATGCCACTAGTTAAGACATGATCACTAGGAAAGGAATTAGGAGTGGCTAATGCGAAAAGAGGAGCGTTAGCTAAGTTATTAGTTAATTCTTGGCCTTTTATTTCTTTTTGTGAAACAAATTTAAGGTCAAACTTATTTAACAACATCACCCACTTTTCTAAACATGCAAAGATGTTTGTTTTGTTGAAAATATATTTAAGGGGATCAAATTTTGTGATGACTTGGATTTCAAAATTTAGTAAATAATGCCACAATTTACTAGTAGCGAATAAAATAGCCAAAAGAAATTTTCAATTGGTGAATATCATGTCTCATAATCAATTAAGGTGTGACTGCTGTAATAAATAGGGTGTTCTTTACCATGATCATCATGTTGAGCCAACATTGCTACAAGAGCATGGGATGATGAAAAGATGTACAAGATAAATGGTCTATGTGGCATAGCAAGTTGTAAAATAGGTGGAGTGGCTAGATATTCCTTTATACTTTCAAAAGCCTATTTACAATCCTCATCCCAATCAAAAGGGACACCCTTTTTAAGGAGATGCATCAAAGGTAATGTGCGATCAGTTAAAGATGCAATGAAATGATAGATAACTTGAATTCGGCCTTGTAACATGTGCAACTAAGAAATATTACTAGGAGGTGGCACGTTAATGATTGCATCAATTTTCTTTGTGTCCACCTCAATGCCTCTGTGAGATATGGAAAACCCAAAAAGTTTACCACTATCGATGCCAAAGACACACTTCTTTGAATTCAATCACATGTTGTATTGTTGTATTCATTTGAAGATTTTACAAAGGACATTTACATTGTCTTGTCGTGTTAATGATTTAGCTAGGATATAATCGACATAATATTCCTAAATTCTATGAATGTAATCATGAAAGATTAATGTCATTGCACATTGATAAGTTGTGCCAACATTCTTTAGACCGAATGACATCAAAACCCAACAAAATTTTCCCTAAATAGTGGTAAAGGCAGTTTTATATTGATGTTGAGGGTTAATAAGGATTTGACTATAACCAAAAAATTCATCCATGAATGACAACAAAGCATGTCCAGTAGTTGAATCCATGACCATGTCTATATTAGGAAGTGGAAAATCATCATTTAAGGAGGCTTTATTCAAGTCTCGAAAATCTATGCATATCCTAATATGATTAGTAGGTTTTGTAACAACGACAATATTTGAGAGCCAAGGAGAATAATCAATAGGTCTAATAAAGCCTGCATCAAGGAGTCTTTCTAGTTCCTCTTTAACATGCAAGGCTATGTTAGGATGCATTTTTTTGGATCTTTTGACAAATGGGTTTAGCATTTTTAGCAAGGACAATGTTATGCATCACAATTTTTGATTCAATTCCTAGCAATATCAGAATATTTCCAAGAAAATATTTTAGAAAAATCATGAAGTAAAGTGGTAGTATCTTCTTATTCTTCATCATCAAGGAACATGATCCCAATCTTAATAACTTTATATTTATCATTAATGTCCATGGGCACATCATTTGTATCTCTTAAAGGGAGTGCATTATATTTAGGACTCTCAAATTTAGAAAATTCTTCAGTGATATCACTTGCTTCTTGCTCAGTAATGTTCATGGCATGAGTAATGTTTTTCATGTAAGTGAGGATGAGGTATCTTAAATGCCTAAATTTTTTTCAAATCCTCATTGCTATTGGCATATATCAATGAAGGTGGTAAGGTTATATTAAGAAAATTAGGATCTTGGATTGTAAGTTTCTATTGTGGGTGACATCTTATAGCATTAATGTTCAAGGATGGTCATTGAGTAGCTTTGGTCATTTTAGAAAAAGAATATCCCAATCTAGTTTTCATTTCTTGCATATTAGATTCAATGGGGACATGAATACCTTGCTCATGTTTTCCACACCCTTTTCCAGTATAGCCTAATTTTTTTACCAATTTATAGCCTTTTTCCATAGAGTCTTTCCATTTCGTATAGAGTAGGTGGGGATTGATTATCTATCTCATCAAAAAAATTTGTGTATATTGCATTGTCATCCAATTTATGGGAGATAGATGTTTCAGAAGATTGTTTAGAATTTAGAGTGGACATGATTGTTGGTTGATCTTATTTCTCATCTTTCTTTTACATGAGTATGTATTCACCCATAAACGAGGGTGTGAATTCTAAAGATTCCCAATCATCACCAAATAATTTAGAAACCAATTCCTTATTGTTTTTCTCAATTTGAAGAGGGTCTATATTGGATGCTTCAATTAATGTTTTCAAAGGAATTGTAACACCCTTTTCAAGGTACAAGCAACTTTCAGGCTTGGGTTCTATTTCAATTTGATATATGTGATTGTTATAGACATATTTCATGATATGATGAAGGGTTGAAGGCACTACATTCATCTCACAAATCCATGGTCAACCTAGAAGAAGATTATATGAAAGATCATAAGGCATGACATGGATAGGAGTCTGCAAAGTAGCCACCCCAACCATAATAGGGAAAGTAATTATCCTAAGCAGTTGCTTTGTTGTATTATCAAATCCTCACATAAATATAGAATCAAGTATTATTTGTGACCTATCAACATCTAATTGATCAAGAAAACTCACACTACACACATTAAGGGAAGAACTGTTATCTATGAGAGTGTGTTTTATACCCGTGTGATTGAATCAAGAAATTATCATAAAGGCATCATGTTGTTGATGCAACTCCCAAGGAGGGAGCTCATGTTGATGAAAGGTAATGTCAAGATTGTTTTTGTGAATAAGAGATGCCAAATCATTCAAAGTGGTACCAAGAGGAACCGTGATTTGTTTTAGGGAGGTTTGAAGAATGTTGTGATAATTTACTGAGTTTTGAAGCAAATCCCAAAGGGAAATTTTGGCAGGAGTATTCTTTAATTGTTCAATAAGATCATACTCCTTTGTTTGTGGGCTATAGCGAGGAGCACTAGGCAGATTGGATAAAGGTAAAGATGGTGGGGTTGGTTGTGGAAGTTGTGGGTTATTTTAGGTGTTATATGTATGAACAATAGTATCATTACTAGATTGTTGTGATACATTCGTTTTAGGGGGATAGAGGGTGTACTGGGGTCAATTCGAGGGGTGAAGCAGATGTGGGGGTATGTAAAGGATAACTTTAGGTTGAATTACATTAACATCCTTGATGTTAGAGGTATCACAACAAACCAAAGTAGGTGAGTTGGGTGAGAGGAAGTCTTGAAGAGACTCATCTATCAAAGGAAAAACATCATGACTAAAATATCTGAGGGGTAAATTATCGTCAACTGGTTTAAGATGTTCAAGAGAAGCATTAGGGGTTATAATGTTTGGTATCATAAGTTGGTCACCACAAACCTTAGTGGATGCCTTCATCTAACAAATTAAATCCATCATAAGCAAAAGGTTTGAGGGGGACTTTATCATTAAGGGATTTAGGTTTCTCATTGCAAGCATTAGAGGATGAAGTGAGTGAGAGGAATTCTTGAAGGACTTCATCTAACTGGTCAACATCATCACTGCTAAGAGGCTTAGATGAGATGTTGTTTCTAATTTGAATCATGTGTTTGAAGGGATTGTTTGATGTTTTAGTTTTGTGTCTTTATGTATCGATGAATCTAGTCTAAAAGAACTGGGAATGAAAATGGAAAAGGAAATTTTCAAAGATCTAAAACTATCCATGAACGCCATGAAATGAAATGAAATTTATGCTAATGGAAATAGAAACAGATGAATTGCAATAAAAATTTAATTACATAAAATAGAAAGATGTAATGTAGGAAATTGAAATCTAGAAATGTTGAAGCAAAACTATAAAGGGACTGATTCATCCTAGGTGGTCAATGAATCCCAAGAGATGATTTTTTAAAGATTTTTCTATTTTTTTGTGTTTTCTGAAGATTTTTAAGTCTGTACAATGCATTGATAGAATGCAAATGTAAAATTTTGAAATGATTGAATGAAACACAACGTAATAATGAGATCTAAATAATGCTTTCACTAATTCAATGTTTCAGAAACCTAAAGATACAAAACAATGCAAAATGATGAAGTGATTAAGTCCTGAGATGCAAATAGAAATATAAATCAAAATGATGTTATGCTCAAAAGTCAAGTTCACCAAAATGAACCATATATTTTTGGCTCTTACGACTTCCCTTACTCTTCTAGGGTTTTTCACCTAAAAGGAGAGAGTTAGGCCAAAAATGCTAAGGGTTCATTCAAATTTATGTTTTGTGCAATGTCATCTAAGCTAAATGAAGTAAACTAAACAAAATTGAGTGATTTAAATGAATGAATATGAATGAAAAAATAAGATCTATGTTATGTTTGAAAACACAATGGCGTTTGCAAAAATCTTGAAAGAATGAACAAAAATGAAAATTCAACTAAATAGAGGGGTTTTTCTCAGAATGTCTGAACCTATAATACAATAGATGACTCAAAAAAAATTTGGAAAACTTATGAAACTTGAATTTAAGCTGACTGGAACTCATTTGCCACCTTGGGTGAATCAATCTGAGGTGAGGACTTTTCTATACATACACTATTTTGTGACAGTCTGGGACCTAGAAATAAATCTGACTCAAATCCATACCTCAAGAGGGACTCATTCACGATGCATGGTGAATCAGTCCACTTTCAGATTTTTCCAATTTCAAAGTTATGTCCTACACCTTGACACCTGCGTAGCAATTTCTAATGGAAACCCGATTTCGGATCTCAGAAAATTCCTACAAAAAACTCAAAAATTGTTTTTCTAATGGGAGATTTTCCTTGGTCAAACCCCTAGTTAGGTAATTAAACCTTGAATGGAGAAATTTTTTCATAACCCCTAGCCTTAGATGTGATAAAGACTAGGAAAAGCTGAGATGTGACAAAGATCACATCCTATTGTTCTAGAATAAGACATGCAAGAATGATCTATATGATGCAAGATCTCAACCTTAGAAACCTTACAACACATCAAAAATAGGAATGAAATGACATGCAAATGATAAAAAAACAAGATGTAAACGTTAATAGGAAGATAGAATAAAAATAGAAGATGGAATCAAGAGGAAATAAAGTCCTTAGGTGCAATTGGGTAGCTAGTTACACTTCTTCACCCTAGATTTCTTCATGATTCACCATAGTAATCCATCATCAATCTTTTGCAATGTTGGATCTTTAAAAGAAAAGTGAGGTTCAAGACCTACAAAAAACTTAGTTTGCTTCTTTAAAACTTCAAATTTTGCTAATGAAACATGTTGTGGAAGAATTGACTTTATGAATTTCTCTTGAGGAATGATAAAAGATAAGAAATATGATAAAAGGGATGTGTGAAATGACTTGAAATCAGTATTTATGAGAAACAACACCTTATTTTCCCACTAATTAGACCAAAGAGGCTGACATTCACTAGAAATTAAAGTTAAATTGATTAAAATCCCGCTTAAATTTGAATTTTCCCTCCAAGGTGGTGCAAGAGCACCAAGGCCAATCTCCAAATTGATTTGCACAAAATTTTGGTTTGAAAAGTTTTGGTTTATACTGACCTTGGCCAAGTCAGCATGTTGTGTGGTAGGTTGAATTAACCTTTTGTCTAGGTGATATTTTAGTCATCATTGTTGGTTGTTGGTAGATTTTGCTTTATTAAGGTATAGTATGTTGTGCTTGAAAATATAATGCAACAACTTGTGTTAGAGTCACTTCCTCGTTGATGGAAGATGTTAGTGGTCAGTTGAAGAGTTGTTAACTCAAGGATAACGAGTTAGGAGATCATAAAAAGAGGGATAATGGTGAGTATTGCAGGAATCTTGCGAAAATTGCATGATAACAGTGAGAGGTTGCATGCAGTTTGGAAGTTATCTAGGATTCCCTTAAAATCAGGGATATTTGGAATGAGTAATGCCCTTGAAACAGGAAAATGTAACGACCAATGATGATATGGCTCAAGAATAGAGAGAATAGTAGAGTGGTTGCATTGTATTTGAAGTTTTTTGGTGTGAATAAGAAGACAGATTTCTGGTTTTCCTGTAATTTATGTGTTTTCTGGAAAACACAGTGTGTTTTTGTGCGGTAACATTTTAGGCGTTGTAAATTGATTTAGCCTTTTGATTTGTAAATACAGAACAGTGTTAATGTTGTTCTAGGAAAATAACTTTCATCTTGAGTATTGATAGTGTTTGGTTTCTCAAGGTTCAGGTGATAAAAATAACTTAACTCTGTTTTGGCCGAAATTGCACTTTCTATATTTGCCCATGCAAATTGTGGACAGTGAGTTAAAAAGGAACTGTGCATGTTAATCTGACATTGTGTAAATGTTTAGAAGTCAGAGCATAACTATCTTCATTTTATCTTTAAGTCGTTTGGGATATAGTTGCTGTTTGTAGTTCATAGGTTAATTGTTGTAGGTTAGTTTTCTACTTTGAGCAGCAAGTTTTCAAATGGCTCCCTCCTAGATCCTGACCACGAGATTCTCATGAGTTTGGTGAAGATGGGAGGGAATCCAATGTTTTGTATGTATACGGTGATAGATGATCAAAAGGGCCAAACAATGAATGGTATTACCAAACCCTAGGCGAGAAGAGTAACCCGGTTAGGTGTTTGGTAAAGAAAATACAAGTGAATAGGCAAGGGAATAGAGGACAGTACGGATTCCGTACAGTGTCAGGAGAGGTGAGGTGAGGTTGACATATTCCACAAGGCTTGAGGTATCTAATACTTGTTTGGAGATAGTTAAGAAACAAAAACCAGTGAAACCCTAGCGAAAAGGGGAAATTAGGCCTCCAGTCCAAGAAGTTTGGAACCACCTGTACGGACCAGTTGGTGACCTAAAACTTTTTCAAGATTTAAAACCCTGAAAAGGGTGTCCAAAAATACTTTTTTTTTGGTAGGTTGTTTGGAAGAAGTGAGAGAAAAAGACCAAAAACTGACTGGTAAGGGCTACAAGGGCTCTAGGCCTCATCTTGACAAATTGAAGAAAACGGGTAGGTTGAGGAGTGGGCATCCAGAAAATGGATCAGTTAGCTTACAAAAGGCATGAAGAAAGAGTATCTAACTCCCCTGCAATAAGTTCAAGCAAGTTGGAGAGTTTGGCATCTAGAGTCTTCTAGGTGCAGAGACAAAGATTGCAAATCCAAGAAGGTGATTGGTTACCCAAGGTAAAGCACAAGGTAGAAACTCTTGAAAAGAGTTGGAGTAGGGTTTGGTCAACCTAGAAGCTCAAGAGGAAACCATTGGAGACAGGTTTCAAGTAGTAGACAGTGGGGAAGACTTCCACAAGGCAATGCAAGCAACCTTGGGTTTTATCATACACCAAAAGGGGACTCATTTGCCACCTATGGTGAATGGGTCCCACCATAAGGGACTCATTTTCCTAAGGTGGAAAATGGGTCCCACTACTGCCGTTTGAAGGTGGGTTTTCAAGGTATGAGATAATAAAATGCCTTTTGTCAGGTTTTATGTAATTTCTCAGATAAAACGGTTCTCTAGATAAAAATTAATGGGTCTAAGGGGCCTATAAATGTTGTTTGGAATGGGAAATGATGTAAAGGGACTCAAAAGTGCATCCAATTATCCATGAAATTGTCTCTTTTCTCAAGAGGGTCCAATTTTCTATGGCAGAACCTCGATCCTAAGGTTGAGGTCCAAGACAAAGGTTGTGGAGACTACCACATGAAGATATCCTATTGCATAAGAAAGCTCACTTCTCCTAAGTCATATGGAGAACTGAAAATAGACCATAGGCAACCTAAGGTCACTATTCACTTGCCTCCTTCAACTACTTTCACCAAATGGGGGGAATTAAGTAAAGAAGCAATCAATGAAGAGGATGTGACCTCCTGGCTTTATAAAGAAGAAAGTAATGAATAAGCTCTTCCAAGCACTCAAATACCAACAAAATAGTATGTAAAAGGCTTTTAAATAATGTAGGACAAAGGCTATAATGAACATAGCAAGCTTGGATTAAAAAAAAAATGGAATGACTAAACCTTTGTTCATATCCAAATGACTAAAAGGCCTTGGGCTTGGGTTCAAACTAACTAAGATTGGTGCTTCTTGTACTATAGCACCTTTATAAGAGGAAGTGAATGCTTCTAAGGTTGTTGAGACATCTTCTTTACTTGACACCTCTCAACCATTTGACATGCCTGATGATGAGTATATAAAGAATAATTCTAATGAATACAAATGGGACTCCCTTACCTCTAGTGAGTATAACATAGCAGAAATGCTTGTCGAGCTTGACCTATCTGATGCCATGCTTCACGGCCTGATGAAACCTCTTTCTTTTCCTTTTCTACCTTATACCTTGACATTTTGGATCATGGCATGCCCTTCTTTTATCCTAAACTCATTGGTTGAGACCCACAAGGATGACTCGTCTTGGATACATTTGAGAATGATGAAGCAATTGTCGAGTTCATGGGATTGTGTGAAGGAATCCCTAGTGGCGATCACAAAGTTGGGTTTACCATTGAATTAGATTGCATGGTATACTTTGGGGAGTCTTTCCACCCCTCTAGTCGCAAAAATAAAAATAATAAAGAAAAAAATGGAAAAAATAAAAGTGAAGAGTCCTTAGGTGAAAATCGAGAGGCATCTTTCGACCATAAAAAAGTAAAATTAAGGATGTATCTAAGGGTTACAACCTATTGAAGGCACCCAAGGATGGAGGATTGGATTTTCTCCCTATTACCCAAGAGAATTCACCAATGCTAATTGAGAAATCCATGGAAATCAACATTGGTACAAAAGACAATCCAAAAATAATTCACTTTGCCGCATCATTGACAAAATTAGAATAGCTAGAATTTTGGGCTTTCTTTGAAGAGAGACAAATAAAATTCACCTGGTCTTACACTGACATGCCTGGATTAGATCTCAACTTGATACTACATCATTTTCCTTTACATCCAGACACTAAACCATTCAAGAAAAAACTTCGTAAAATGCATCCTTAAATTTCTTTATTGGTCAAAGTTGAATTGAAGAAATTATTAGACATCAGTTTCATCAGATACATTGACTATGCATAGTGGATTTCAAACCTTGTTCCAGTGACAAAACCTATAGGTGGTATCCACATTTGTATATACTTTCAAGATTTAATAAAGGAATATCCTGAGGATGACTTTCCTTTATCAAACATCGACATAATTGTGGACTTGACAACTAGATATGAGATGTTGTCCCTTATGGATGGCTTCTCGGGATATAGTCAAATCAAAATTGCACCTAAATACCAACATAAGAAAACTTTAAATTTTTCATGGGGAATATATTGCTAGAACATCATGCTCTTTGGACTCAAGAATGTAGGAGCAACATATCAGCGAGCCATGACAACAATTTTTCTTGACATGATTTATAATCTAATGGAAGATTACGTAGACAACTAGCTAGCTAAATCATTGACCCAAGGTGATTGTGAAGTGTTTTTTCCTTGATCATTTTGATTTTTGGCTTGTATAATGTTTTTAGTTTTGGATGTGCCCACACTCAAGTAAAGTTATTGGAAAGGTGTGTAATATGCCATGTGGTGGTTGCACAACTTTCATTTTTTCCCTTCCTTTTTGGGAGAGAGTTAGGACACATGTTCACTCATTGGAGATTTTCTCAAGGAGCTATAATCATGAGCTCAAAATTTTTCACCTATTTGACATATCATCTCTTCTTTGCAAGCAAATTGTTCTCTTGTGAAGTGATATCTTTTGGGAGTTTTTCAGAGCTTGTTGGCCTTTTGCTTTTCTTGGTTTTTGAGATGGATGCTTTGATTCGGTGCCTTTGGGTGATGTGATTGGTCAACTAGACCTTTTTCCAAGTTGTTTTCTAGGATTTGATTGTTTACAAACCTCTATCTTTGCTAAATATTTGAAAAGCATTAATGTGACAGTTGAGAAGTGATGAGCAAAGATTGATGTGACCAACCTAAAGATCTACAATCAGATCGTGTGCAATCAAATTCCAACATATTGCAATAATTACTTTTGTGTTGTGATGGTAGTTTCTTCTTTCAATAGCTATAAAAGAGAGGCGATGACAGATGAAAGGGTTGGATTCCAAGTTTTAGTTTCCTTTGTTGAAGAAAAGTTTCTTTAGTTTTCTTAGGATATAAAACTATTTTCAGGAGTAAAAGTTGTAGAACTACTTTTTGCTGGCATGTTATATCTTATAAATCTCAAACTATTGTCAGATTGGTGTTCAACCTCTATTTTAAAGTTCATTTGATATTTAAATCATGAATCATTGAGAATAAATCTTTGATGCTATGCATGTATGACCTTTATCAAGCTTTCTTTCTTTGGGTATGCGCAGGATCATGATGGGCCAAAAAGTGGCAATATGATGGGTACGTGGCTGATGACTATTTTTAACCCAAAATTGATAAAACGAAAAGAGTTTTTAAAGGAGATTCTCAAATTTCCACCAATATAAATTATTCTTTACTTTGAATTTAATAAGTAATTATTATTCGTTTTCTATTCAAATTATGACTAAAGTCCCAATTGATAGACTGATTGAAAAACATCTATAGCTTTCAAAAAATATCACATTTTTTGAATCTAAAACATGTGTCACATTCTATGCTTCACATACTATAGGATTAAAAAAAGAAAAATTGAATTTCATGAAGTTTTGACTAAGTTAAGGTGGTTAGACATATGGGTTTTTTATATTTTTTAAAAGTTGTAATAAAAAATTCATAATTAATTATTTACTTGGAAAAATTACAAAAAAATATGCATCACATCGGGACATGAGTCCTCTACTTATATATAAAATCTCATAAAAAAATATTATCATTTTATTGTGGTTAGGGTGGTAAAACAAACGCCTACTTATTTTTTCCCTGAAATTTAAGTACTACTGCATTGAAATTTCAATTTTTCACCAAATAGATTTCTTCTTTTTTTAAACAAACCTAATAGTTTAGAAACTATATTCAATTTTCTATAGATTATATTCTTACATATTTTTGAAATAATACAGACAACCTATTTAAATTCTTACGTCAAGTTGCCTAACTCCGATTTTCCTTATTTTTTTGCCACTTAAGGGCCTATTTTTTCCATGATGATCTTGCACATACCCCTTTATGCTTTCATTTTGAATGAAACATTGTGTCTTGCAAGCTAAATTAAAATATTTTAATTGGATAATTTCCATGCTATATGCTTGTATGGTAGAATAATAACTTATGAAAACTAGATTATGTTAGTAGAATTCTCTATTTTTCTAAAGGGTTATTGTTTTGTTATATTATGTTGTATCAGTAGAGAGAGGTTATGCAATTTTTGAATGTTTTTGTCACAATTATAATTTTTTATGTTTGATTAGACCTTAATGAACACTACCTATGGAAAGATTTGAAAGTTTTCATTCTGTTTGTTGTTAGCCTTTGTCTTTTGTTCTATTTCAAACAATGAAGGGTTGTGTCATTCTATGTATAATTATATCACTCATAGGAATGATTAGGTTTGAAATGTCATAAAAGTGTTGGTGCATTGCCATTTTTCTATTTTATGTTTACATTTCCTTCTACCCTTTTCTCCAAATCCCCAAAGAATAGCTAAATTTCTATAAAAATCCTAGAGGTATTCAATGAGGCACAAATCAGTCCCCCACTCACTAAATTTTCCATAAGATTATCAGAGAGACACAAGCTTTGATTATCAACAATTTTTTTTCTGGAACACCCAGTGGGACACAAATTTTTTCAAATGCCTAATTAGAAGTCTAAATATTTCTTAAATCAAGATAAGGAAGGAAACTGGAAGTTTCATGCCGAGAGTCCAAATAAGAGCCTCTTCAAGAGGCCATTTATAGTACTCTCATTTACCTACCTCGATACCTAGGAGAAGAATACTTATAGGTTTTGTATCACCTGTAAGGAGCAATAGAGTAAGAAGTAAGAGCCCAATATGCAAAGCCTTATCTACCCCACCTAGAGGCTCAATCTTCAAAATCAAAATGCATGTATACCTGATTCATAGGAATATTTTCTCTAAGAGAAATACCCTCATTCAAGCCCAAGACCCAACCAGTCAGAACACTCTATTTAGTGGAACAATTGAAGAAGGCGCTTTCCAATGTATCTCTATGGGATATCATATCTATTCCCAAAAAAAAGACATTGCTTCAGGAAGAATTAAAGAAAGAAGAAAAAAATCCATAAACAGATGTGACTCCATTGTGTGACCAAAGTGGAGACAAAGGATCTATATCAGCCCCTCAAGTTCTGAAAGTAGTAGCTTATGTGAATGATGTGGGAAATGCAAAAGAGAAAGAGGGAAGCAAGCCAAATCCCACAACTTTCATTTTAACACTTATTATAGGAGATAAGATTTTGCATAATAATATGATTGATTCATGGGCTAGTACAACTGTCATGTCAAAACAAGTGGTTGATGCCCTGAAACTCAATTATGAGCCCCTTGAGAAAGGAATCATGCAACTAGATGAGAAGAAGGTTCCAACCGTTGGTCAGATAAAAGATCTATCTCTAACCCTCTTCTCATGTCCTAGCCAAATAGTCACACAATAAGTAGTAGTGATAGACATTCCTTGGTCTTTGAAATGTGTCTTTCAAGAGATTTCACTATGAAGCTTGGCAAATACTTGGCACTTGATTGGTCCCACCTAATATTGAGAACCAAGCACAGAGGCTCCAAGATGAATATTTTGTCTAAATATTTGCATTTGGAACACATTACGAATAACACAATCCTATGATTTAAAGTAGTGCATACCTCCATCTCTTAGCAAGAGAGATATTGTGTAGAAATGAAAGAAGATGAAGAAGATACAAGTGATCAAACTCCCGAAGAAGAAGTTCTACTCAACCAATTGATTGACTCCAATCCATTTGAAAAATTTCATGCAACAGGGCTAGGAACCTATGTGATTTTTGATGATGACAAGGTCTTTCTGAAATTAATGAAGGATCGGGAAGAATATGATGATTCACTGAGTGTGATCTGAAACGTTGATGAAAAAAGTGGGCACACAATCAAATCCAGAAGCATTCAAACATAGAATATGATGATCTGGGTGATAATCATCTATGGACCCTATATTTTGATGGTGTCAAATGTAAAGTTGGCTCTAGAGCGGGTGTTCGAATAGTACCTTCAATAGGATTAAAGACCCTTAAAGCTTACCACTTTTAGTTTTCATGCTCAAACAATGACATTGAGTATGAGGCCTTGGTCCATGGTCTAATCCTTACAGAATAAATGGGTGTAAAGAGTATAGGCTTTCGGATATTTAGAGCTAGTGATGAGCCAGCTCCATGGGCAAGTGACTACAAAAAACATGAGGATGAAGATTTATAGACATCAGATTTGGAACCTGATCGAGAGATTTGAAGAATTCAACATACAAGTTATTCCCTAATCCCAAAATAATGTCGATGATTGAATGGCTTCCATCAGCTCACAATTTAAACCAATTCCAGATTCAACCAAGCAGGATGCAGTGCAAGTCATCATCCAATCCTCAATTCCTAACAACAATCAAAATGGGAAAGTTTTTGACATCATTCAGATTGTTTCCTTCATATAGAAAGGAGGAACAACTTTCGACTATTCACCACGAGGAGAAAAATTTCCCGAAGAGTAGGTCATCAAGTAAAAAGGGAAAAAAACCTCCTTGAGGATTAATTTCCCTTGAGAATCTCTTTGATTTTGAAGATGTAAGGAATGAAAAGTAATGGTTCACTGTGGATGCTAGGGACTATGAAGAGCTTGATTTTGGAAATGGCAGAAAGTTAAAATTTAGAAGGGAAGTTCCCCATAAGGACAAGAAAAGACTGAAGGATCTATGTTTCAAATATGATGGAGTTATTTCCTAGACCTATGAAGATCTTAGAGGGTATGACCCTGGCATAATTCAGCATACCATTGACTTGATTGAAGGATCTAAACTAGTTTTACAAAAGAAAAGGCCACTTAATTTGAAGGTTGATCCATTGATGGCACAAGAGTTCACCAAATTGGTTGAGTCAAGAATCATATATCCAATCAAACATTCCACCTAGGTGTTAAATTTGGTACTAGTTTGAAAAATTAATGGAGATATAAGGCTTTGTGTCAATTTCCAAGATTTGAATAAAGCCTTACTAAAAGACCATTACCCCTTTCCATTGATGAAGCAGATTCTATAAACTATGGTTGGATCAGATATTTTTTCATTGTTTGATGGTTTCTCAAGCTATAACCAAATATATGTAAGGGAGGTTGACCAACATAAGAAAATGTTTATCACTAAGTGCAGAACATTTTCATAATCAAAAATTTTATTCAGACTCTCAAATGCTAATGCAAATTTTCAACGAGAAATGGATATTGATTTCAAGGGATATATCAACCTAATCATCTTAATATATCTAGATGACCTAATGGTATTTTCAAAGTCAAAATATGATCACTTTGATCATCTAGAGAAGGTTTTCCTAAAATGCCAACAGTTCAGGATTTCTTTGAATCCCAAAAAAGTGTGTTTTTAGAGTACCTCAAAGAAAGTTACTTGGATTTGTAGTATCTAAGGAGGGAATAGCAATAGACCCTAAAATGGTTAGATCTATAATGGAATTACCCTTGCTAGTGAATCAGAAGGGATTGCAATATTTTTTGGGGAAGATCAATTTTCTCAGCAGATTCATATCAGATTTCATAGGCATTGCAAGACTAATTACACTAATGCTAAAGAAAGACCTAATTTTTAAATGGTCCTCTAAAGGAAAAATAACTTTTGAGCAGCTAAAGATAGCCATCTCTGCAACCTCGATATTGGTCAACCCTAATTTTTCAAAAGACTTTCTACTCTACATGTACAGTGGCTAACATAGCATGTCTTCCATGCTCACTCAAAAGTGAGAGGAGGATAATGGAGAGCACCCTATTGCATTGCACTCAAAAAACCTTAAAGGTTATGAGGCTAGGTATAATTTTGTAGAAAATAATGCTTTTCCATTGTTAAAAGCTTAACGAAGTTATAACACTTGGTGTCAACCAATAAGATCACTACTCTTGTGGCACATCCCAATGTGTGAGAATATATCACAAAAGGTGAGATAACAAATAAGAGGGAAAACTAGATCACCAAGATCCTAGAGTATGATGTGGACATTAGGCCAACCAAGCTAGTTTAGGGAATAGGTTTGTGCCAATACCTTGCACAAGAATCAAGTCCTATAGCTGAAAAATAGACTGATCAGGTCTACTCCAGCCAATTCGAGTTTGACGAATCTTGGGTGGTTGATTGGACATAGTATATGTAGAAGGGGTACTACCCAACCAACCTTCTACTCCTTAAAAGGTGATACTACTAATTGCAAGGCACTAGGTATGTATTAATTGAGGGTGTATTATTCAAAATAAATTATAATGGTGTATTGCTTTAATGCTTAGACAAGTTGTAGGAAGAAAGAGTTCTCATTGAATTCCATCACAGTCTTGAGGGTGGACATTTCTCCACTAACACTACCACTTTAAAGATAATGTGAGAAAGATATTATTGGCTCTCTATGTTTTTTGAAGCACATCATCCAGTGCAAAAAGTGTACCCAATGCTATTTTTTTGTTGGCAAAAGAAAGAATGCCACTTTTCCCATGAGTCCAATTGTAATTGAGGAACCCTTTACTCAATGGGGTTTTCATCTTATCAGAATGATAAATCCCATTTCTAGCACTAGACATAAGTGGATCCTCACAATGACCAACTACTTCAAAAGGTGGATAGAGGTTGTATCCCTAAAAAATACCATAGAGGGGGAAATTGTCAATTTCCTTGAAGAGCTAGTAGCTAGATGTGGCCCACTAAAGACCATCATATCCGACAATGTCTGAGCTTTCAATGGATCATGGATATCAATTTTTTCTCTCAAGCATTATATTTTTCTTAAAACTTCATCGAATTACTACCCATAAGGAAATGGGTTGGAAGAGTCAACCAACAAAAAACTAATTAGGTTAATCAAGCATATTCGGTCAGAATGACAAAGGGGTTGGCACAAGCATTTGTAAGCTACTCTATGGGAAGACTAGATTACTCCCAAGAAAATTCTAAAGATCTCCCCTTATGAATTGGTGTACGAAAAAGAGGTAGTGTTATCCATTTCCATAGAAATTCATGCCTTACAACTATTGAAAACTTTGGAAATTGAAGAAAGCGGCGGAATGGAAGTACCGCTAGCGAAACTCCTAAAAATGGAGGAAGATAGAGAAAAGGCTTATGGAGCCATAATCAACCATCAAAAAATAGTAAAGTGATGGTTTGAGAAAAATAGCTCTAACCCAAAATTCAAAGAGAGGAGCTTAGTGCTAAAGTATAATGAATTTACTAGGAAGCTAGGGCAACACAAAAAATTTTAACTGCTATGGAAGGGACCCTTTCGACTCAGCTTGTGCAAGGAGAAGAATCCATACAAACTTAAAGATATGGAAATAAATTCTTTAGATATACCAGTGAATAGTATTTATTTGAATATTTTCCATTTAAATACATAATTCTTTAAAAAATTTAATAGTTCTATACCATATGTAAAAATTTGTGTAGATACATTATAAATTTTTAGAATAGGCCATTCGAGAATAACATAGAAGAAGTGAAAAATTTGTATTATATTATATTCATCAAAATTTTACTATGTAATACAAGGCCTGAGGCTCAAATTTCAACATAAGTCTCTCTCAAGCAAACCCAAAAAGAGTTATAGAGAAAAAAGATGGAAAAAGGAGTCAATGTGCAAAAAACCGTAAAGAAAAGCCTTTGCCTACTGTCTAGGGAGCTGGAAGGTTTCATTATCAAGTTATTCTTTTTCTTCTTATTTTTCTTCTTCTTCTTGTCTACCAGGGCACAAAAAGGGGCTGAATACACAACATATATGGGCTCCACATGATGTAGACCCAATACGTATTAGCCGCAACTTTACACTAGAATGTTGAAGTGCTTCCTCTAGGTAAGCCCTAGAGCACTCTCCACACCATACTCCTATAGCATATAGGTGGCCGCTAGTTGAGAAGAGTAGCAATGCATCTTAAGGTCCATGCTGCAAAAGTGTGAAAGGAAGGGCAACCTAAGTATATCTACCCCAAAGTCCAAATGCCTACAGAGATCCATGGCACTTAGGATACAAACTCCAGGGATGGCCACTTGCACTATCTCACCAAGACCTTCCATTAGTGCAGCGCCAAACATCTGGTGGCACAATTCAATTATCATGGGCTTGTCCACATTTAGGTGAAGTAGCAAGGCCACAAAGTAGGAAAGGACATTGCAGTTGCTTTGGAGCTAGTTCTTATCATTAATGAATTCCTAGCTAAGTACCCACCAGAGCACAACCATGGTAAGGCAGTCACATTTCTTCACTAGGTGCTTAATTTAATCACTAGTGACCTCTCCCACAAAGAAGTATTGCGGCCTTTGTGGGAGAACTAGAATAGGAGTGCCTAATCCAACAAACATTCTAAAAGAGAAGTGAAATTTGGAAGAATGAGAGATAGCAAAAAGCTTTCTAAACTTAAGAGGCTATATTCTCAAATGAATATTGCATTAGGTGGAATAGCTATATATATAAATCTAAGCTAGTGAACCTAACCAAGGAAAATATTAAAGAAAAATAGAGGAAGGTAGCTAAATCATAAATAGAATATGATAGAATGTCTTGAGATTTAAATTTGGGTGTTGGGAGAAAGTGCTCTCATATGCCATTTGTTGGCGTGTGTCATTTACCATCATCAGCACTATCCAACTTACTAATGAGAAAAGACATGGATTAATGTGCTAACCTTTGAAAAATTAACATGGTCATGTCTTTTCAAGAGTACCTTGCATCACTTTAGCACATTTCACATAGCAAAAGGCACATGATTCAATGCAATGAGTTTATTTGTGAAAAAGGCAGTGGTGAGAATGTACTAATTCCACTGTCATGGTATTTTCAACATTTCTAAGGGATACAAATCTCCTATCCACACGTATTTCCTTGGTGGAAAAATTTAATGGACCAGTAGTAATGGTGTAGCCTTAACTATAAGTACAAGAAAGAATATTAATTGCACTCAAAAGTAGGTTTTCTTAAAGAAGCAAAAGGCAAGTGGCCGTTTTCATTAAGGAAATTCTCTACAACTTCCTAATACAACCATGGCAGAACCATCAACCTCTAGTAGAAAAGTCATAGTTTCAAGAAAAAAGGCCTTCTTACACTTGTTGGAAAGAGACACTACATAACTTATCTGCTGTTCACATTGACGGAAAAGCTAGTCAGTAATCCTATCCGCACTTTAAAATTTTCTTGTACTAGAAGTCAAATTGAAGATATGTGTTAAACTATCAAAGCTAAAACAAAGCATCCAATAGAGTTTTGTTCATCAATTCATATGCAATTTTCTGTTATCATTATGAGTTGTGGATCTTATGGAAGGTTTCTTTGTGTATGAGCTATGTTATTCTTAAATCATAGAGCCTCATATTGATTAGTGTGCACGTTAGAAGATCTAGTTTGAATATTTTTAGTGTAATAGTGCAGAAAGGTTGACTTGATGAACATAGCATGTTTTGGATCCTCGAGGAATAATTGTTTAAGCTTCTTTATGTTTGAACCATGTTTTTTTCAGTCCTCACTATGTTGTGGCTAACATTGGTTGGTGTGCATTGAAAATTGTTTATGGATTTGGTGGACAATTTCTAAATGTTTTATATTTTGTTAAAGCCAACATGTATTTGATGTAATCTCTAGTTGCAGATATAAATAAGTGATTATTCATATAATTTTTGTGTATGTTGCAATGTGTTGTGAAATTCAGGAGGATTGTAGAGTAATTGTGCACAGTTTCACTTGTGCAGAAAAATATTTATGATCCCAATTAAAGCAGACAAAGTTTCAAAAGTAGAATTAGACAGAGTGTGAAGAATGTGATTAATGTTCTTAACAAAAGCTATAATCATGCATTAGCAGATGCTATTTTCTCAGTTCAAATCCTCTGGATATTATCCAAATGTTTTTGTAAGACAGTGAGTCTTCCTTTTTCTATTTGAGTAGTGAGCTCTAAGTAGTGTGCCTGAATGCATGTGCATTCCCCATTTGTAAACACTTATTTTGAGTATACTCATATTGTGTATTGACCTCCACCATAGTTTTCTCCCTAATAGGGTTTCCACATAAAAAATCCTTCTATTATTGTGTTATGGTTGATTGCTTTGTATTCTTACATATTTTTTTGGTTCAATGCTATAAGTGGTTTAAATATCAGGTTAATAAAGTTAAATTTTTTAGAACACTAATTCACCCCCCTCCTAGTGTTCCTTGATTCCAACAATTTGTATCAGAGCCTAGTTCCTTGGAAGAAGTTTAATAGCTTGGGGAAGATCTAGGAAGGTGATTCAATGGATTCTGGAAGTCTTCAACAACAAATTTTGGTGGCACTAGATGATCTTGATCAGTCCAAATCTGAAGTTCAGGAATTACAAGGAAGCCTCATGAATGTTGAGAAATTCATTCATTTATTAAAAGATCAAATAAATAAGTCTAGGTAAAAGAGAAAGGACCTTTGTGATCAAATCAAGTAGAAAGAAAGCAAATTCATTGAAGATGAACACCTAAGTCAAGCCTTGAAGGAAAAGATAGAAGAATGTGAAAATCTTACCCGTAATAATGTTGGCCTAAAACATGAGATGGAATCTATTGTGATGAGGATGACCGAGGAGATTGAAGACATAAAGAAGAATGAAGAGAATCACACTCAATCCTTGAATGAAAAATATGAAGAATGCAACAAAATTAATGATGAATTCAATCAGTTGGAGCTTCAATCGAAACAATCCAAAAATAATGAAGAAGAGCTTGAAAAGCAGATTGTTATTCTTGGGGATGAACTTGCTACTACAAATGAATATAAGGAGAAGTTCAAGATTAGCTCAGCCAAGCTTGATGAATTGATTCAAAGTCAAAGAACTAAAAGTGACAAGCAAGGTCTTAGATATGAGAAAGGAGAAAGCTCCAGATCTGGTCAAAGGAATTTCAGGTCAGGAAATCAGATGAACAAAGCTAGAAGGTATCCAATAAGACAACCTAATGCTCAAAAGATCAATGGAGACAGTTGTGTTTGCAATAAATTTGGTCATATGGCTGCTCAATGTAGAAGCATATTGAATTCAAGTGATCCATCATTCTTAGTTTAGTGTTTCAACTTTAATAAGTATGGTCATTAGTCAATAGAATGGAAAAATATGTCAAACAACTCTTTGAATAGAAATGTCAGATGTTATTATTGCAATAGATTTGGATGGATATTGCTACTAGTGCAGATCAAGAGAAAATCAATGGAATAATTGGTTTGGAAAAATAAATGTTGTGTGCTATAATTGCAACAAATCTGGTCACATTGCCAAATTATGTAGAAGCAGGAAGGATCTTGTGAAAAAGAGAAAAATATGTAGAAGGGGGATAAGGGAAAAGGAAAAGTTACTACGAGTGAGATCAGGAAGAAAATGAAGAAGACATGGGTGAAGAAGAGTGCCTCTGGTGTAGGAAATGTTTCCACACCAGAATCTCGCACTGGAAATTCCTCCGAGAATTAGTTTAAGGCCTCTAGCCTAGGGGAGCTCTCAAGAAAATATTTTACCCCCTTGTTGGTAGTTGGTACTAGGATGTGGAAATTGTAACAATTGCATTTATGATCTATAGATGTTTTGGGATCTCTTCTGGAGGAAATTTATGCAAAATTAAAGGTCCACAGAAGAATTTTCTTTCATAGTCTGTGAGAACAGGGTATTTGGAAGACCTAGGGAAAAAGAATTTATTGTGACAAAAATTTAGGTGTGTGAATGATACAAGGTTACTTTTATCCCTCATTTGTCACATTGCATTTTGAGAAGAAGAAGTTTGGAGAGCTCTTCAAGTGAATTTTTTTGAGATTCAATTATGAAGGTGATTCAGTGATTGAACCCTAATCCAACGAAAGATATTTATCTACAAAATTGTAAACTTGAAAATTCTATAAATGGTTGCTCTGTTAGTAGTTGATATCAAGGATAGATCCCATCTGAAACTCAAATGGCGCTCATTCAAATATATTGAGACAAAACCATTAGGTGAATTTTCTTCCATTCCATATGGTTTTTTCCATATTGAAGATATTAGGGAATATATTCATGCGAATGTTGAAGAATTAGGAAGCTCCCAATTGTTAAATCTATATACAAATCACATTGTGGGAGAAGATCTTTGTGTAAAGACTGAATTTAAGACTTTGGAGGAAAAGAAGTTCATGCAAATTGTGAAGTTTCCCATGTTCGACAAAAATGAATGTGTTTGGTACATATTGAGTCAAGTACATGTTGAGTTTATGTGGTTAAGGAATACCTTCAAGATCACAAAGGAAACTATGAGGATTGTTATAGGTCTAAACTCATTCGGTGGGTTGCCAACATTGAAATCTATGAACCAAATAGTTACTAAGGCAACCAGTTCAGTTTTCAATAAAAGAGCCATGGAAATCAATGACATCATTGAAGTGGATGTAAGATTTTCTTCTATGGTTATTGGATATAAAACCTATCACTCCAGTCGGGATAACTTTGTATCTAGTACTACAATCTATGCAGCTTATCAGATGGTCAAGGAAAATGCAGATTATGACCTATGTGAGTTACTCTAGAGCCAGCTAATTGAAAATATTGAAAAACTCAAGAAGGTTAAGAGGAACTCTTTCAAGTATGGTAATTTTTTGTTTTTCCTATTATTCTACTTCATGAATGAATTTTTGGGAGTTGGAAAAGTGTAATGGAAAAGTGATAAACCGGTAGATGTTCAAATTAGAGATATCGTGTACACAATTGGTGACAAGAAAGCAAGAAAAACTATTATCTGGGGTTACTTCAAAAGCTTTCAGAGTGAAATGAAAGATAGGGAAAGGATTCCTAAATCTATTGTGGAAAAGTATAAGGACACTATTTGCTTCATGGTTGATATTGATCAATGTTTGATGGAAGAAGATGAACCTAGAATAGTTTGGATAATGCCTATGGGTTATGAGGTTGAAGAACACATCTTGGAGTTGTATGATCAACACTTGTTAAGTAAACCTCATGATCCAACATAAGGGTTTGGTACCTTTGAGAGAAGGATATGAAAGTTCATGAACAACTGAAGAAGCATATGATAGTTTGGTAAGTGAGAAAGGAAGTTGAATATTTTGCAAAAAGCATGGGAATATCAGTTGAAGCAATGAGGGAAGATAGGAGGAAAAGAGACCAATTCGAAGAAGGAGAGCATGATAGAACTAAGTATGCTAGTTTGAAAACATCCTCTTATAGATCTAGATCTACAAGGAGCTCTACACTCTCATTTGGTCCTACAAAGAATAAATCCATGTGAAAGTTCAAGTCAAGACATATGGTAGAGAAGGAAAGAGGAAGAAGGATAAAAGTGCACAATAGTCTATGTTGTTGATGAAGATGAAGAAACTAAATCTAATGAAGAGGTAAGAGAAATCAAGAATAAGGGAACAAAGGCATCAAAAGTCTCTAAGGACAAGCCCTCCGATGAAGAGAAAGCAAAGAAAAAGGTGAAAACTGACGGATCAAGTATGTCTGTAGAGGAAATGGAGAAAGATTTAATCAAGGATGGTAATCTTAGACCACTTGTTGAATGGTATGACACTTTTGATAGTGCTAGTTAGAGAACTCTTGAAGAAGCTACAATAAAGTATTGAATTTTTTCAATATGAATCTCATATAAATAATGTCAAAATTACCTAAAGGGTTATATGAAGTCTTAGAAATGAGCAGAGTAAATGCAAGAAATAAAGAAGAAAAAATAAGAGAACGCATACTTGTTGATCTATGTCCGGTAATTTCAATAGAAGAAATGAATAAAATTCTCAATGATGCCAAAAAGGATTTTAAGAGAAAAACAAGGGTGAATAAGTTGATGATCAGATAGACTGAAGATGTTGCAAAATATACTAAGAAAATTTGTAAGGCAATTCTTTTCAAGAATAGATATAATGTTGTTTCTAAATAAGCTCATGATGAAAATGTTCCATTTGGTCCAGTAATTCAAGAAGGGAAAGAAGACACATTTGGGGATACTCTAAATCCTCTAGATATGCAAGACACTAAAATTCCCATTGAGACTAAAACTCCTAAAGATATGTTAGTTAATGAGATAGAGATTCCCAATGGAAAGCAAGAATTTGTGGTTGAAGAGAAGAAGGTTGAGGTAAAGGAAGTTGCAATGGAAGCAAGAGACATTTTAAAGGTAGTAAAGGATTTTTTAGAAGAACAATAGGAGGAGTTTGACCTTGAATTGGTTAAAAGTCCTATCAACTTGGACACTCTATCTCCTATTTAGAAACTAAAGGTAGCATCATTTTATCAGGCCAACGCAAGGGAGGAGATATTGAAATCTCACATTGAGGACAGTGAGTTGATAAGCCTTGCATCTAGTATCTTGGTGAAGATCATGCCTACATATTTCAAGGATTCATTTGATTCTCCATCTAGTCAACTAAAGAAACTTATCAACTCTATAAGTAATCACTTTGAGTCTCTTGAAAAGTTAGTTGAGGATAAGGTTCAGAAATAATTTGATGCAAACAACTTTAGTATATTGAAGGGTATGATTGCTAATGATAAATCTTTATTAGCTACCTATGTGAAGAACATTCAAGGTGCTTTATCTAAAGGTGGAAATATTTATAATTCATGCTTATCATTGTCTAAATTCACTAAGGAATCAGAGAACAAAATGAAGGAATATGAGAAACAGTTAGCAAATATTTCTCAGTCCTTTGATCCTCTAACTATTTCTGTGAGTAAGCAAGAAGGTCAAGTTATATCCCTACTTGACAAAATTAAAAGTTGGAAGCATGAAGAAGGAAGAATTATTGAAGGGTTATGTGAGCTTAGAGGACTAATTGGTCCTAAAATGGAGGCAATGCTTAGTGCATTGAAGGAAGCACAAGATGCTATGGCTATTAGTGATCTAGAAACTATTGAGTTGGTATAGATGCAATCCTACTTGTTTTGTGGTCACATGACTATTTTGGAGAGTCTGAAAAAGGGTTGGGAAACTATCTTAAGCCTATTGAAGAACAATTTTGTAGACATATTCAAGCTCATGTAAGTTGTAAAAGAATGTCTATACATATGTAGTTTGTTCATAGCAATTTTGTATGACTTTTGGTATGTGGATTCCTTCCTTTGCCATTGATGTCAAAGGGGGAGTGTGGGACAGTGAAAAATGTCATATTCATCTTAGGGGGAGCTGTGTTTTGAAGTTTTCAGGATTTCAGTGTATTCATGTTGGTATTGATTCTGACACATAGTCAATTTTCACTAAGTGTTTCCATCAATGCCAAAGGGGGAGATTGTTGGTAAGAGACACTGCACAAGTTATCTAGTGTTGTCATTGATGGTAACCCTAGTCAGTGATCCTATCTACACTTTAGTATTTGCTCATACCAGAAGTCAGATTGAAGATATGTGTTAAACTATCAAAGCTAAAAAAAAGCATCTGACAGAGTTGCATTCATCAATTCATATGCAATTTTTTGTTATCATTTTGAGTTTTAGATCTCATGGAAGGTTGCTTAGTGTATGAACTATGTTTTCCTTGAATCATAGAGCCTTGTATTGATTGGTGTGCAAGTTAGAAGATCTGGTTTGATTATTTTTTAGTCTAACAGTGTAAAAAGGCTAACTTGATGATTGTAGTGTGTTGTTGATCCTCGAGGAATAACCATTTAAGTTTTTTATGTTTGAAGCATGTTATTTTTGGGTCCTCACTATGTTGTGTCCAACATTGGTTGGTGCACATTGAAAATTGTGTATTGATTGAGCTGATAGTTTTAAATATTTTATATTTTATTAAAGCTGACATTTATTTGATGTAATCTCTAGTCGCAAATATATATAAGAAATTATTCATATCATTTTGTTGTGTGTTACAATGTGTTGTGAAAGTCAGGAGGATTGTATAGAAATTGTGAATAGTTTCACTTGTGTAGAAAAATATTTTTGATTCGAATTAAAGCAGACAGAGTTTCATGAGAAAAATCACACAAACTGTGAAGAATGCAATTAATATGCTTAACTAGAACTATTATCAAGCATTAGCAGATGCTATTTTCTCAATTCAAATCCTCTAGATGTTATCCAAATATTTTTGTAAGATAGTGAGTCATTCGTTTTGTATTTGAGAAGTGATCTCTAGGTAGTGTTCATGAATGCATATGCATTCCCCATTTATAAACACTTATTTTAAGTATACTCATATTGTGGATTGACCTCCACCATGGTTTTTCCTCTAACAGGGTTTCCACATAAAAAATCCTTATGTTATGGTGTTGTGGTTGATTTCTTTGTGTTCTTACATCTTTCTTTTGGTTCAATGCTATAAGTGGTTTAAAGATCAGGTTAACAAAGTTAAATTTTGTAGAACACTAATTCAGCCCCCCTCTAAGTGTTCCTTGATTCCAACAACATCGATATTTTTTGGTGTAACTCATTTACCAATGCCCTAGAACATGAGGAGAAACCATTTGAATTCTATAAGAAGGTGCTACCTAATAAACACATCCCAAGGGATGTGGTGTAGGATATCGCCGAGAATGTTTTTGACCCCAAGTTATCGGCTAACACTAAAATTTTTAGGGATGGTGTGTTTCAAAGGATAGTATAGCATGGATCATCAAAGGGTTTTGTGTTTCAGCTCTATAATTACGGTCTGCCATAGTTCATACTACCTATTGTAGACCCATGCTCAGAGCTAGTCAATGCATGTGCCAAAATATTCAATAAAAGGATAAAATCCATTAAGGGTACCAAGATCAAAGTCACTATTTCTATAGGAGCCATATGGGATATGTTGTGTATCCCTATGACTTGGGGTGCTGAAAATTTTGATGAAGAATAGATGGAAATATTCGCGGAGGGAATGACTAGGGAAATATTTTTTTATGAGGATGAAGCAAAGGAATGACTAGAAAGAGGCCATCTTCTCTTTCCCCTTTCACGAAGGAAATTTGAGGACACATAATCTGTGTTCTTGATATTGGCCTGGGTTTTTTGCCTTGATAATGATGAGGAGATCAATTCTTTAAGTTTGGCCTAGATTTTGTACTAAAAAAGGAAAGGAACTAGAGGTACTATGATTTTGTTGAGGTGATAGTTAGAAACATGCTAGAACAACTGAAGAATTAGAGTAATGAGTCTAATTTCAGGTATTCTTCTTTCTTGGTTCATTTAATTTTGCATTAGAATTTAGAGTGGTTGGAGAGGAATATACCAATGTCTAAGTTGGATGTAATGGGCTATCATTAGCCAATTTCTTTTTGGACCCATGTACTTTTAAAAATAGGGGATTATTACTAGTTTGTAGATCATTTTCTAAGGCGAGTGCTTCAAGATTTGTTACTATGCCCTATTGGCTATTTATCTCCTGAGGTCATACAATGGATGGAAGATCTTCCAACCCTAATGGATTATTTCCTGGGTGAGGATTTCACATTTATCAAATTTCATGGTTTTTCTAGGGAGCCTTTTTGACTCTCTAGATTTGACTGAGGTTTCATGTTGGAGGCATGTCATCAGGCAACCATTGTTGACAAAGTCTATGGTGCTAGAAGAAACAAAACAAAGATATATATGCTTCCCCTCTCAATTGCTAACAATCAAGTAAGGATGAACAAGTAGAAGGCTAAGGATGAGCTCACAAATCTACTGGTGGTCTTAGGCTTATCCCTCATTTGTGACAAGTGGGACTACAACCCGATAAAGCACTACAACTTGAAACATGAGAGTCAGGATTATTTTGAGAGAAGAAGGAATCTGACTCAAGAAAGGGAAGAGGTATACATTGACTTGGCTCATATTCCATTCCAATGACCCAAATGGGTAAATTTCTATGAGCTATAGATGGAGTATCAGAGGAACATCTTGATGGGAAAATCCCTCAACCAATAGTTGAAGTGAAGGTGATGGTCAAAAAGGAAAAAGTAGAATTTTGGAGATTCTGACAAGATATGAGATGCCTAGGTGCCCCATTCGGTAACTTTCAGCCACATGAGGAGTTTGAGGACATTTATGATCAAGAGGTTGAGTCCAACAACAACAATCCATGACTAGCCATGAAATTCATGAAGAGCAAGTTCTGCATTGAGCTTCTCAGCCTTGGGATTCTAATAGTTGGAGAGACTCAAGGCAAGGGTACTAACAAGCTCCATCCTCCCCCAATGCCCAAGTAAAGGAAAAAGGACCTGATGGTCCCCAAGAGGGTCTATTGTGGTCGTAGAAGGCCAAGTTTCAAAAGGATCAACTGCAAGAGGATCAAAATTTACTAGTTCTAGTCATGCAATGAGAAAACAGGTCCAAGATATAGGTGCACCTGATGCATTAGCTTGAGGAGAAGAAGAAGCAGAGCCTACCCTACAAAATTTTCTAACTACTATGGGCTAGGTAATTGTTTCTCCCTCTCTTCTTCCTACTTCTGCATCTTTGATTACTCCTCTACCTCCTCCCATTGAAAGGAATCCTCCATTCTCACACCCTGAGTTGATAATACTTAATACACCCCTTGCCACTTTTAATGAATCTTTTGAAGCTACCTCGTACATCGAATGAGCATAATTCACTTATGTTGCTATTAATTCTTTAATCACCCTATCAAGGGCCCCCATTGAAACAACTGAAACTTCCATGTTACCCATCACTCCTGACCCATCTACTTCTGGAAAGGAACCTCTCCTTTAGCTTGCTTCTCTTTTCACCCCCTATTCTTTCCCCTACCCAATCTCAATTTGGAATCCCTCCTTTTTCCATGATAATGCTTCCTTTTACATCCCTACATGCTCATACATCTGAAATTTCTCCTTCTATCACCTTTTTCCAACTTCCTCTTAGTGCTTCCATTGTTGTACAAAACATCGATGTCCCTTAGAGTCTCCAAGGCCATTTTGATGAAACCAAGTAGGCTTGATAGACCAAAAAACAAAAAATATTGTTAAAAAATGCCAAGTTTCCCACTACCAAGAAGATTGAAGCTTGCTTCAATGAAGAGTGGAACTCTCTACTAATCACTACCATGAAGTCGCTCGCGTCGAAGCTCGAAGGATAGATGTAGATGGAGGACTACAATATCCATGCCACGGGTTTGGATTTGAATGAAACTCACCCATGCAACAAAGTGGTCCTAGCTAAGGCCACTGGGAAGGTGGTATATATGCGGAATATGAGAGGATGGGTAGAAAATTGAAGAAGCATGAGACAAAGTTGGTAAATGTGAAGGAAATTGTGAGTAGGCTATAGAATGAGATCTAAGCCAGAGATGTTCAGATGACCCATGTAAGGAAAATTCAAGGTCAGCAAGGGGAAACATCTAAGTTGGTTGTAGAAGCTCATAGTGAACAGGTTCAACTTCGTGCTAAAATTGAAAAATTGAAAGGTGAGTTGGTTTTTGAGTGCCAAACGAATGTAGAGCACTAGTACACTCAGGAAAATATGAAGAAAGAGCTAGATTGTGTCTGATCTCAAACTTTTGATGATATTCAAAAAGTCCAAATGAAATTAGAAGAGTCAAAATATGAGATCAAAAGGATGAGCTCATAACTAATAAATTCCCTTAGAGAAAGAAGTCAAATGGAGGAAAGTGCAAGAGTAAGAGTGGCTCAGTTTAAACAAGAGCTAGTTGTTGTACGAGGATCTGAAGCCCTCCTGATAATGAAGAATTTGATATCCACACATTGGGAGTGGATCATAGTTGTTGTTCCCATTCTTAGTTCTTCTTTGCATTTTTTAGAGATGTTTGGGAATTGAATGGTAAGTTTAGCCTGATGGCTGATCACTTTGTGCAAACATGATCATCCCGACTGGTGGAATTGAAAAGCATCATTTCCAAGTTGTGTGTAGCCACTAATAAGGCCCTAAAAAGTGTGGGGATTCCTGATTCGATGGTCACCTCCATCAAATAAAATGAGATCATCAATTTCAACAAGGTATCAAGAAAACGCAAGGAGAATCAAATGGTGCTAAACAAGTAGGTCAATGAAATCAAGAAAGATTTTGGAATCCCTATCAACTTCGGGCTTCCCCCCCTTCTTTCACCAAATGGAGATGTGTTGATAGTTAAGTAGGTCATGGACACGATTCGACATAAGGTTCAAACTTCTATAGAACTCCTAGGTTCAAGTGCAATTCCCATGGCTGATGATATTGAGTGTGAGATTTTTCCTCTTTCTTGACTCTACTATCACCTTGGAGCTAGAGTAAGGATATAGGCATATTCTTATTCTCATCCTATCGATTGATGCATATTGGGAGGCATAGAATTCTACTTTCCTCAAGCTCCAAGAATTACAAGATGCCTAGGTTTGTGCCTCTGCAAGTGAAGACCCCCCGTGAGTTGCCAAAACTGTGACGTGTTTTTTCCTTGATCATTCTAATTTTTGGCTTGTATAATGTTTTTAGTTTCAGATGTACTTGTGCTCAAGTAAATTTATTGAAAAGGTGTACAATATGCCATGTGGTGGCAAAGTAGCTTTCATTTTTTTCCTTCCTTTTTAGGAGAGAGTTGACACGCGTGCTTTTTCATCGAAGATTATCTCAAGGAGCTATATTCATGAGCTTGAAAGTTGCTTCTTGTTTGACATGCCTTCTTTTCACTGCGAATAGATTGCACTTGTTATGAAGCAATATCTTTTGAGAGTTTGTTGGAGCTTTCTAGCCTTTTCATTTTCCTAGTTTTCAAGATGAATGCTTTGATTTGGTTCCTTTGGGTGATGTGATTGGTCAAATGGACCTTTTTCCAAGCTATTTTCAAGGATTTGATCATTTACATACCTTTATATTTGCTAAATATCTGAAAAGAATTAATGTGGAACTGAGAATTGATGATAAAATATTTTTATGACCTAAATAAATATCTACAATCATATCATGTGCTATCAAAATTCCAACAATTGGTAGTAATTACTTTTGTGTTGTGGTGGTTTCTTCTTTTAGCAGCAATAAAAGAGAGGTGGTGACAAATGAAAGGGTTGGATTCCAAGTTTTAGTTTTTACACCATAGAAAAATGGACCCTTGTCATTTTCATGGTCTTTTAGGCCTTTCTTCATGATGTTTGGTCTATTTTGCTCTAATTTTATGTCATAACATGGCTTGAACATACATATTTAGGTACTAAAATTCAAATAATGACATCTTGTGAAGGTGTTGTGAAGTGTTGTAAAGCATTTCTACACTCTTATGGACTCTATTCATTACAATTCACCTAAAAATCACATTTTCATCACTTATCAAGTCCTATTTTGAAGTGTTGTAAAGTCTTGTAACAAGATTTCATGCTTCTCTAGGCATAATTTCACTATTTACACATTTCTTATGCTTTATTTGACCCCTTTATGCCCTTATAATCTTTAATTAAGTGTATTTTTTAATGTATAACCTGACAAATAACATTAAACATGACTCAATTATTGACAACCATTTTTAGGTCTTAGGTAGGACCCATTCACCATGGGTGGTGAATGAGTCCCCCTTGGCTCCAAATTTTTTTTTTTTTAATTTCCTTTCTAGTTTTTATTCAAAATCACTTGATGTCAACCTGTAAACTAGTATTAACTAGTTACTAAGGCACAAGATTGTATAAATAAGTTTTTTTAAATCCATTTCAACCTGCACTCATTCAAGCATTCAATCTCACATCACATTTAAGCATTGAAGCATCTTACAACATCAAATCAAGCAATATTCAAGCATTTTGGAGCATCAATTGACATAACTTCAAATTTTCATCAATAAGGATTTCATAATTTGATCACATGTGCATGTTATTTTTTTATCATTCTCTTTCATTTCATTATTTCATTAAGGGTTTGATTACCAAAGTGGGGTTTGACCAACGAAAACCCCTATTTTCTAACCCTCAACCATTTTTACCTTCTTTCATGTGTTTTTGCAGACCTTTGTATGCATATTTAACAACCATTTAGATGTTAAAGATTGGTCAAACATTCAACTAGGTGCTTCAAGTCAAATAAATCATATTTCAAGCTTGGAGAAGGTATTTTGTCTCTTTCCTATAGAATTGACTTTGACAACCTGACAAGTAGATATCTCCAGATCTGGTGTTGCAGAGTTGTCTGCTAATTTCACAAAATTTTTGGAGAGGACTAATTCACCACCAATGGTGAATGAGTCTAACCTTAAGACTAAAAATCTAGGTTTTCTTAGTTTCTAGGTCCTAACAGTCAAAAACTAGTTCCCAACAGTTTTCACCAGAAGTAGGACTAATTCACCACCCTGGGCAAATGAGTCCCACTGTTGATTTTCTATGATTTCAGCCAGCATTTAGACCATTCCAAATTCATTAAATCTTTGCTAGGTGTACACTGATTCAGTCCATTTCTTTCTATTATGCATTTATTCATTCTTAGTTCATTGTTTGCATATCACATTATGTTTTCTAGCATTGCTTAAATATTTAGCTTTGCATTAAAATTCAGTCATATAGATCACTTAATTGCATTTTTTTCATTTCATTTAGCATAAATAACATCATACATAACATAATTTGAATGTACCCTCTAGTATTTTTGTCCCTACTCTCTCCTTTTAGGTGAAAAACCCTATAAGAGCTAGAAAGACTTAGGGTGCCAAAAATCTATGGTTCAGTTTTCTTTGGTGAGGAAAAGTTTCTTTAGTTTTCTTAGGATATAGAACTATTTTCAAGAGTAAAAATTGTAGAACTACTTTTCTTTGGCATGTTATATATTTTAAAGCTCAAAAAATTATTGGATTGGCATCTGACCTTTGTTTTAAAGTTCATTTTATATTTAAGGCACAAATCATTGAGAAGAAATCCTTGAGAATGTGCATGTATGGCCTTGATCAAACTTTATTTCTTTACACTTTCATTTTGAATGAAACACCATGTCCTGGAAGTTGAATTCAAATAGTTTAAGTGGCCTATTTCCATGTTGTATGCTTCTATGGTAGAATAATAACTTGTGAATACAAGATTATTTCAGTGGACTTCTCTATTTTTATGAAGGCTTGTTGTTTTGTTATATTATGTTGTATCAGGATAGATATTTTATGCAATTTTTGAATGTTTTTTTGTCACCTCTAGAAATCTTTATGTTTGATCAGACCTATATGAACACTACTTGCAAAAAGATTTGTAATTTTTCACTATGCTTGTTGTTAGCCTTTGATGTCCATTGTTATTCCAACAATGAAGGGTTGTGGGGTTCTATGTCTAATTATATCACTCATAGGAATGATTGGGTTTGAATTTTTGTAAAAGTGTTGGTGCATCACCATTTTTATGTTTAATATTTGCATTTCCTTCTACCCTTTTCTCCAAATCCCCAAAGAAGAGTTGGCTTTCTATAAAAATCCTAGAGGTATTTAGTGAGATGCAAATAAGTCCCTCACTCATTGAATTTCCCATAAGATTTTCAAAGAGGTACAAGCTTTGATGATCAATAGTGACTATTTGAAGGGTGTAGACAATATTTTCAAGAGATTGGAAGAATAAAAAGTCAAGTTGATTCTAAAAAGTGTGTTTAGAGTCAAATCAAGAAAACTCTTGGGTTATATAGTTTCCAGATGAGTTATTGAAGTAGATAGAAAAAAAATCAAAGAAATATTGGACATCCCTCCACCAGCCAATATAAGCCAACTTCAAACAATTCAAGAATGCCTCCAATCCATCAGATGATTCATAGCACATTTGGTCAACAAGATTCATCATTTTCAATAATTACTCAGAAAGGGGGTACCATTTGTATGGATAGAAAAGTGTCAAGAAGATTTTCAAAATATCAAGGATTATCTATTGACACCACTAGTATTAATTTATCCTATTGATAGGAAACCTCTCATCCTATACATTTTAGCCACAACATCCGTATTGGGGCATTACTACCAGAAAATGATGATGAAGGTCATGAAGGAGCCATATACTATATCATTCACACCTTGGTTGGGTATGAACTAAATTATAGTCCAATAGAATGTGCTTATCTTGTAGTAGTATTTTCTACCCAATGACTAAGACACTATATCCTAAATCACCAAATAAAGTTGGTCACAAAGATAGATCCCTTGAAGAATCTTCTTAGTAAAGCAGTATTGACAAGACAGTTGGCTAAGTGAATATAATATCTTATATGTTGAGAGAAAAGCCATAAAAGGACAGGTTATTATTGAACAACTTGGACAAACACAAACTAAGGTGGATCATCCACTAGTATTTTATTCTCTTGATCAATCTATTTTTGCTTTAGATACAATAGTGGCATGGAAACTATACTTTGATGGATAACATACCAATCATGGTTTAGGAGCATGCATACTATTAAGCACCCATCAAGGTGATACTATTCCAATGTTATTCAAGATTTCCTTTCCATGTAGAAATAACATAGCAAAATATGAAGATCTCTTGATGGGGTTATTTATGGCTATCAAATGGAAGATCAAGCATTTGCAAGTATATTGTCATTCTCAACTAGTAATCTGACAAGTCAATGATGACTATGAAACTAAAGATGAAAATCTCACACCTTATAAGTGAATGGTAGACAACTTCAGATAGTATTTTGACATAATCCTTTTTCATCAGGTACCTCGTATTTAGAATAAAGCAGTAGATGCTATGGCTGCAATTGGCTCTCTCTTGGACATACTGAATAATATGCCTCAATTTGATTTTTTGGTAGAATAGTTGTTGATCCCTACCTTTGACATCCCAAAATCCAAGATGGTTTGTGAACTTGTGGGTCCCAATTCCCCGTGGTGCCAAGACATATATGACTACCTCCATGACTACACCCTTCCCCTTGAACTTTCCACCAATCAATGCAAGAAATTCATTTGTAAAGCTTCCAAATATGTAATTCTCAGAGACACCCTCTATATATGTGCCTTAGATAATACCTTGCTACAATGTCTCGATACTAAAGAAGCACAAACAAACTTTGCGTGAGGTGCATGAGGTTATATGTGGAGCTCACCCTAGAAGTCCAACCTTAGCTTGAAAGATCATGAGACTTGGTTATTACTAGCCTACAATAGAAAAATAATCATACTTATTTGTTAAGAAATGTTGATAATGTCAGATCCATGGAGACTTGATACATGTGCCAGCACATGAACTCCATCCAATAAAATTTCCATGGACCTTTGCCTAATGGGGACTCAACCTCATAGGTATAATTCAACCCCCATTTTATAATGGGTATAAGTTCATAATCACTACCACCGAGTATTTCACTAAATGGATCAAAGCTATCCCGATGACATATATTACCAGCAAATAAATTTTTGATTTTATCCTCAATTATATTATTTTTAAGTATGGTGTTCCTCTGTCCATCATTACTAATAATAATTGACAATTCAAAAACCAAGAGGTCTATCGACTCTGCGAGAAGTTCAACATCCAATACCATGTATCCACTTCATATTACCCATAGGGTAGTGGCAAAGCTAAGGCATCTAATGAAACAATACTTAGAATTCTTAAAATGACCATCAATGATGGTCGTGATTGGTATCTCCATCTTAACATCGCCATATGTTCCTATCACACTAGTATTCACACTCCCGCCAGCGCCACTACATATTCACTATATTTTAATTTTGAAGCTATCCTACCTATTGAGGTCAAAATTCCTTCCCTACAGGTATCCATACAGGGTCATATAGATGACAAAGAATATTGAGTCTTGAGATTACATGTGTTGGAGCTTTTAGATGATCAAAGAAAAAGACCATTCAATCATCTTCAAGTATATTAGAATCTTCTCCATTGTAGTTACAATAAGAAAGTCTTAAATTAACATTTTGACATTGGTGACTTGGTCTTAATGGAAAATCCTAAAATCAAGCAGAACAAGAGAACCAGGAACCCTTGTCAAAACCAATCAATAGTAGCATATCAACTTTCAACTCTTACCTTGATCAAAACCTAGCAAACAGGCATCTTGGTAACACGAAAAAAAGAAATGAAAAAAAATCAAGAAAATAGTAAAGAGAAATAATTCATCCAATAGTGAAAGCCACTTCTGCAGCACTTTGGATGAGTACCATGGTCTAAACCTGGGAAACAAGCGCCATGTGTAGTTGACTTTTCTCCATCTTTCACCTATCCCATACCACCCATAATAATGACTAGTCTTTTCCATAACTTGGAACGGCTGACATCATGTGTTCTTTTCGCCTTCCATAAAACCTATATCATTTCATTCCACCCCTAATAAATTGGTCTTATACCCAACTAGGGGAAAATACTTGACCTATGTCATCAGATCCTGCATTTACTATTAATGGTCACTATGTGAAAAATTCAAAAGATAAAAAAAATCATAAAGCTTCAAAAAGATAAAAAATCATAGAACATAAAAAGACAAAAAAAGTCATAAAAACTTCAAAAAGACAAAAAAATCATAAAACCTCAAGAAGAAAAAAAATCAAAATGTGTCAAAAATACAAAAAACATCTAAATAAATTTCAAAATTCCCAAAAATAGAGTTGAAGTCAATCATGTCAGTGAAAGTCCAATCGAACTACATTGCCTCTATGACTTAACATATGCAAGACCATCGATCAATGTGCCTATGAAGCATTAGGTCAGTATTTTTAGGTCTGTCAAATAAAATCATGACTCAATCCTTTGTAAGTAAAACAATGCCATGTCATGTTGAACTAGAAGGTCTATGCACATTGTTATGTAGGAAAGGCCATCTATCGATGAGCCCCCAAGGCCACCTAGGTTGGTCCTTTAGGGTGTGTTGTGTTAGTCGTAATAAATTAGACATTATCAATATAGACACAAATAGTTGTCAAAACATCAGACAAGTCATTTATCAACAAGACAAACAAGTCAACAAAGTCACTCAGTCAAAACAAACAAATTGTGGAAACATTCACATGATCAAACCATCAACTATTCAACTTATGTCTTATACAAAATGTGCCCTTCCTAAAACCAAACATTATCATTTAGTCAAACATCACCATTTTCCTTATATAGGTTGTCACATGGTTGAAAGGAGACTTGACATCTTATGCGGCATCTGTCTTTCCTGAAACTAGGTTTTTGAAACACTCAACCTATCCATCACCTAATTAATTAAACATCAAATAACCACATTTTGGCAAACACTTTGAATGGTCGTTGACCTAGTGCTTTATTTTGTCTTATCTTTTTCAAATTTTCTTTGCATCACATTACCAACTTCCTCGAGGATGTCCCATAAAGGATTTAGAGGAGTGATGATGTCTCATGACTCTTTTCTTTGATTTTGTTTTGTGGATTGTCTTGACAAAACAATAGGGAAACTTTTCCTTTAGTATGAGTCAAGACATTCCTTGTCTATGACTATTTGTTTTGGAAAGTGGACGAAATTGGAAACCTTGGTCTATGTCATACCATGGTGTCTTTTATCCATATTTCATATTTCACCACCTAATGATGATTAAATACAAGAACTATTATTTATCTAGAAAAATATTGAATCTCTTCTTCATACTAACTTCCATATCCTTTATGTTAACATTTCATCTATCCTTCATCTTGTAGTCTTTTCATCAATTTCAAGAGCACACTCATGTTCTTTGAACATGCATGTCATCTTGAGGGGCCATATTACTACCTTCTCATCATCATTCCTCACCCTACTATCATTGCAACATGTTTTGACTAAATTTCTTTGACACAACACAATAAAATGCATTGTATCAAAGAGGGGGAAAATGTAGACAATAAAAATTGTCATTGGCCTTCGACTCCTAAATTCTCCATCATTTCCCCCTTATCATTTGATAATTAAATGATGTTTAACTATTTAATTATTTCCTAAATTCATGTCTTCTATTAATTAAATAATTTTAATTATTTTTTTAATTTATTTCTATCTTTATTCCTCCTTGATTAATTAAATAAATTTTATTTATTTAATTTTGACCACTCTCTTGAATTTTGAATTAAATAATTATTTAATTAAAATGGTCCTCTTTGTCACATTCCTCTATAATTAAATAATTATTCATTGCCCACTTGAATTAATTAATTTTCATTATTTAATTTCTCCTATCGCCTCTTTGTCTGTGCCAATCTTATCTTCCACATCAAGTACTTATCTATCCATGTCTCAATTAACCTCCACCCTTGATTAAATTATCTATAATTTAATCTTGACTGTCAATCCTTATAATTATGCCCTAACCCTAGTCCATACCTCATCTTTCATTCTTGGCCATTGATCATTGTCTTTCAATCTTATCCCTTCATTCAAAATTGGCTTCCCTATAAATGACCTTGTCATTGTCATCTATCATCTATCCACAAGCTATCTAGAGTATACATGATCTTATGCTATCTTACTATCTTGCTATCAACATCAAGTCAAGTTCAGCCATAGTCATTTAGAATCTTCAATATTTTTCTTTGTCATTGTCATTGGCCTATTTGCATACTAAAAAATATGAGGGAAATTATCATATTCAAGCAAAATGGAGAAGTGCAATGAAGGTGAATTGATGGTGGCATGAATATTTGGTAATATTGCTTTATGTTTCATTTCTTTATGCTTTTTTGTGCATCATTGTTTATTGGGGTTTGATTTACATGCTTTATAGCCTAACCTTCAATATTTTAACCCTAATTTATAGATCTGTTATGAAATCATTTGATCTTTTTAAATACTCATGGTAGTCTTCTTAATGTTAAAATTATAGATCACCTATCATTGTGATAACCTACTTAGACATGTATGCAACAATTGTATCCTTTTCTTAATGGCCATCACAACCATCCTATTGACTATCAAATTATCTAAATAGCAATATTTTGATGACTATAGAAACAATTTCCACTAGTTAAGAAATTCTTTACTCTCTTCCCAATAGTATAATCCTATTCCATATTCATCATGAAATTAGGTAGTTGTTAAGAATTGCTTCTTTATGATAGGGCTAACTATATTCATTTCACTATCCAAAATACTATATATAGACGAGTCTCCCATTTTCATGGCAATCCATTCTTAGATAAATTAGTTCTTTTTATGACATGAGTGTACCCAAATGATGATGTAATACTAATAACTAGCATAAAAACCATCTCGAATTTATTTATGATAGTCCTTGTGCAATAGGTATGAGAATATTTGTCATGCATTACAAAAACATCCAAATAACTATTGTTCCTTTGGGATTTAGGGAATGCATCTCTCAACTCATGACTAATCAAATCAAGTTCAAGCATTGTTGTGATAGACCTATTCAAAAATGCATTAGTACCATTGTCTTTAAACAATTGTAGAAGTATTCAAATTTTAACATGATGATTGATGTGATCCAAAATTGAATTATATTGTATTCACAATACTTTATTAACATATCATAATTAGATCCTATTATGATGAGATTTGTTGCTATATGACTATCCATTTAGTAATGTAAATTTCAAATCAAGGTATGAAAATAACAGTAAATGGATTATTACTATCTTTTACAAGCTAACTCTTATTGTTTGGTGACTTGTGACTATTATAGTGATAGTGGCATAAACTTATTAAAATATGATTGCATAAATTATAGAATAATAATATTTTGAATGCATATATAAATATACTATGTGTAAAATGAAATATCCTATGATATTAGTCTTCCTAGAATGAAACTATTTGCATAATTATAAGGCCTCTTTAACCCTTTAGATCATACTCATTTATCACTTAATGCCTTTTTAACAAAACCATCTTCTTTGGGGTTGATAGGTACTCGAAGGAAACCAAAATATACCGATTGGACTTATTCAATTGTATGTAATTGAGTAATCTATATTAACCCATTAAAAATATGTTTATTTCCTTTTAGATTTTCTAAACATAAAATATAAGGAAAATCGTATACCCAATATCTAATTAATGAGATAGAGGCCCCATAAACATTCCTCTTTACATACCCATGGGCATACCGTCAGCTATAGGGAAATTACGAAGTTGCTTGCCAGAAAACAAAAACAATAAACATGGACTCATGTTAGCGCGGTTAGCTTCAAATCCCGTGCTGGGCAAACGATGCTGGATATTGGAAGAATAAAGCTTTACAAATTAGATGAACAAAATAACTGAACAATCGCTCATGGATTCGAAAACAACAATCTGGGATTGGAAATACAAATTGTAAAACCTAGAGCATTATATAGGAGCCATTGACAATAAATCCTCTCACTCAGCCATGTTGAGAAACAAAACAAAAAACGCATAACTGTTATTAACCGGAAAAGCGCATGTAAAATAGCATAAATTCATAACTTCTGAATGCATTGTTTCCGAGATCTTAAACTGAGCAAAGTAAATACAACGATATCTAGTATTCTGGATAATATTACAAAGAAATCCCCATCTATGAATAAATAATCATGCAGTGTCTTGCATGAGAAGCACAACATGAGCTCCAACGAGAATGACCACCCCATAATATTGGTCAGTCATAAAGATGATATGGGCAGGTCATTCTCGGCAGAGTAACAATTTCTGCCTCCTAATGCAAGACGCCTTCATGAATTCTTGATTTCGCAAACGCATTACGATTGGGTTATCTGAAAAATCCATCGAACTAGAGAGAGGAGGCGAATGGAGATTGATGATGGTACATGAACGCTTGCACTAGCTTCTTATAAATGCAGTGAATAGACAAAGTGAATATATTCAAAGTAAAGGCGTTTTGGAAGCGTGCATTGTGTGAATGGACAGAGTGAATATATCCAACTTGGCCTCGCATACTGGCGTGACGATTGAGTAATAAGATTCGACCCTTTCACTTGCTTGTTTTTCCTATACACGTGTATATGCTTGTAACACAATTTTTGTCCATATTGTTTGACTGACTTTGAAACTAAAAATTCCGTCGACTTAAAGTTTGGTCGGAAAGCAAACAATATCAACTCGCCCCATGAAAAAGATATGATTGAGAAATTTTCGGGGATCTGACGAGTGCTTATCCAGATCACCAATAATTCACGGATTTCTGCTATCCACAAAGTATGTTCTTGATCCACGATTCGGACTGGAAAACAACTGCTCGCTTGTTTGAACGTATGGTTCTTAACTAGTAATTAAAAGGAAAACGTCTAAAACTTTTTTATTATATATAGACAGGTATATATAGATATGGTGGCTTAAAAAAATATGTTTTAAGATGTACTAAGTTTAAAAAATGTTTATAAAATTAGATATGCTAATTTTGTTTGTTAATGAATTTGCATAGTTATTTTTGGTTTATTATTTATATAAATATTAATGTGCAATCTAAATATAATTAGAATATTTGTTTGATTTTAATTATTATTCAATTTAATCTATTTGTTTGAACTAGGTTGTAGTTGTAATTGTTGTAGGTGCCTCAAATTCTATAGGCATACATGATGTTTCAATCATGATCTAGTGATTAAACTCATAGCTAATGTGGCATGAATACACTCTCCATTAAAATTTCTAGCTCTAGTCAAAGTTTCTACTTGGGTTTTATGATCTATCCTTGCTTTAGTCTTAGCTTTTATTATCCATCTCCTAGCAACACACCCTTATTGTAGTTCAAAACAATCATTTGAATTTTCAATTAGTTGGGGTTCCCTTACCTTTCTTAGGGCCACCAAGGTGATCTCAATGTTTCCCAAATACTCAATGGTTACCTATTTGACCTACCCTAGCATATCAATGACTTGACTAGTAAATTGGATTATACTGGCAATAAAAATTAGTGCATGAGAACTCCTAATTCCTATTGTCTCTCCAACATTTTGATTTATTTTTTATAATTTATTTGAGTCTTTATTGTACTTACAACCTATTGCTCTTGATTTCCCCAAATGAGTGATGTTTCCTTTTGCTCATCTCCCCTCCTAGTCATGATTGTGATAATTACTACCAAGCTTAGAAAGGTATCTTCACTTTACTTCCTAAATGGATTTTTACTATCATTATTTCCTTCTATGTAAATTGCATTTGTTGTCACTTTTCCCATATCTATTTATGTTGGATAGTGATTCAATTCTTAGACATCAAAGTTGATTTCCATTTCATAGAGGATCAAACAATCATAGAAAGCCTCAATGGCTCTTTATTATTCAAGCCTTCAGTAATTCCATAGCAACTATCACAATAATCTACTATTTATTCCTTAGGCTTTGTTCTCTTACACTTCTTTCATCACTTGGAGTACCCCATATTTAGTAGATGAAGAGAATATAGAAAGGTTGAGCCCCTAAGTACTGAATATGATATAACATAAATAAACATTCATATGCTAGGTGTGAGGTGTGATTTAAGTTGTATTTTTAATTGATACTTTAGTTTTATTTTGGAATTATTATTATAATAGATTTAAAAATAAATTAAATTAATTTTAATATTTCCTAGATAAGTATCATTTTTCATAGGATTATGCTTTAAAATACTTAAAATTTAATTTATTTCACTACAATGAGACGGTTTACATAATAAGAGATTCAATTTAAATATTGAAATCATCTTAGAGAGACCTAGAAGACAACACAAGGAATTCAAAAATATTAAGAAATCACTGATAATAAAATAAACTAACTAGCTCATCAAAATTAATTAAAATAAAGGAGAAACTAGAAACATTTCATATATTATATTTAGGTCATACATAATATTTGAAATCCTTGGTTAATTAAATCTTTTATAAATTTATTATGTGAGACAAATGTTTCTGTTATACTTTTTTAATCTATGTTTCCTTGATGATATGACAATTTTTGTTATTGTTTTAATGTTTTCCTATATTTGGATCATAGTATACAAGATTTTTACAACTGATAGTTTTTTCATATACTTAGATGATGCTCTTATACTTTTATAGTCTCTTGGCTATCATGGTTTTGTGGTTATATGATGTATTTCTATAATTATTTGCTAGTGGTAGTGATTTTGTAGTTATGTTGAATGATTATAGTTTGTGGATTTGTAAGTAGATGCTATTGATATGAGATTTGATAAGTTAAATTTTCACCTATGGTGGTTTATTTGATTAAGAAAAATGTATATGTCATGTCATAGATGATTATCATAGAATTTTT
>VDFB02047230.1:374806289-375126163 GCA_007258455.2 Sequoia sempervirens | reverse complement strand
CAAATGGGGGACCTCATCACTACCATGAAAACATAACATCAACATGAATTATCTAGACCCATGAGCATAAAACCCATCTCGAGTAGAGAGGTTGAGAGTTTGTATGCACACTAGTCTAGCTATGATCTCGAGAATAATTAGGAGAACTAATTCACTTGGCTTGAATGCCAAAAACATTAATTCTAAGGTTCAAAAAAACAAGAACATTAGATCAGCAAGGGAAGAAGGACCACAATCATAATTTATCCTACCAAAAGATTTGTACATTGGTGGCCACAATACCACCATCACTAGTTAACCATCGCACTATTGGATTTACTCTTTAGCAATTTTTTAAACTAATGATATGTTAATTTGCAGGGTAAGAAGTATCAACTATTGACATATCTACTTAGAGTGAAACTTCATGAGGTTTGAACTTGTGTTGATGGCACTATACCAACGAAGCCCCACCATCACACCATATGGTCTCACCTTACATGGATTTCATCTTACTAGCTAACATAATTTGAAATATAATTTATTCTCATGTATGTTGTCATTTATAAAACAAGTTTCCCTCAGAAAGAAATGTTGAAATTTTATTATCATCTTTACATTTAATATTTATTTAATAATTTATTTATTTTTAATAAATTAAAAAAATTACAGATCCAATTTGTCATTTTATGAGAAGTGATTAAATTTTCTCTAGGGTAACTTTACTTTAATTAACACTAAGCTTCATATGTAAGTCTAGGATTTTTTAGTCTAAATAAGGTTATTTCATATCTAGCTATTTTATACCCCTTTCTAGGTTGACCTATCTACATAAGTTAAGTCTCCACTTATAATTGAAACAAAGAAACAAAGGGTGCAATCACCAAATGAGATTACCAAATGGGTGCACCCAATTTTTGACTTGATGTTTCACTCAATTACGATAAGTTTAATGCATAAATAAAAATTGAAAAATAAATCTAATTGTTATAATAATAAAAGGTAGGTTTTAAGATGCTAAAATGATGTGTACATTTTTGAAAAAGTGTTGTTTCGGGCCTCATTGAGGAATCATTCGCCCAGTGGTGAATGGGTCCCTATTACTTAAGGTTCTAGAAAATAATCTTCTAGATCCTTTTCTTCAATGCGTGCACTCCTAGATCCTAGGTGTTCAACTCTCAGAAGTTGGAAATAAATTTTGTAGCTTAGTTTCCATGATCTTGCAATAAAAATGACAACTTTTGCAACTTTGCAACTTTGACAATTTCACTCTCAACTTGATCTTCAACTTAAAACTGACAATCACACATGAAAAAGGAAAAAAAAATTATTGTTATGAAATAGGGGTTTTCCTTGGTCAAACCCCATTTTAGTGATTAAAATTTTAGTTGAAAAAATGCATAAAGGAAAGATGAATAACCAAAGTAATGCTACACCTCATGAATCATTAATTGAACCTTGGAGTACAAATCTAAAACTTAGCATGAAGTGGCCTCAATGTATGTAGATCTTGATCTTGAATTATGATATGAAACAATACTTGAATAGGATCTCCAATGCTACATCAACATGATAGCTCAAAAACATGCATGATGCACTATGCCTTTCACATGATGATATGAACTTTAATTATTGCAATAAACTCTAATAATATTCCCTCGAATTCCTTTGAAATGCTCTTGAATTCTATTGTAAATGCTCACTTGAATGCTCTTAAGATCACTTGAATTTTCTAGGTGAAAATATGCGAAATAATCATATATTTATACTTAACTTAAGATTAAATCCCAAAATTCAAATAACACAACTGAACATCAAATCTAGGATTTGAAATTATTAAAATATTGCTAGAAACACACCCCAAGGGGGATTTCCTAGGTTAAGGATGACCCATTCCCCATAGGGTGAATTGGTACTAGCATACCCAACTAGGACATGTTTTGGGGATTGTGAAATAATATTCCAAAAGAATGTCCTTGAACCTAGTGAGGATCCATTTTCTAGGTGGAAAATCAGTCCTATGTCACTATCCTAGGACACAAACCTTTCCAAATTAAGTGTTGTAAAATATTATTAGTGAGTGTTGGGTTTATCCCTTAGAAAATACAATAAAGAAGGCTTCAATTTGAATTTAAGGGGCCAATTAAGCTTAATGAACCTCAATTAATTAATTAAATCCATAGATTTGTATGAAAGTGTAAAGATACACTTTACAACACTCTAAATAAGGAACAATTGTGTCTATTTTATTAATTCATTCCCAAATTAAGCAAAAATGGATACTTTTTATGTTACTACATTTGTCCCCCACTTTAGTGAGAGTATGACCTCTTGTAAAACTCACACTAAAGTAGACATTCAAGGTACATATGTATGCAACAATGAAAAATGTACTCAATCATAAGTCATGAAAGACCAAATAAAGGATCATGCTTGGACTATTCCAACATGATGTGGAACACAACTATTTGTTCGAGAAAAAGCGGATGCATCAAGCCACAACAAGTCCAAAATTATGTGGACCAAGTCTAAGATGTTTTTCCAATAATATTTACAATAAAAACTCAATGTCCACTATGCAAATGACACACACGTTGATTTTGTGGTAGTGAAATCTTAAGCAATCCACTAGGTGAGTATCCCAAAATGGTGTTAAATGAGATATCACATTAGGCTCCCATACCATATTGAATTCATCCTCCTAACAACTTCAATAAGATAGCACAATTCTAAACTATTATTAATATTATTCCTATAGGTTTTTATTCAAATGGATCTCACTTCATGTAAGGTCTTCTTATTAGGGAACATCGTCCCTAATGTCTCCAAGAGAGGACAAGTCAATAATATCAAATTTCCACTTATGGGATGTCCAACTTTTCATCATGCCACTGAGGGAAACTCATATGCTTAGACATATCATACTCTTGGAAAACATCAAACCCAATGACACACCAAGAAAATGACACATCACAAGAAAAAGAACATCACACCATGAAATGTGCAAAATTTTGAAAGTTGTCATTGATATATTCCCCTACTTTAAAGTAGTTACTAACACCATTGCTATGAGAAGCTTCTTTAAAGTAGCCAATATTTTCTCCTAAGTCCTGAGAGATTCCCTCAAAAAACCCTATGCCAAGTCATATGTTTCTGAAATGAAGATACATCATGAAAAAGGAGGGAGGGTTTGCCCCTAGAAATAAACAAGGGATCTATGGATTTTGGGTCAGGATATCTTTTCTTATAAATTTTTTATAGAGATAAAAAATGTCATCATTCCTCAAATACTTATAAAATTGGAAGAATGACACAAAGAGTGAAAACAAATAAAAGGCCTTTTTAGTCAACATGGAAGAGACCTAAATGCCTTGACACCTTGCGTCATCCCGAAAAAGAAAAAAACAAGATAAATCTAAAAAGATAAAATGTTTACAACATAGAGAAGAATGTAGATATGTTGGCCCACAGTTTTTGTTGCACCAATAGATCAATCTATCAATGCCTGATACAACTGCCAGAGTTAATGGATCCACTAGAGGTGATTAGTCCATGTCATGAATCTCAAGGGTAGTGCTAACCATCTTCCATCAAAATCCCCCTCAATAATACCTGAGGGGATTTGAATCTGGCACCTTTGGCTCTAATACCACTTGTTGGACCACAATTGTCTGTGCACCAAAAGGTCGACCTATTAATGCCCAAGACAACTGCTAGAGTTCACAGATCCATGGTAGGTGATTAGTCAATGTCATGTATCCTGAGGGGAGTTTTGGTAGATAAAAAGAAATGCACAAAAAGAGAGATATATAACAAATACAACATTACAGTGGATCACATTACACACATGCAATACAAAAAAGAAACATGAAAAGTACAAAAGAAAAATACTAGTAATGCACATGTGAATCAACCTATATAGCAAGTCATCTACAACCCAATCTCGGTCGGTATAAATGGAAATATGACAACTAGAAAAAGGTACAATATCAAGTGCCAAACTAGGGGAAGCACCAAGTTCAACACTCTTTTAAGGAGATTGGTCATTTAAGCTCATATAAGAGGAAAACAATGTATTCAATTTATTATGCACTTGCTCATCAATCTTCGTAATATCAATGTCATCATCTAGATTAATCACAATGGGAGGTTGAATGATAATATCTATTGAAGGTTCTTGTTTACGTTGTGGTGAGGATATATAGTCATGCATTTCTTCAGGTAAGTTAAGATTTTGATTTTCTATGTTACTCTTTTCTTCTTGATTGTTTAGCATACAAGCAATAGAATGAGATATATGCCTACGCTCTCTAGCATTTCAAATTTTTTTCAATCTATTGTGAATTTATGTTTTTGTAGGAGCGGGTTTGTCAACCATAGGTTTCTTACTTTAGGGGGAGAATGGAAGGAACCATAGGAGGTTGCTCAACAACTTTCTCTTTAGCTTTGTAAACCTGTTTGATTTTAGGAGACACAACCAGATTGTTTTGATTGTCTCATGGTCTCTTATAAGAAATTGTAGGAGGTTTTTTCATGGGTTGATCTTGAATGTTTCGAAGGAATTTTGGTTCAATAATTTTTTCGTCAAGGATAGGTTGCTCAATCATGGGTTGAGGCATGTTTCTACGAGATAGTTCTACTATGTGTTTTTCCTTAAAAAATTTATATAATATGAAAAAGTAGTCTTCATGAGGTCTAATAGGTTCAATAGGCTCAAGAAAAAATAAATCCAATGAAAAATTCCCTTAGGAAAACATAGGATTAAACCCACTATGATGCAAAGTAAATATATATCATTGCTAAAGGGAAACCTTAAACATTTATGCACAACTAATGGGATGACATTCATGGAGCGAAGCCATGGGTAGCCTAACTTCACATGAAATTAGTCATTGCGGGATGATGGTGAATGAGAAAGTTAATTTTTTCTCTTCAACTTTCAAAGGGAGATCTATCGAGCATATCATATGCCATGCAAAACCATTATGCATCTTGATCCATGATTTTAGTTTATCATATGTATCTTGATAAAGTTCATGCACAAATATGAATTCTTCGGTGATCACATTTTCTCAATAGTTGGGATCAATTAATATCCCACTAGTAGGCTTGTCATTAATTTTGTTGGCTATGTAAAGAGGAACATTGGGTGCATGTTTAAGTATGTTTTTTTGTGATAAAGCAATATCAAGAGGCTTTTTTCTTGAGCCCTTACGAGATTTATCTTTGATAAATACTACCATTTTAATTAGTTTTTCTTCATTATCATCTTTTATGTTTTCATCATCGATGTCAACATTCATCACATCATTCTTTGTTTCACTAGCTTTGACAAATGAAATAGTATGTTTCAGCATGGGATTTATAAATATTTGTAAATTTTGGTTAGGAGGAGCTACAAAATTATTTCCTTGATCATTCACACCTCTAATGTGAAGTTGATTATCATCAATAAGGTCTTGCACAATATGTTTAAGACACAATATTTTGTATCATGTCCATTTTTTCAATGATAGTGGCAATAAGAGTTTCAATGAACATCTATGGGAAATGGTTGATTAGGATCACACACTTTAACAAGACGTAACGAAAGCATATTCTTTTTAATGAGCTGCAATATTATATTATGAAGGGTATCAAGTAGAGAAGTAAAATTTATATTCTTATCCCCAAAGGGAAAAGTATTTGGCATCTTTGTAGCAGCCACTTGATTATTAGCTTCTTGACTTTATTGAGGGGAGTTAAGTTGTAAAAATCTCATATTTTTCTTCTTGAAAGGTTGGTAACTATTTTGAGGTGTGGATTCAAATTTTTTTGGATGGATAGGAGGATTTTTCACATCATGACCATAAGCAGTACTTTGATAATCATGAAGGGTTGTACATAATTGTATAAAGAATGGGAATCTCAACATCTCATGTTTGTCTTGGATTTTTTTTAAAATTTGGAAATACACATTCTTTGAAGGTCAGCATTAGGAATCTTAATGTTTACTTGTGAATAAAGTGTTCTTTCTATGAAATCTATCACTTTATCATCATCCTTCTGTTTCATGTCATTAAATCAACTAGGGCCATCTTGGTACCCATGTGAATGTGGAAGTGGTTGTACAAGGAATAAAAAAGTTCATTAAATGAACCAATTGAATTATTTGGTAAGGAAGAGAACCACTCTAAAGCAATATCCTTCAAGTATCTAGGGAATAGTTTAGCCAAGAGCTTATCTTCAAAGATGAAATCACTACTTAAGGCTATAAAATTAGAAACATGGCTAATAGGTTCTCCTTTCCCACCATATTTCTTAAATTGGGGAACTTCTATACCTTGTGGTATTTTTTCTCTTAATAGTGGTCTCAATATCTCCATGGATAACAAATAGGTTTTGATGTATTGTGAAGTTTCAAGGCCATTGTCGTTTTGATTTAGGGTTGCAATTTTTTGTTGAAGGGATGAAATGGTTTGCATTAGTGTGTTAAGGATGGCATCATTGTTTTTGTAAGGTGGAGGGGAATAAGGTGTAGTGGCACGTATGTATCTACAGGGTAAGTGAATTATAAATGTGTGAGGATGGATGGTTGAGGAGATATTGTATTCAAATTCACAAAGCTAGAAGGATTCCCTATGGAAATACCTAAGGATGTGTTCACATTGCTAATAGGTTGGATTATTGTGGTAACTTGAATACTAGTGTATGTAGGGATGGAAATGGGTATTACAGAAGATGAAACTAAATTTTCACCTTGTCTTTGGGTTCACCCCAAAGCTTGACCATAACTAGTGATGGTAGGGATGGTATTGTTAACATTAAGCACATTGGTTGTAGGCATGGAAGTCAAGGGAAATAAAGTATGCATGCTATGATCCATAGAGGTTTTATTATCAACACTATTAGAAAGAGAGCTAGAAAACACAAGATTCATAATGAATAGTATATCACAGGATGACATGAGTCTCAAACTATGTCTAACAATAGTATTGCTAATAGGACACCAAGTTGTAAATCTCATACAATTTTTACAAACATAGGGTGCAAACCCAAAATGGAAAGAGGCTTGAAATGCAATGCAAGGTCCTAGAATGAAATGTTTAAATGTAATTTTTAGATTCTAAACAAGGAAATCTACTTATTCCACTATGCAACAATCTAAAAAAGGAATGTTGTAAATACAATTTTGAATTTATACAATGCACTAAATGAACCAAATTAAGCTATATTCAATGAAATGAATGAAACAAAAATTCAACAAAATATAACAAAGATCTCATAAACAATAAATAGAAGCACAAAAGAAAAAGTTTTGAAATTCTAGAAATGTAGATCAACACCTAATCAAGGACTCGTTTTCCCTAGGGTGAATGTGTCATAGATTAAGGTTTTGAAACTTATTTTTCATATATTTTTAAGCCTTTTCTAATGATCTTCATATTTAGATCTAATATAATAAGTTTTAGGTTCATATTTTTGTAAATACAATGTCAAATTTCAGTGCAAATTATGAGAAAATGATGACTTAAAACAAGTAGTTTGATATGAAATTTTGTTCTTATTTTCAAATGTAATTAAATGATATGCAAGATTATTTGCAAAATGATTGATTTTTTGTAGTTTTTAGATTTTAAGGAATGCAAAAAATCCAATCCTAAAACCGTAAATGAGATGCAAATTTTAATGCAAACTAAGACACCCTAAATGAGATCTAATTCAATGCAAATGAATGCAATATCTAACCTAAGATGACAAGAGACTCCAAAATTAGAAAACTACAATGATCATCAAGGTTGGGTTCACTAAAATGAAACAAAGAAAAAGAGGGTGCAATAAATAAATGAGATTAGCAAATTGGTGTGCCCAATTTTTAATTTGACATTTCACTCAATTATGAGAAGTATGATGCATAAGTAAATATGAGAAAACAAACCTAATTGTTATAACAGTAAAAATGTACGTTTTAAGGTGCTAAAATGATGTGTACCTTTCTGAAAAAGTGTTGTAAAAAGTGTTGTTTTAGGCCTCACTAAGGACTCATTCTCCTAGTGATGAATGGGTCCCTATTAGGATTCTATAAAATCAATTTTGGGATCCTATTCTTTAATGTTTTCATTCCTAGATCCCAGGTGTTTAGCTTTCAAAAGTTAAAAATAAAATTTGTACCTTAGTTTCTGTGATCTTGCAATAAATATGATAACTTTTGCAACTTTGCAACTTTGACAATTTTACTTTGCATTTGATCTTCAAACTAAAACCTGCAATCAAACATCAAAGAAGAGAAAATGTTAATTTTTAGGGGATAGGGGTTTTCCTTGATCAAACCCTGTTTTGGTATTTCAACCTTAAATTGAAACAATTGATAAAGGAAAGATGAATGAATAGAGTAATGCTACACCTCACCAATCCTTAATTGAACCTTGGAGTACAAATTTAAAACTTAGCATGAAGTGGCCTCAATGTATGCAAATCTTGATCTTCAATTTTGATATGAAATAATGCTTGAATACAATCTCTAATGCTACATCAACATGATAGCTCAACAACATGCATGATGCACTATGTGTTTGGCATGATGATATGACCTTTAATTTCTGAAATAAACTCTAATAATCTTCCCTTGAATTCCTTTGAAATTCTCTTTTAAATTCTCACTTGAATGCTCTTAATATTACTTGAATTATCCAGGTGAAACTATGTGAAATAACCTTATATTTATACTTAAGGTTAAACCTTGAAATTCAGATAACACAAGCTGACATCAGATCTATGATTTGAAATTATTAAAATCCTACTAGAGACACATCCCAAGGGGGGTGAACTAAGCTAAGGAGGACCCATTCGCCATAGGGTGAATGGGTTGTAGCATACTCAACTAGGACATGTTTTGGGTATTGTGAAATAACATGCCAAAAGTGGGTCCTAGGACCTAGTGAGGACCCATTCTCCAGGTGGCGAATGGGTCCTAGTTCACTATCTTAGGAAACAAACCTTTCCAAATTAAGTGTTGTGAAATATTATTAATGAGTGTCATGTTTCACTCCTTAGAAAATACAATAAATAAGGCTTGGATTTTAATTGAAGGGGCCAATTAGGCTTAATTAACCTCAATTGATTAATTAAAGCCCTAGATTAGTTTGAAAGTGTAAAGATACACTTTACAACACTATAAATAAGGCACAATTAAGTCCATTTTATTAATTCATTCCCAAATTAAAGAAAAAGGGATACTTTTTCCATTACTACAACAATTTTTTTAATTTTTGTCTCACTTTATGTGGTTTAGACACATATACTCACCTTTTGATAATTTTATTAAACTCACATATTACACATTCTTAAATATTTTTGACTTGATCTTGATGTGCTACAAATTTGGAGGGGTATTTAGTGGTTTAGTTCTACCTTCTTACATTCTCTACCTTAAATATATATACAAGTTTCTTATTGTACATTTACACACTCTTCATATTATATCATAAAATTCTTATCATTATTATTTAATCTTACTAGTGGAAGGTTATTTTATTTGATTCATATCTTGGCTTCTCCAACATGGTATCATATCTCTAAATTCATAAGCAAATCCCCATATAAAGGAGGTTCTACTCACCAACTTTCATATGGTGCATCCTAAAACCAAATGGACCTTACATTACTATTAGAGGACATGAGAGATTAACTTTGATATATAAAACTTTATATTTGAGACATAGGAAAATATTCTAGTGTTTTTTATGTCATAATCATTGAGGAAAAATCAATCTACATAATTGTACATAAATCCATACATTCATACAAAAAATCCATACCACCTATTAGTCAAATTCCACTAGAAAATGTTTAGAGAATATGCTCTCTAAATATAGCATATTTTTGGCTCTATTTTTGAGATGAAATGTTAATATTTTATTTCTCTTTTAATTATTATGTAGTTACCATTTTTGGTTGTTTGTAGAGCTACATGCATAAGATAATTTTTTTTAATTATAGGCATTTTATACTAGTTTAAATCATTCTAACATCATCTATTTTTCCTCAAAATTAAATTCCTTCTCCATTAGTAGTTTCATTTTGGGACTCCAATGTCAGAGGCAAATATCTTAGTTATCTAGACACATTTATTTATTTATTAACTTGGGGTAAATTTTTGTGCTTTATTTGGTGGTGTTATTATTATGTAATTTATTTTGTACAAAGTTTGAATAGATTATAGATTATCAAGGGTCAATTTGCATAGTTTACTTTTTTGGAACTTCAAAAGGCTCATCTAGGGACACAAAGACTCCTTTTAGTGCAATTTGTAATATTTTTACATCTTAGAGTTGTATTTTCAGCATATTATGTTTTCTTAAAAATATCTTAGATTTCTAATAATAGCATACACCTCCACTTTTACTATTTGTAATATTTTTACATCAAATCCATTTCATGCTAATTGGAAACGTACCAAATTTAAAATGCCAATTCATAGAAATTTCCTTGGAGGGGATTTGTTATTCAATACAAGAGGATAATATAGTGTTTCTGATTTTTTAATTGATTGCTTCACATGATCACATATGTCACACTAAATCCCTTCCATTTAAGTATTATTAATAATCCTCCAAATAAATAGAAAATCAAGTGTGTATTCTTTGGGAAGAAAATGCATATAATGGAAGATTGTATTCAATATAAAAATGATGAAATGAAGCAACATATTCTCGATAACATGGGTATTTCTTTATATAATCATCTAGTTTTAGCACATATAGAGACATCATATGGTATCAGTTAGGGATCTTATGATACATCATAATAATTTGAGGATGATCAATGTATCCCCATGTATCTTATGGATAACTCATGTACCACATAACCCATCACTACATTTGGTTATAGATTTTATATCTCCATGGGTTCAAATGATTCTATTCACCAAGATTTTGATATCATTTTTCAAGATTTAACACATTGTGACATATTTCTACTAGAGATATCATTCATTTTTTCTAGAATATCACATTATGTATGTCGAAGACACAATTGAGAACATATGTATTCTATTTGATGGAAATTACATGAATAATTTTTTCACTCCATAGACATATCTATCTTAATCTTTCTTGTTGAATGAGTGGTAGTGAATTGTACCTTCAAAACCATCAATAGTAATCAGATCCACATGCATTCATTAAACCCTTATTTTGTTAATAATGATAAACAAGAAATATAGATAATAGAAATTGAAATAACAACACCATACACAAGTGAACACTAGGTTTACATGGAACAACCAATGAGGGAAAAACCACAATGAGGACTACCTCACAATATAATTAATTGCAAACCTGGTACAAGGGCTCATTGCCAGAATAGGACACACTATCCAAAAAAAACTCACAACCATGGCTCACTACCATAGAAAGAATACAATAAGTTAGAAGAGAAATGTTACATAGAGAACACTTTCTCAATGCACTAAGGAATCTACCACAATTCTCCAACAATCTCATAGTATTGCTTGAAAGATTTTGGATTCCTTCAGTTCACTACATTCAGTAACCCTAACAATTGAAACTCACACTACTTTGCTTAAATTAACATCACACACATCACTCACATTTATATCACATCTATATTACTTCTCACTTCTTTCATACCAACAACTCATGACAACACCACACTTATTTATTCCAACCTCAACCTCAAGGACCTTCTCCAATGTTAGAAACTAGCCATTACATATACAAATTCAAATTGAGGTCATAACCTAAACATTCACGTGATGGATAGTAATGAACTTGTGACCCATATAAATATTTAATTAGGACCAAAAAAGATCCTAGAATACATATACATGCTTTTACAAGCCTCACATGTAATTCTAACACAAGGTTGGCCAATACTCATGCTAAACACCATAATCATTAGGTACACGCTTCCTGAAATCAATATGAAACTTCTAGATGATAGAACTCACTTGAACACAATCTAGAATAATCCACAAACTACTGGATATTCATCAAACACTTCATCTAGGCTTGCATCATACAAAAATTTCAACTTAGAACATCTAGTAAACCTTATTCACATACTTGCAAATGAAACTCACATTGTACTACACCAAATAAAGTGACACCTTGAAATCTAAAAGATACAAACATCATAAGAAAATTTGTAAAAATGCACAACCTAAAGCCAAACAATAGATAAATTTGGAGCAAGTACATTTCCCCTAGGCCTTAGGAAATATAATTGAAAAACTAGTTCACTTACTGGTGAAAATATCTCGCACTATACAATGATCTAGAAACCCAAATTATAAATATAGAAACCTATGACACCCTTGAATAACTTGTTATATCTATACAAACATAGCATCAACATAGAAGAAATTTGAAGCACAATACCATAGCACATTTTGAACACTTGCACACACTGTTTACTCTATTTGTCAAATTTGCTTGAAAGAACTTAGAAACCAAGTACCAGAGACATGATCTCAACTCATTACTTCATTCCAACTCATCTTTAGAAACTAAAACAAAATGATAGCTCCATACACTCACAACACTTCCTCAATATTTCAACTATACATGCACAACTAGCAACAAATTGTTTTCCTCTTTTTCACAATTTTCTCAATATACTCAACATCTTTATCATACAAAAACTTCCTTAACACACAATTGACATCAATGATAACACCAATCAATAGAATTCCTATTGAAATTAATGAAAACACATTCATACTTGAAACAATCTCCCCATTTGTCATTGATGGAAACAAAGATGTGGAAAACCATCAAAGAAAACATGCACACTTTTTCCCTCTTTTTAGATTAGATAGCCTACACAACATTTCTAATCTCTCTCTCCCTTATAGGGTTCTCTCTCATTTTATTACTATAAATTTCTTTCCCTGATACCTTGCACTTTTTCACATGATATGGGTATGTGTAGGATCATGGTGTGCCAAAAAGTGGCAATATTTGTAGGGTATGTGGCTGACGACTTTTTTTTCACCCAAAATTAATGAAACGAAAAGGGTTTTTAGAGGAGATTCTCAGCTTTCCAAAAATACAAATTATGATTTAATTTGAATTTAATAAATAATTACTATTCATTTTCTATTAGAATTACTTACTTAAAGTCCTAATCGGATAGGTTGATTGAAAAACATCTATAACTTTCAACGGTATCATATTTTTTGAATCCAAAACATGCGTCACATTCTATGCTTCACATACTATAGGATTAAAAACAAAAAATAAATTTCATGAAGTTTTGACCAAGTTAAGGTGGTCAGACAGACGAGTTTTATATTTTCTAAAAGTTGTAATAAAAATTCATAATTAATTATTTACTAGGAAAAAAATTACAAAAAAATATGCATCACATCCGGACATAAGTCCTCTACTTATATATAAAATATTACAAAAAAATAATATCATTTTATTATGGTTAGGGTGGTCAGACAGACACCTACTTCTTATTTTTCCCTGAAATTTAAGTACTACTGCATTGAAATTTCAAATTTTCACCAAATAGATTTTATTTATTTTTAAATATGCGTAGTATTTTAGAAACTACATTCAATTTTCTAAAAATTCTATTCTTACATATTTTTGAAATAATATAGATAACTTATTCAAATATTTACGTCAAGTTGCCTAACATTGATTATTCTAAATTTTTTGCCACTTAAGGGCCTGTTTTTTGCATGATGATCCTGCACATACCCATATTCTAACTCTCCCCCCCTTTGACATCAATGGAAAAGGATAAAAAGGTTTTTCATTATTCTCCCCCTTTAACATTGAACAAAAATACCTGCTCTAAATATTACCCCTTAGGAGTACACCCAAATAAATCAACAACCCTACAACAATGACAACACATGACACTACCTATTCCCTCTAAGAGGTATCCACCAAAATCAATTTGGAAATGACATTGGTTGATAGAACCACTTGACTAATGTACCTCCATATGCATCTAGTTCAAATGGTGAGGGGAAATAACCTCCAACCTCTCCTGAAGATACTCAAAAGTATCCTTAGGAGGACCTTTAGTAAATATGTCAGTAATATGATCCTTTGTAGGAACTTACTCAATCTTCACTTCATTCTCCATAACCTTTTCTCTCAGAAAGTGATACTTAATATATATATACTTTTTTCTTGAATGAATCAATGAATTCTTTGAAATGTTGATTTCCTTATCACAAAATATAGAAATAGGCTCATCATATACAACTCTAATATTCTTCAATGTCTATCACATCCAAAAAACTTGTGTACAACATGATGCTACTATAATAAACTCAACATTTGTAGTAGATAAAGAAACTAAATCCTTCTTCTTGCTCAACCATGATGCCAATCTACATCCAAGAAAGAATGCAACACCACTTGTACTTTTCTTGGCATCAACATAACCAACCCAATCTCCATCTATATAAGCACTTAATGTGAAATCAGTATCCTTAGGATACCATAAGACATAATCTAGAGTGCCTCTTAAATATCTGAATATCCTCTTCACTCCTACAACATGTGTTTTCTTAAGATATTCTTGAAATCTAGCCACAAGAAAAACAACATGCATGATATCTAATCTAGTAGCGTCCACCTACCATGGATGTATACTTTCTTTGATCAACCTTACGTGAATCATCATGAACACAAGGAAATAGGGTTCCACCTTTTAGGAGATGGAACTATGGGGACCTATTGCACTCTTAGTTCATTAAAGGAAACCCAAATCCTCAACCAAATGACTCAATTGAGCGAAAGGACATAGACAAGGGACAAGGTGGTGTGGTTTCCTTAGGTGTGATTAAAAGGGGGCTCACCAGTAAGAAAACTCTTAGAAATAAGGAAACAAAAGAAATATGCAAATATAGCTATGTGACCTAGAAGATGAAACTTAAAATTAGAATAATAAAATGAGGATAAACAAAGAAGCACCTAGAAGATTGGAGATGTCCAAAATAAGGTCTACAACTCTAAAATTCTAACTTTTGAAGTGCACTAAGACTCATATGCTAGACTAGGTAATTTAGTCATGCTATTAGAATCTAGGTAAAATCTAGAATCTTTTGCTAGCAAATCAGAATCTACAAAAAAATGTTGAAAAATAGGTATACTAGGACTCCTACGCCCAAGGTGGCAATTTAGACCCAGTATTAGGGTTTGAATGAAACTTATGTAGTCTCGAATGATCTTCAATAGCTTTCGTCGTGTCTAATCTTAAAGTTTGAAAAGTCTAAATTCTGATTTGTAGGTGAGTTTCTATGAAGATGACAACTTTAATAACTTTCTTCAATCTTGCAACTTTGTCTTCAAAGGATCTTGAAGTTCCAAATTTCCTAGATCTACAAACACACATGAAGAGGGAAAAATGTTGTTGCATTAGGGAATATGAGTTTTCCTTGGTCGAACCCCATTTTGGTAATCATACCTTTTAATGAAATTAATTGGAATGAAGGAATGTTGAATCAACAATGTGCAAAATTGCAACTCACAAAACCCTTGAAATAAAAGCTGAAAACTAGTGTGAAATGGCTAGCATGAGTGTGGATCATTACTCTTGATTGAATGCTTAAATATTTGTCTTGAATGCTTGCTTGAATCATGAAACCTACATCACAAATGTTAGCTCAAAAACAAAAATTATGAATGAAGAATTTGACATGATGCATGAACCTTGAATGTTGCTCCAAATGCTTGAAAATCAACTCTTGAATACCACATAATGAAACATTAGTTATAAAATGCAAGAGAATAATGGTAATGTATGCACCCACTTTAAAGAAATTTTTGAATACCATGTTGTGAGAAATTACTTTAAAGTAGCAAATGAGAAATGCTAATAATAAAGAGGACATGGGATCTTATTTGGAAATCACTATGCCAAGTCATATGCTTCCAAGTAAAGCTACATCATGAATAAGGAATTTCCCCCAAAATGGAATGCTAAACATGGGAAGAAAGTATTTCATATGCGAGTCAACATGGGCATGTCGTCCACATCCCAAGCTTTCTCTTATATACATGGAAGGTGATCAACTAGCCAAAAGAGACAATGAGAAGTGCCATACAAGGACAACACTACCTAAATCCATTGAACCCACTTAGTGCAGGATAAGGCTAAGCTGAGAATGGATGATGATACGCTGCTCCTTGCAAAAAGGAAATTATTTTTAAAGTGTGAAGCATGCAATAGTGATTATCTATGATCCTACAACTATTACATTGCAAGGAGCAACAACTATTGTTATTGATTGTGATGAGTAAACAAAGTATCAAGTTGATGCAAATCTAATGAGATATCTATCAGTTTAGGATGCACCAAAGATAAAGTTGTCTTGGAAGAATCTTTTGTAAGAGTGTTGATATTGAGTGAAGTCTTGTTTATTTATTTTGAGGGACAATAACCAAGACCATTAGTCATTTCTTCCATTTCAGGCTCTATTGGTACATGAATACCTTGTTCTCTAGCACCACATCCTTTTCTACTATACCCAAGTTTTTTCATACATTCATAACCTCTTCACTAAATATTTTTCACTTCTTTCAAATTCAGTGGTTTTTCATAATCAATTTCATTAGGTTTTGTTGTGTATGTTGTATTTTCTTCTAGAGTGGTTGAAGTGGATGCTTTTAAATTTTTATTGACATTTCAGCTTTTTATTTTCCTGTTTCAGATTCTTTTGTTAAGATCAAGTTGTATTCTCCCATGAATGTAGGTATGAAATCAAAGGTTTCCCAAGCATCTTCCAATAACTTTGTCTCTTCTTCAATATGATTCTCCTTTTATTTTTCTTGTATGGGTTCTACATGTGTGGTTGGTGTCAAGGGATATCTAATGTGCATAACCTAAAAATATTTAGTATTATTTTCATGATCTCTTAGTGAAGAGGATTATAATTTCACTTCATCATCTTCATCTAAGGAATACATATTCATGTTGTTTGAAATAAATGTTTCAATTTTGTCATTTTCTTGCACCATGTGATACCTTCCATAGTAGTAGATATTTTAATAGAGCTACAAACTAGATGTTCAAGACATTCAAAGGTTGGTTCTTCTTAAGTAACTTCATAAAAAGTAAGGGAGTTATCAATGGTTGGATTTTCTTGCTTATCAATGGTGGAATTCTCTTGTTCAATAATTTTTTCCCTAAGATTCTCATTATTCTCATCGATTGGATCCTCTAAAACCAAAATATCTTCCTCACGAATAGGAGAGATATTAGGAGAGGGAAAATTTTGATTTTTTTACATAATGTCATCCTTTTTCTCTAAGGTCTCATTCTCTTGTGCCATAATATCTACCCTAGTAGGAAAGATTTTAGGAAAGTAACAAAAAGAGGTTCATCACATTCCATAGTGATATTTTGTAAAGTAGCTTCATAAAAAATAAGGGAGGCATCAAGAGAAGAATAAATATGATTTTCATGCTTACCAATGATTGGAATTATTCATTCAAATAGGTCTTCCCAAATGGTAGGGTCATTAGGAAAGAGAGAAACAAGATTCTCACGACTATCAATAAATGTATCTTCTAGCACCAAACTATCTTCTTCATATCTAGAAGAGATATTAGTAGAAGGACCAATTTGATTGTAATGAATATCTACAATTACATCCGCGTCTCCTATAATTTCTTCCCAAGTAGGAGAGATAAGATTGTTATAGCTCTCAATCATCGAATATCTTAATATCAACACATCCTCCACACAAATGTGTTTTTCATGATCATTCATGATTGTATCTATTGACGATGATGTTATTAGAAAAAAAAAGTGTAGATAAATCCTCACAGACACACCACAATAACCTATTTTTACTTGAAAGATTGGACCAAGACAACTTAAATCTTGGGCTAACTTAGCTTAATCCCAAGGGTTGTTTATGCCATTTCTTTACTGTACTGGATTCATATCAGGTTTCATTATGATAATGTTGTTAATCACGAGGTGTAAATAGTTCTTTGATTCTTAGTTCTCAAAGGAATCAAAAAGATAAGTAAAAGATAATCTCAGTTTGGGCATTTAACAATTTCATCAAATCGATAATTTTGCAGTAACATTTCATGAACTACAAATAAATTAGATTTATCCAAGTAGAGTTAGCTTTAAAAATTAAAAAAATCATGAAAGCAAAAGATCTGCAATAAAACTCCATGCATTCATCTCTTTTTTGGAACATTTTATAAAATTTAAACATCTATTCTAAAATAAAGCATAAAAAATTACTAAAAATGTAAAATTTCTCCTAGGTATTATCCATGCATACATCAAGAAATAACCAAACCAGAGGAAACCATTTCATATGTGACCATATTGTTTCATAGTTAGGCACATAATTATGTGAGATATTAAAGAAAAGTGGTACCATTTTCTACTGAATAGTGTCAATATGCAACCTTAAATTTTATATCTAGAAATAGCTTTCAAATTGGATTTGATATTGATTATCTTCCAATGAAACATACATGTTTTTAATCTAGAATGGAATGGAAACTAGGAAAAAGAACAAAAATTGAAAAAAATTAGGTTCTCTGACATCCACAAATTTTGAACTTAACTTAAAATGGAACATCTCCCAGCCTTATATAGAAACAGTACATTTGGGAAATTCAATCAACACATATGAGAGGGAATCCAAGATAAAAATCACAATAAGCAATGTGAAATATGATAAATAGTAGGAGAATTAATGAATAAGTTAGCAGATGTCAACCTTCTCCAACACTTTAAAATCTTTCAGGACCTCCATCTTTGATATAATCAAGACATTAACTTGGAACTGAGTAGATTTGTCAAAAAAAGTGTAGGAACTTCCCATATATTTAGAATGATCAGATGGACATTTTTTCCTACATTTAGGTTTTTCCTTAAGCTTGAAACTTCAAAAAATAGGTCACATCGAAGGTTGGTGCATTATTTCACCACATTTGTAATGCCAAGATTCTTGGTATTATAGCATTACAAACTCCTTCACATAAATTCCCAGAGTGTACAACCCAACCTGATTATGCCACTACTCATGATCCAAATTTGCATGGCCATCCATATGTGAATATTGTATCACAATTTGTTTCTACTACAAATACAAATTCCATATATTAATCCCCTTTCAAAAAACTCATAAAACACTAATGAAAATAAAACCATCATTTTAAACAAATCATAAATAACACACTTCAAAGACATTCTTACATAATTATTCCTTGTAGGTGGGTTACCAGACATTTTGAGCTTCATGGGAAAAATTAAACAATTAACCTTTTAACATTCATTGTTACCTGATACTCAGTAATCGACAACTTCATATTTTACCAAATCATAACTCCCAAATCCCAGTTTTTACCAGAACCTTCATATTTCATGTACTTTCACTTCTAGACTAGAACAACATACCAAACCTTGCATTAACATTTTAACCACTCTGGCCTTTTGATACCCAGTACTTGGTACATCTGAGTACATGAATTACTTCAAGACTTTATTTTAACTTTAATTTTTTGTGATACCCTTTTTCCAATGAGCACCTACCATAAGCATTAATTTTTCACTTGGTTCCCCAAGCCTTATAGTCTTTGAGTGTTTTGTGAGACCACACAACAACTGGAACCAATAAAAAATAAATTAAAAGAAATATGAGATCAGATCACCCACTATAAATTATAACTTATACATATTTTACAACAATAAATCCTTACCTTTACTTGAATTCTAGCATAAAAATTATAAAAAAATTCTAGAAAGTATCAACATGTGCTTTAATTAATTCCACTCTCCTGAACTTGGTGAAAAAGCTATTTCATTAACATTAAACTACATAATTTAGTAATCCTCAAATGCCAACCATGGATAGAGCTTTGCTACTAGTCAGACATCTATAACCCCTACAAGGTTATCTCTATAATTGCCCCAAACATAGCTCTACTACCAGTTAGGAATCTATAGCCTCAGTAGAGATATTTGAATAGCCTAAAGAGTTGATTTTTTCTCTTTTGATATTTATTTGTAAGCTTGTTTGCTTCAACTTGCATGCAATGAAGCCTACTATTAGGTTGGGAATTACAATGGTAGTTAAGGTTCTTTTTCAATCTTTCATTATTTGCAAATCCCTTCATCATTTCACCAATTCCAAAAAATTCATTTAATTATTCCTTGTATGTGCAACTTTCTAGCTCAATTTTGGCATCCTTATGAAAAATTCTAGCTAACTGCAATTCACTATCTGTCCAAAAAATATGCATAAGTTAAAATTTAGTAACAAGTAATCTAAACACCAAATTAATTCTAAATTTAGAACTATCGGTTACCATCCTTCCATTTTAATTTTCATGGAAGCCACTAAAATAAATTTGGCTAGCACTTTCAATTTGATGGTGCTACACTAAAATTAATGCATCAAAGTTTTCCTGATTACACTTAAGCGTGACCATCATACTCTATATTTAATTTTCCCACCTTAACACACACATATTAATTTGTTCAATTTCTCCACATGCTGACATGTGTGGTGCATGGGCACCTAGTCTTCATGATGTTAAAGGGGGGTAAATGTTAGGTTTTTGTGATTAAGTCACTTTTTGTTTGTAATAAGGTCTATTTAGACCATATTTTATGATTGTGTGTTAGTTTTGGTCATGTGGGGTTAGGTTTGTAGGAAGATGTCATTTGTTGCAAAAAGTTGCAAAGTTGCTCAAGCAACTTTTGCATTTTTGGTTTTTTTTCGGAAGATGAACTATCAATGGGGATTCAAAAAGTAGTTGGAAAATGGTTGTTTTGGTTTGTACATGTTGAAATATTTACTTTTTTGGTCGAGGAAATCTTCTTGTGTTGTATTGGACATCAAACAATAGAAGCATACATTGTTTTCTACATTTTACATTGTTTTATTGTTGCTACAAAAGATAGTATGGTTCTGTATGACCTATAAATGTGCTAATTTGAATTGGAATTGGTGATGAAATTTATTAAATAATATTTTCAAGTGATTTCATCTTTTTCCATAAAGTTTGGGGTGAGTTAGAAGCAATATTCTAAAATTTGCTAGGAAATCCTATTTTGTGAGCATTTGATTGAAGAAACATGAAATTGGGCCCATTCCACTAGTGAAAAAAAATGATAATCAGTGGAATGGATTTATGTTGGATAATTTTAGTTTTTTTGGTGTTTTCAGGAGCAAGGGATGGAGTTAGGCTACATTTGATGCATCCCTAGCCTAATATCACCATGTATTAGGCTTAAGAGGATAGGTAGACTTAGGGTTTTGTAGATAAATGATTTGGTGATTATTCTAGTTGATGGATATTGTGTTTTCAGACCCCATGTGACATGATGGAATTCCTAGAATGAAGGTTTGTTGTTTTAATACAGTATATCTTGTTGTTTCCTTGTAGTGCAAGCGTAATTAAGCCTAATTAAAATGGTAGGAGTCTAATTTTGAAGGCTTTGTTCCAAAGTAACCCTACCAGAAAGTTTGATATGTTCTCAAGTGGCTTAAAGGGTATCTTGAATGGTGTTCATTTTTTGGGTGTTGGGTCTACTCTGAAAGTTATGTGGGAAAAACCTTGTTTCAAGTACTACCAAGAGAATATAAATATTTGAGTGAAAACCACCAAGTTAGGGTTCTACAATTGCAAAGTTTTCTTAACTAAGTTTTTGTTGATAACCTCCACCCTGATCTACATCAAATTGGTATTAGAGCGTAGGTTTTGGTCAATAAGAGGAAAAGGTTGAAGTTTGAAAGAAGCAAAGATGCCTCCTAAAAGTAAACCAATGAACAAAGAAGTGAGAGAGATGAAGGAAAAGCATGCCAAGGAGTTGAGATAGGTAAAGGAATCTTATGAATCTATCTTATCCAGACTTGCATCACTTGAATCAAATCACAAAAGTTTGGTCGCTAGAGACTAGAGTGATCAGGAGGAAGAGGAAGAGGGTGAGAATGAAAACCCTCAAGAAGGAGTCCACAAGGAATAGTTGGATCCTAATGAATTGATAATGGAATTTTTTTTGAATGTTTTCAAAGGAGACACTCCTAAGGTGAATATTGAATTACCCATGTATGGTGGGAATTTGGATAGTGAAGAGGTGCTAAGTTGGATTGATGCACTTAATAACTATTTTGAGTATGAAGAGGTAGCAGAAAACAAAAGAGTAAAATTTTCCAAAACAAAATTGAAAGGCCCTACCTTAACTTGGTGGAATTATGTGTAGGAAGAGAGGTTGAAGAAGGGAGAGTCAAAAATAAATTCTTGGGACCGAATGGTGGCTAAAATCAAGAGCCAATTTCTACCCAGTGATTATGCAATCCAAACATTTAGAAGGATAAAAAACCTCAAACAAAAGGATATGGATGTAATGGATTATACTGAGGAGTTTCACAAGTTAAGTATAAGAGCAGGTCATGTTTAGGATGAGGTGGATAAAATAGCAAGGTGCATAAATGGGTTGAGGTTCAATAAACAAGATGAGTTAAGTATTACTTCCCCTAGAATGGTGGAAGAATGCTTTTAGTTGGCAGTCAAGGTAGAAGAAAAGTTAAAGAGAAGTCAAGAGAAGCAAGGTAGGGGTAGAGGAAGAATATTTATAGGTAGAGGAGCATTTGGAGGAAGAGGATAGTCCCAAAAAACACAAGGAGAGACAAGTAGGCACCAAGAACAGAGCTTAGAATCAAGAGGCAATTTTAGAGGTAGGAGATCAAATAGCATGGGCAGATTTGGAGGTCAAGGAAGAGGATAAAATGTATTCACAGGAAGGTGTTATTAGTGTAACAAGATTGGCCATGAAGCATGGAAATTTCTAGATAAGCAACCCTCAACTTCACATGGTGGAGAAATGAGAACTCAATTGGTGTAAGAAGAAGAAAATGAGAATTGGTGAATCTGTAATGATGAGAACAATATTGATCAAAGTTCCTGTTGATGGTGTTTTTATGCACTTCTCAACACAGCTAGTACGTAGGTGCACTACCTCTCTTGAAAGACAATCTTCCACAATCGGATTGCAAAACACTATCCCAAGGTCTCTCCGATGTTAGGTCATGACAGTGCTTAGATACCTCAGTAGTTTGATGTGATTTGTTGGAATCACAAGGCGGTCTTACAAAAAATAAAAAAGGACACAAAGCATGGAAGTTGGATCTTGAAATGGATTTCTTAGGATGGAAAGTTATTATGCACCGGCTGTAGGTTCAAACAGCAATCTTGAACTCCATTAAGGTGTTGGATTTGGCTTTACAATGTGCAATGAACCTTAGCATAGGTCAGTTACTAAAAAAAAAAGGAAAAGGGAGAAGGAGAGGAAAAGTTCCTAAGTCTGAAGCTTGCTATGAATAGTGACAATGGAGTTCCTGCAATAGACAATTTCTTAAAACACTATCCCATTTAACTAGGGATTTCACAGTATCATGGAAATTGTGCTATCTTCTAAGAGCTGCAGATATTTCATCCTTCATTCACCACATACATGTATGAATCAAAGATAAATGTTTGGAGTAGCTTTAAAATCAAGTCTAGGCTAACTTTGCATAGCTATCTACCATCAACAAATAGCAAAAAGTATGGACTAAGGAGTCATCAACAAGGCAGGAATGTTCACAATCACCCAATAGCATTCCTAATATTTATCCAAAGAAAGAAAATAGCTAACTAAAAAACAACAAGATCTAAGTCAAACATCTAACATTGGAGAATGAATCAAGAAACATGGGAGAAACCAAGAAAATACAGCAAGTCAATGCTATTTCTTATAAATTTATGTAGCATGTCTTTACAACAACTCAACTCTCTCCTTGCAAATGAGAGGAGTGTCTTATTTATAGTTTTCCAAAAGTTAAATGAATGGCCAAGATTCATTCTCATTGTGTGGCCAAGATTCATTACAAAATAGGGTTTCACCTACACCCAAATAGATCTCAATTTAAAATTACATTCCTGTCTTTTCCCTATTTCGTCCTCTAGCGGATGGCACTATAACTATTTTTCCTTTAGTGGATTGTTGTTTTCTTTGCTGTAGCTACTCCTTAGGAAGGTCTTCGTCTTTGGCCGGGCTATCCTTCTACTCCTCGGAAGCTACGTGTTCTATATACTTGAGGATGACTGCCTAGAGCTTGTCGATTTTGAGGATCTCACATCGCAAAGCTTGGTAGCTCCATTCCTTAGCATTTTCTTCTAGCTTCTTCCAGTCTTCATCATACTTGAGCCTTGGTCCCTAAACAACTCTGATTGGTCGAAGGCGCGGGCAGCAAAACTCAAGAATTCCGTTGCGATTTCTCAAGCTATCCCATCCTTCATCCTCTCCTAGAAGTATGGTTTGATCTTCTCAGGATCCATTTGCACAGTGGGCATATCATAGCCCATCATCAACTTAAGATACCAGGTGCATTCCGCCTAGATTTCCTTGATCCACCCAATATCTGGATCCACTCTGCTCAGGATTTTTTCCAACCTCTCCTTTTGATTGTCAAGGTCTCTGCGCCACACATCAACTAGCCACTGATCTTCTTTTTTTAGCTCTAGCTTCTCCTCCCATGTGGCCTCAGACATTTGAAGGATAGCCTCGATCCTTGGGAAGGTGGAGTCATAAGTTGCGGGGAAATTGGTGCAGAGCCGCTTCGTGCTCTCTAGAGATTGTATTAGGTCTAAGAACTTGTTGGCCGTCCACACAACCCTACTAATTCCCATGTTTCTGATGTATGCAACCTGTCAAAGCAAGTCCTCGGTGGTTTTCTCCAAGTTCTTCCTTCTTTCCATTTTGTCTATTTGCTCCTTGGAAAGCAACTGCGGCGCAGCCATGGAGGTAGTGGGCAGATCGTCCACTGAGGACCATTGTTGTATGTAGTCTGTCAATGCTGCAACCTGCGCCTTGAGCTCATCCTTGGAGACTTTGTCCTACTTTATCAGGTGCATCACTATGGCCACCGACTCCTCAAGGTGCTCAACCTTTTTCTCCTTGGTTTTTGTCCCTAAGTCAATGATGGAGATATTGTAACTTACCCCAGTTTGGCCAACTGTAGGCATTGCAATTTGTGCCGCTTGAGAATCGGAAGCATCCATTGTTACCTTGGATCAGACCCTGGGCTTCTTCTCCTTCTTTGTCATGATCTGGGATCGAGCCAAGATGGCCTCCAACCTTGCCCTTGGGTCCTTCAGCACTGGGGTCATTTCTCAAGTTGCCTTTCCAACCATTTGGGAATAGCAGACTTATCCTTGGGTGAATCACGGCTACCCTTGCCCTTCTCAGTCAAGGGAAAGACCCCTATTTCCTTTTCCTTTTTGGGTTCTCCTTTCTTTTGGGAAGCCTCCTCCTCTTCGTCAGAGTCATGAACGAAAACAAGGCATTTGACAAGTAGCCTGGTTGACAGCTACTAGGTGGGACTTTCTTCTTTTGCTGCTTCTTCTTCTTTCTTCTCCTTGGCAACCTCGGCCTCGGGGCTCCTGGCAACATGGGTCTTAGCCTCATATAGATCTTTTTGTTGTTGCTTTTCTGGTGGCTGCCCCTCCTCACCATGTGGTGACTCTTCTACCTCTGCCCCAATGTCCTTCAGCCGTTGTGCCACCTCCACCTCAAGTTCCTCATCGAAGGTCTAGATGATTTCCTTAGCACTTGAGCCACCCTCTTCATCCCCACTCTTGGAAGACCCTGTCTCCTCCTCCTCATAGACCACCCTATCGATGGTTCGATGCTCATGATACTCATCGGCCTCATCCTTGATAGACTTTGAGGCCTCCTATTCTCATTCCTCCAACTCTTTAGAGATTTGCATTGTGGCTTCCATAGTAGGCAGCCCTGTTGGCAGTTGTGAAGGTTGAGTCGTCGCGAGGACTTAGGCGAGGGCTACTTGGAGAGTTGGATCCATTAAGATCTGTGAGAGCTTAGGGGGAGGTTTTCTATGTGTCTTGTAAGAGCCTCATGCATAGTGGCAGTAAGAATAGGTGATGTTATTGTTGCCAGAGGGAGTGATGTAATTGGCGACATGGCAACAAAAGAAGAAGGGGGAGTGGTCATGCCGAAAGAGGAGTCAACGTTAATTACCGACCTGGTCAGGGGCGAAGGGGAAAGATGGATAGAAATGTCCACTACCGGCAGAGATGAGGTGACCATAGGAGGGGCAGGGAGAGCTAATGGAGGCTACAATTCTATCGTACCCACTTCCTGCTTGAGCCTTTTGGGAGATGAGCCTCTCGCTTCTTTCTTCGTTTGTTCCTTGGGATCTGGAGACTGCGCGGTCTCTATCCCTTTCCTTTTCTGGGACCTGGTGACTAGAGGAGACTTGGAGGTTTCACCAGTCGACGTGGTGGCAACAACATCCTCCGTAGCACTTGGCTCGCTTTTGAGCCCTTCATAGATCAGGACTATGCCTTGCTGCTTTAGATATGCCACCTATCCATCCATCCACTCCCTAGTGGGAGTTATGATTGGCTGGGTGATGGTATCTAGGTCATCGACCTCTTGTTCATCCCAGTTGATTGACGGTATTGGCAGGTTGGCAACCGCAGGGTACCTCGGGTGCATGATTGTGGACTTGTCTTCCTCGACTTGGTCAGGTACTAGGAACGGTCGCACTCTTCTCAGGAACTACACGGTCATCTGCATGTAGTGCCTTGCACGCACTTCTTTGTCGTCCTGGCAGTTGGCCCAAAAATCTTCAATGTGATATTAGTGGGAATATGCTGGCCACAGTGCTTTCCTGACGTGGCCATGTGGGTCCATCCTTGGGCGAGTGGTGTAGCAGTCGAAATGGTAGTCCTTCAACTCCTTCTTAGAGTTACTGGCACATTGGGACATTTGCACTCAATACATGCCCTAGCCGAGGGTCCTGGGGTACGAGATCCCTGCTATGTGATTGTTGCTAAAGATTGTCTAGATGTGCTGGAGCTATTAAGAAAGCTCCAGGAGGATGATCCTATCATTGGGGTAGCGAGGCAATCTATTCGGCCTTTCAGAGAAGCCTTGGGCCTGGATGTATGTAAACTTTGGGAACTTGATGAACAGAAAAGCGTATTGCTTCAGAAGTGCCCTAACACTGTGGGAGACCCTCCTCTCAAAGTCTCCAACGATCAACCTGATGATATGGCTAATGAAGGCATCATTGATTCTGCAGTACTCCTTGAAATTATGGTACTAGAGTTATGGATATTTGTCATAGGCTTTAAGTCCTCACTTCTGCCCCTAATCGGGTGCTACAAATAGCCCACTGTACTGCCTTTAATCTACTAGAGAGTAGACAAGGTAGGAGGTCATGTAGAATTTAGAACTCTTCTTTACATTAACAAACTGCTCGTAGAAGCAGTTTCTAATGATGCCTCTCTAGTAGAATGAGACCTTGGTTGTAATGTCCTCATTTCCCCGCAGGATCTGCTCAATGAAATAGGCCATCCATTCCTGGAAGTAGGCGACCGTTGGAGGACCCATAACCCTGATCAACAAGGTTACCAGGTCGTGGTAGTGCTTGTGGAAATCACTACGGAAGAGTTCCTGGGGAACCTTCGTAGCATTCCCCTATTTTTCCTTAAGCCAATGCAGATTTATTGACCTTTTGCAGTTTGTTGGATTCACATCCCACACTGCCTGACATTCTTCTAATGTGGGGACCTCCATCTCTTGAAACGTGGGAATGTGGAATGTCTTGGTGATCCCTTCTGGCGACATGTTTGCAAGGATGTTTCCTTCCTTATTCATGATCATTTTGGTCTCTATTTGATAGGATTCTCGGCAAGCCATGACCAACTCAGGCACCACGAGGGAGGGAGGGAAACCAACGGCCTTGGCTATTCCACTCTGCCATATTAATCTGGAATTTTTTGTTGTCGGGTTGACCTTGACCCTCTGAGTAAATTCATCTATATCTACCTAACCAATATTGGTATCTAAAATTTCCTTCTAGTCCATTGAGACCTTCGAGTGGAGCGGCTCACCCTAGAACTGATACTTCATTTGATCTTTCTCTTCCTTTCCCCAAGGGGTCCTTGACTTCTTACCCTTGTCCTTCTCAGCGGATGCCCCTGAAGTTCCTACACCTGATTCCATATATTCTGCAAGCAAGGGAAAAGTCAACACGAAAAAATCATCAAAGCGTTCATGTTAGTCCATATTTCGAAAATAACATCTACTTCAAATAATCAATCAAGTATATCATAAATTTTATCTCTAGATGTTATTGATCTTCGTTTCAGGGCATTTGGACAATCCGGGCCCGGAGGGCTGGACTTCCCTGGCAGGAATACTGTCTGGAAGGGAAAATGCAACTGAAAGCTCCCAAAGACCCTCTTTGGCCAAATTTTAATGTTTCGAGAATCTTATGATGAAGAGGGCCAAAAATTAGCATGTGGGTCAAGGTTAGATTCAAGATTTGGGCTTGTTAGGATCGATTTCAGGGGCCTCAGAGGTTTTAGGCTGGAAAACCACCATGAGATAGCATTTGGTGACGGCGGACAGCAGACAGAAATCTGTAGGCGGAAGTCCAAGGACCGGGACCCAGAGGGCCAAAAGGCAGCCGACACTAAGTCATTTCATTTTCGAAGGTTCGGGCCGGCGACGTCGAGAAGGTGCACGAACTTCACCGGGCAGGACGACAAACACCAAATGAAAGTCCGGGGGCAGGAGTCTGGCAACATGAGTTTATCGTTTAAGTTCAATGGCAACTAGCATGGCGGGGTTTGGAGGCTGGGGCACCGGTTGGCCTTTTTCGTTAGAAACAGCGGGCGAGAGGCAGACTTTCGAGGATGGAAGTCCGGACATGGGCGCCCGGAGGGCAGACGACAGAGCAGGGTGCCGTTTGGAATGGCGAGCGAGGACCATAATCCCGGGACCCGGGGCCCAACGCGTTGACAACCGCGAGAAGTTTCAACGAGAAAGCATGGCAGACGGAAGCTCGGGGCCCGGTGACCGGGCGGATAGGGCGAAGTTTCCAAAGGCATTAGGGTGACAGACTTCCAATAACAGAAGTTCGGGAGCCGGGGCCCGAGGACGCGAGTGACACGGTTGTAAAAAACAATGCTGACGGTGAAGCAGAAGGCGGGGCTCAGAGACCGAAAGGCACTGATGACTTCGTTGAAAGATTACACAGCTGGGAAACCTACCATCCGGAGCCCGAAGGCAAAAACATGATGGATCGATTTCATTTTCCAGGGGTTAATCAGGGAAAAAGTCTCCGAAGACCGGGGGACGGGGCACCAGGCGACGTTCGTCATTTGAAGAAGGTGAACCTCATGCAGAACTCTAGAGACAGAACTCTAGGGTTCCAGGCCCGAGAAGACCAAAGGATGCAGGCTCCATTTCAAATTTTCATGGTGGAGCCGAGATCGGGATCTGGCAGCCGGGGAGGCAGCGTGCTTTGGCAATTTAAGCACGGTGAAAGCCAAACGGAAGTACGAGGTAGGAAACCCGACAAATTGGGCCCGAAGAGGAGGATTGCCTTCGGCAGGAGTTTGGAGTTTGGAATTTTGACGGTGAAAGCGGGTTTCAGGCCCAAGAAGGACGTTTTCCCTACGTGAAGAATAGCTACGGCAGGGAGCAGTCCCAAATTAGCAAGGAGGGCATTTTAGGTGTTTGCTCAGTTTTCTACTACATGGGTTTGGTGCATAATTTGATACTCTATCATATTATACTCCCTTATCAATTTGTTCATTTATTTAAATATTTGAAAATCACGAAAAAGATGTACAGGAGGGCAACCGATGGCCTACCTTGAACACATGGAGTGGGGAGATGTGGGATCTACCGGGGGTTGACGAAATGATGCTGACGGTGATGATCATGACGTTGTCAGAGGCAGTGGGCTCCAAATGATAGTTTGTCCAATTCGCTCCAAATCTACAGGATGATAATGACTGCCTAGATTGATCATTTTATACCCAAACTGCCATAAATAACTGAATTAAATGCTCGTACGGCCGCGAGAAAAGTTGGTGAATTTGAAGATAGGTCAGCGGCAGCGGTGGGAATGTCAGGGCCCGGCGGATGGGGAGAAGCGACGCGATGACTGCCTTAAGATTTTCACTAATTTGAACGGCGATGGCGGGGAATGGCACGGGGCCCGGAGTCCGGAATTTCGCCAGGGATCCACCGTCATGGACGGCGGGACCATCACGAAATTTTGGAAACAAAATTCTAGGCGGTCAGGCTCGAAAGACCCCACAACAGATGGGGACACATGAATAACTCCAGCAGAGATAATGTAGGTGGGGCCCGAAGAGCGGGACACCGAGGGATGCTCGCCGTCGTGGATGGCGAGAACGAGACGGAACCTCGGAAGTGGACTTCCGGGGTCCGGGGCCCGGATAGGCGAGCATCGCCCCAAAGGTTTAGTGACAAGTTTCAGACGGAGGGCGGCAGGATGGACCCCGAGGTCCGGAAAGACGCTAGCTGAATGCCGCAAGGAATGACATTTCCATAGGGGAAACGCAAATAGGGAACCCCGGACGCTCGGGCCCGGAAGGGCCCGGAGCCGCATTCAGGGCCAAATTTCCAGAGAGACTCCGCGAGGCCCCAAAATACAGCAAAAACCAAAAGTGGAGGCATGATCGATTTATGATGGAACTTTGGAGCAACATCGACCACCCGAAACATCAAAAAATAGGGGCACGCAAAATGAGGTGGCCCCCGAAACGACCCGACAAGGTGAAAGAAAAGAAGGTCCCCATTCTGAACATGACATGTGTGCTAAGGGCACAACAAATGGTGACTCCACTGGAGAACACTCCAGAGCGTTCTAGGGATAAATATTCATTCAGGACCCAGAATCTCTGGTTTCGCAGACCAAGAGTAGCTTCCAAATATGAGTCCGGGAGAACGAGATCCTTAATTGGGTTAGCTTATAGGACATCTCAGAAGTGTGTGTGTAGTGAGTTCATTCCTTTCTTTGGGATAGTGACCAGGGTTACCAATTCAACCTAGTGAGCTACATAAATCACCATAGCCCTACGGTCATTTATTTCCTTTCTTTAGAGTTATTTTTTTCTCCTTTTTCTTTGATATTTCACTTCTCTTTTGCCATTTAGTTTGGCTAGGTAAGTATTGAAGCCTACAATGGGTTTGAGACTGTAGTGGTCATTGGAGCAGACTTGAGATTTTTCACTCACTAGGGTGGCATAACAACCATAGTACGGTCCTTCAAAAATTATTATGATGTGCTTTGTGCGAGATCCGAGATGTGGGTAAGAAGATCCAGCTAAGGGTCAAGTTCTGAGCAGAGTTCAAACAAGGAAATCATTCACAGGAAGCTTTCAAAGACCGATAATCGAGAGTGAATGTTTAGCCAAAAAAAACAAAGAATGGATAGCAAAGTGATCCACTTGCCAAGAAAGTACGGCCACCGCAAAGGAGTGGGAAACATCTTCTGAAACAAACTATCGGGAGGGAGAAAACAAAAAGTGACGCAAAAAAAACGCAAACAAGCCAGAAAGTAAACTACCCTAACCTATGTACAAGTATTTACAATGAAGAGCTCGAAGGAGCTCAAGCCTGGAAGTAATGCTTCAGGTGCTGCCCATTGACTGGAAATGAGATGTTCTCACCAGTTAAGGTCTTCAGGCGAAAGGCATTATCTCCCAAAATCTCAGCTATTTGAAAGGGGCCAAGCCAAAGCTTGTCAAAATTGTTGTGTCCCCCTTTCTTCTCATGGACCTTGTCCCAATATAGGACCAGATCTAAATTCTGAAGGCCTTGATTTTGGCTCGACAGTCTAACCACCTTTTAACTATGCCCTGATGTTTGGTGAAATTTTCTATTACACAGTTTTAGACTTCCTCTAAATGCAAGAGCTCAGCTAATCGAGCTTCCCTACGATCTCCTCCCTCATAAAAATCGTTGATGAATTGAATAGTAGGAATCTTTAGATGGATGGGGAATATAGGCTCTAGGCCATAGACAAGGTGGAACAGGGAATCACCAAGGGCAGCCTTGTAGCTAGTACGATCAGCCCAAAGGGAAAAACAGAGCTGGGTATGTCAGTCCTTCAGATTCCTATCTAGCAGCTTCTTGATCATAGTAATCATATTTTTATTCGCGGACTCGGCAAGGCCATTGCCCTAAGGGTAGTAATTGGATGAGAATTTTAGGGCTATTCCATAGTCAAATGCCCAACTAGCAAATTTTAATGAAGCAAATGTAGGTCCATTATCACATACCAAAGCATACAGACAACCAAAGCGATTTAAAATCAAACTTTCTAGGAAATTAGTAACTACTTCAGCTGTGCATTGCTTACATACTATTGCTTCTGTCCATCTAGTACAATAATCACTAGTGGTAAGAATGTATCTGTGTCTCGCAGATGATGGAGGGCTTACCGGACCGATGAAGTCAAGACCCCATTGTGCAAATGGCCTTACCTCCAACAGAGGCTGTAGTGGGACAGCAACATTCTTCTCCCTCGTGGCAGTGGTCTGGTATGTGTGACATGAACGAACATGGCAATGGGCATCCTTGAATATGGTTGGACAATAATACCCTACACTCAATATTTGGTGTGCTATGGAGGAACCAGAACCATGGCCCATGCCAAATTTATTGTGAAACTCCTTCAAGACCCGATCTGCTTCCTCCTTGCCAAGGCACCTCAAATAAATTCCTTCATGGTTCTTCTTGTAGAGAATGGAACCCTGTAGCATGTAGCTATTACTTTTCAATCTCAAGGCCCTCTTTTGGACTCCTTCCAGGTATGGCAGACACTTATCGTTCAACAGATAGTAGATGACATTCTGATACCACTCTCTGGGCGAGACATCCTCAAGCTAGTACTGTTGCATAGTGAGTTCAGGTCCAGCTTCTCCTGCTGTCTCAGCAATTGTGCCGGTGAGTTCCTACCCTCTCACTAGTTTCATCGGTTGGATCTCCATATCGTACTCTTGTAGCAGGGTGACCCACTTAGCCCTTTGTTCGCCCAATTCATTTTGCATGAGCAGCGTTTTTACCGCTGGGTCGGGGACAATGGCGAACACCTTGTTGCGTAGGATATAGTGTCTAAATTTCTTCACTCCTCTGACGAGAGCATACGCCTGCTTTTCGATGTTGTGGTAACATAATTCAGCATCCTTGAGGGGAGCACTCATGATGGTGATCAGATGCTCATTTCCTCCATCATCCTTCTAGGTTAACATGCTAGCACAAGAATGCTTTGAAGCAAATGAGTAGATGTAAAATGGCTTCAGATAATCTAGGCTGACTAATACAGGTGCCTCAGCGATAGCCCATTTGATTTCTTCAAGGGATTGCTTGGCATCAGGTGTCCATTCAACTTTGGCATCTTGTTTGAGCATGGCATTGAGAGGTTTGACAATCTTCGTGAAGCCTGTAATGAATTTTTAGATGAAGTTGATGTTTCCAAAGAAATATTTTAATTCCTTCTTACTGCCTAGGGGCTGAATTTTGAGTAAGGACTCGATGCACTCAGAATCAATGGAGATTCCTTGTTCTGAGATGATGTGCCTGAGCAATCTACCTTCAGTCACTCTGAAGATACACTTCTTAGGGTTGAGAGAAACCCCAAACTCTCTACATCTTTGAAATACCTTGCATAAGTCAAAGACGTGATCACCTCACCTTTTAGAAAATATGGTTAATTCATCCATGTAGATGATTATGCACTTGCCGATTAGGTCCTTAAAGGTGATATCCATGGTGCTTCGGAAAGTGGTGCTGGTGTTGATAAGTCTGAAAGGCATTCTCTTGTATGTGAACATTCCCCACTTAGTGGTAAACATTGTCTTATGATGATCCTCATATTGTACCATTACCTGGTTATACCCAGAATATCCATCGAGGAAAGACATCATCTGGGAGCCGTTGACGATCTGTAGCACCTCATCTAGCGAAGGTACTGGATAGTTTTCTTTCTTCAAAGCACAGTTCAGATTGTGAAAATCTACACACAATCTAATCTCTCCATTCTTTTTCCTGATCGAGACCAAGTTGGCCACCCACGTGGAGTGCCTGACTGAAAAAATGATTCTTGTTGAGAGCAACTTTTGCACTTCCTTGTAAATGATAGGTTCCAGCAAGGCATTGATAGGGCACTGCCGCTGGTGGAATGGCCTCACTTCTACCTTAAGAGGGATAGTGTGTGTAATGACAAAAGTGTCATAATTTTTCAAATCTTCCTAGCTCCATGCCACTACATCATGGTACCTTCGCAACACGTCCGTGATTCCTCTTCTTTCCTCCAATGTGCACACCTTGCCGATAAAAATATTCTTAATCTCCTTGGTTGTCCCAAAGTTTTGTGCATCACATTGGTTGCTTATGGCCTCCCTTTTTGTTTGTTGATCCTGATATCTGATCTAATCCAAGTCAAATATGCATTCCAACTGAACCATACCCCTGGAGATTATGTTGGTTTTGAGGTTGATAACCCCCTCTATGTCTAGTTTAGCCTCCTATGGATCAACTTTATCAATTATTTGAGTTGCGAAGACATCAGAACTTGTGATGAACTAAAGGATATGCTTGTCATCATTGAAGACTTGCATGTGAGTAACATTATCTGGGACTGATGGTGTGGATGTTAGCTCAAAAGTGAATTTTTTGAGCCTAGATAAAGAGAGGGGTTGTAGAGTGTTGGTTGCTTAAGCCAAGCCATCAACTGTTTGATTCTGAGCAAGTGGGATCAATTGTATATTGAATGCATCTAAGCCCTCTAAGAGATCCCAAACCCTATGCCTATAGTTTGTGAGTCTCCGATCATGACAGGAATACAATTTTCTGACCTGCTTAACTACAAGCATGGAATCCCTGAAAACTTGTAGCATTTTTACATTTTTCTTCAAGGCCATAAGAGGGCCAAAGACTAAGGCCTCGTATTCCACTACATTATTAGTGCAATAAAACTTCAATCCATGGGCAGCGAGAAATGTCTTACTTGTTGGGCTGATGAGTTCGAATCTAGCTCCAGCTCCTTACCTCGACTTTGATCCATCAAATCGAAGCATCAAGCATGCAGAGGATTCATTTTCTTCATGTCTAATTGAGCTCCCATTCCCTTTCAGTTGGACGGCTGGTCCTAAGATCCTAGGGGAGTTTTCCGGTCTGATGCAATGATCAACAAGTGGCTCTGCTAGTGTCTCCATTGGTGTTTCTGTCTAGGGGGCAACTGATTTTCTAACATGCACCATTGCTGCTTGACACAAGCAACAATCAAACTCGGAGTCTGTAGCATTGTGAACCCTACACCAGTTTGGCAACAAGAGATCTTGTAAATTCATTCAGGCTCCCAGACTGAGCTGATCCCTTGCACATTTCTCCATGAATTCCTAGAAGCCATTGAGTAGTCCCCAGTCATCATCTTTATCAAGCCCCTCATCGGCATCTACCAATGTTTCTGTGTCTGGGGGCATTCATGTAGAATCGGTTGAAGGACTACACAACACCAACAATACTTCATCTGCACGTTCTTCCTGAAGATCGAGCTCATTTTGGTAGGAAAAAGGGCGATGATTCCCTAAATCAGTCTCGGTGAACAACACCTCACTGAGATTATTGTATTCTATGATCATGTACTTCATACGAGGTTCATGGTCGATACAGATCTGATTTGGCAGCCCCTTCCATGGTAGCCACATGTGACAAAGATCTGTGGCGGTGTATCCATTCAGTGCCTTGGTGAATTCCCTTCCCAGAATGATTCCATATGCATCGGGAATGTTAGCGACTTGAATATCAATGACTTGTATCTGTGGGTCCATGACAATCGGCATCAGGATACGGTTTATTTCACCCACGATGTTGATCTCTGTTTTATCCAGTTGGGTCACCTTTCTCTTTGAAGGCATGGGAGTGATGCTGAGGGCCTTGCATATTGCTAGGGGCATGACATTAGAAGACGCTCCTAAATTGAGCAGGCAGTTGTGGAGGTTCTTCCCAAAGACCCTAATGGTGGTCAGGAAAGGGGGAGTTTTCGATCTTCCTTGGAGGATGCCCATAGGTGTGTCCATATGAGCTATTTTACCTTTGTTCCTTTCGTTATCGATATCCCTGGTTTTCTTAAATTGCTGGTGCTTGGAAAACTGCCTATTAGCCCTTTTCGACTCCTTTTTAATTTCCTTACTAGCTGATTGGTTTATGGGAACATCCTTCCTTTTCCCGGTGTTGTCTTGTATCTCCATTTCTTTCCCAGGCTCTTCAAAGGTAACCGTCTTAGTTGGGGTTTCTTGTGTCGTATTAGAGGATGGAATCCCATTCAGAACCCTAAAGAAGGCATGCCTCATGGCATGAACTTTAAACAATTCGAAGACTGACAAACTAATTTTTACCTTCTTGAACTCTTATGCTACATATTCACCCATTTGCTCAATTTTGGAGCTAAAAGCCTTGTCTATAGAAGAACTAGGGGTTTGTACCTTCGTTTGTCCAAACAAATTTTGGGGTTGGCCTTGAGGCTAATTTTTTGACTAGTTTTGAAATCCATTCTTGTTAAGGTATTGGGCAGGTATGTAAGGAAGCCCAAGATTATTACTGGCATTGGGATCAGGTAGAGTGGTGAAATTGTTTGGTGGGGTAGAAGTTGTAAAGGGTTCACCCACTTGTCTATTCCTAAGGAAGTAGGGACTTGATCGTTGATGGAACATGTGAACCTCATCTACAAATAATTCTTCTTCATCTATCAGACCGTTATCTACTAAATTAAAGACTTGAGCCAAGGTTTGTTCATTACTTACCTCTTGTGCTTCTTCATCTTCAATAGGAGTAGGCTCAACTTCGGGCTCATTGTGGTCACCTCGCGGAAATGGTGCTTGATTCACCATGAGACAGGAGGACTCGTATGGCTCAGATGGGACGATGTCCCTGCAGTTGGCATTGTCAACTGCGTTTTGTACCTCCACCTGGAAGATTTTAGCAGTTGTCTAGAACTCGGGACAATCTAACTCGGAATGTCTGCTGGTTTTATAAAGTCGACACCATCCGGACAAGGCTACTTCAGGCAGGTATACACCGCTGGATGTTTTGTCGTTGCTTGTCAGTTGATCAAAAGGAATAGGGACACCACCATTATTGGGCCTAGTGTTCCACATGCAATTCTGCCTCTGAGAAGGTCTCCTTTCTGCATTTTGATTGGCATTTTACCCCCTCTCATAATTCAGCCCAAATGAAGTGCCTACTTCTCGGTTGTCCCTGCTGTCCCTATTGTCTCGGTTGTCTTGGTTGAGATTAGCCTGAAAATTGTGCTGGGTGGCCCGCAACTGATTATTCTGATTCTTCAGGTGCATCATTTCTATTGACATTTTCTTGATCATTTTCGTCAATTCTTCTAACTTGTCTGATGGGGCTGGGTTTTGGAGAAAAGTGGGCAGGGCTACCAGCTGATTTTGATAGGCCGGAGGAAAGTCAGGTCCCGATAGGTACAATGGAACCCGGGGCTGTTGGGAGTACGCCTACTATTGTGGAGCGGCCTGATAATAGTGGGACTATTGTTGGGACTACAGATAGGAAGGTGCAGGAGGTGCATAACTCAATAGCTGCCCCGGATGGGGCACCATAGGCAATTAGGGTACCTAGTTCATAAGAGGGGTTTGGCGAGCAAATGCCTGATTAAGCCCCTGAATCTGTATTAGGCGGGCTACCGGCCCCAACGAAGGCAATAGGCCGGAGATATTTTGCCCCAAATCCGCACTAGTGACAACGACTTCTGCATAGGTAGCCACTAGGGTAGTGAGCGGTGGGCACATCTTTTTCACCAAGGCTGACGTGAGGTTGTCTAGGGCTACATAATAGACTGGGAGAGATGCCACATCATTATGGAGATACGGGTCCTAAAGCCTTGTGTAAGCCCGATGGAAATGGTCATTGAAGGAGCCAATAGGTTCGTTGACCTCCCTCCTGATGGACATGAACTATTGATAAAGCTCCGAAGGGCTGACGGGGATCTTATATTTTTGCAGGAAGGCATTCTTCATCAGGTTCCATGAGGTAATGGACCCCCTCGGCAGATTGATATACCAATAGAATGCCTCTTCCCCTAATGAATACAGAAAAAGGAGACATGCAACATCCTCGTGGTCAACTTGCATTTCGGTGATCACCATCTCAAATATTTTGATATGCTCCTCCGCCATTCTTTGTAGATTGCGCGGATGGAGCTTTGAGCAGAAGCTCTCTGGATATTTGGGCATATCATTGTAAACAACAAAATGTATCAGAGAAGGGTTATGTGCCAACCAAGCCATGGAGGGTGGCGGAGGTGGTACTTACTATTACAAAATGGGGATTTGGGGTTTTACTTGCAACACAACAACAATATGAGGCTACTCTTGAGCTATGGCTATCTGGACTGTGCCTTAGGCCAGAAGGACCGAGAGAGGGGCAATTCCTTGGCTGCCGGAGATATGAGGTGCAAATGTAGTTTGGGATGGTTGGGTAGAAGATGGTGGCCAGCCAAATGAAGGTGAGGGTGAAATGGAGCCAGATGGAATGGAGGAAGAGGAAGAGGCAACGCTACTTCCTTGCGCTTGTTTTGCCCTCGTGGAAGGCTGCAATTCTTCAAATTCTCCCTTATTTGGCGTTGACCATAGAACTCTTTGAAATCTTTCCAGGGAGAATGATCCTATTCAATCCAGCTTCACTTTATCCCGTAACTTAATATTTCAAACGTAGCCCTCCTTCTAGTGCTAGTTCTGTTGATGGTGTTTTTATGCACTTCTCAACACAGGTAGTACGTAGGTGCACTACCTCTCTCGAAAGACAATCTTCCACAATCGGATTGCAGAACACTATCCCAAGGTCTCTTGGATGTTAGGTCATGAAAGTGCTTAGATACCTCAGTAGTTTGATGTGATTTGCTGGAATCACAAGGCGGTCTTACAGAAAATACAAAATAAGGACACAAAGCATGGAAGTTGGATCTTGAAATGGAGTTCTTAGGATGGAAAGTTATTATGCACCGGTTGTATGTTCAAACAACAATCTTGAACTCCATTAAGTTGTTGGATTTGGATTTACAATGTGCAATGAACCTTAGCATAGGTTAGTTACTAAAAAAAAGGAAAAGGGTGAAGGAGAGGAAAAATTCCTAAGTTTGAAGCTTGCTATAAATAGTGACAATAGAGTTCCTGCAATGAAAAATTTCTTAAAACAATATCCCACTTAATCAGGGATTTCACAGTATTATGGAAATTGTGCTATCTTCTAAGGGTTGCAGATATTTCATCCTTCATTCACCACATACATGCATAAATCAAAGATAAATGTTTGGAGAAACTTTAAAATCAAGTCCAGACTAACTTTGTACAGCTATCTACCATCAGCAAACAACAAAAAGTATGGACTAAGGAATCATCAACAAGGCAGGAATTTTCACAATCACCCAACAACATTCCTAAGATTTATCCAAAGAAAGAAAATAGCTAACTAAATAGCAACAAGATCTAAGTCAAACATCTAACATTGGAGAATGAATCAAGCAACATGGGAGAAACCAAGAAAATACACCAATTCAATGCTATTTCTTATAAATTTCTATAGCATGTCTTTACAACTAATCAACTCTTTCCTTGCAAATGAGAGGAGTGCCCTATTTATAGTTTTCTAAAAGTTAAATGAATAGCCAAGATTCATTCTCATTGTGTGGCCAAGATTCATTACAAAATAGGATTTCACCTACCCCCAAATAGATCTTAATTTAAAATTACATTCTTGTCTTTTCCCTATTTCATCCTCTAGTGGATGGTATTATAGCCCTTTTGTCCTTTAGTGGATTGTTGTTTTCTTTGTTGTAGCTACTCCTCAGGAAGGTCTTTGTCTTTGGCCGGGCTGTCCTTTTTCTCCTCGGAAGCTGCGTGTTCTATATACTTGAGGATGACTTCCTGGAGCTTGTCGATTTCGAGGATCTCACATCGCAAAGCTTGGTAGCTCCATTCCTTAGCATTTTCTTCTAGCTTCTTCTAGTCTTCATCAGACTTCGAGCCTTGGTCCCTAAACAACTCTAATTGGTTGAAGGCACGGGCAGCAAACCTCAGGAATTCCGTTGTGATTTCTCAAGCTATCCCATCCTTCATCCTCTCCTGGAAGTATGGTTTGATCTTCTCGGGATCCATTTGCATAGTGGGCATATCATAGCTCGTCATCAACTTAAGATACCAGGCGCATTCTGTCTAGATTTCCTTGATCCACCCAATATCTGGATCCACTCTGCTCAGGATTTGCTCCAACCTCTCCTTCTGGTTGTCGAGGTCTTTGCGCCACACATCAACTAGCCAGTGATCTTTTTTTAGCTATAGCTTCTCCTCCCATGTGGCCACAGGCATTTGAAGGATAGCCTTGATCCTTGGGAAGGTGGAGTCGTAAGTTGCAGGGAAATTGGTGCAAAGCCTCTTCGTGCTCTCCAAAGATTGTATTAGGTCCAAGAACTTGTTGGTCGTCTGCACAACCCTGTTGATTCCCATGTTTCCAACGTATGCAACCTGTCAGAGGCAGTGCTCGATGGTTTTCTCCAAGTTCTTTCTTTCCATTTTTTCTATTTTCTCCTTGGAAAGCAACTATGGTGTAGCCATGAAGGTAGTGGGTAGATCATCCACTAAGGACCATTGCTGTATATAGTCTGTCAACGCTGCAACCTGCACCTTGAGCTCATCCTTGGAGACTTTGTCCTACTTTATCAGGTGCACCACTGTGGCCACCAACTCCTCAAGGTGCTCGACCTTTTTCTCTCTGGTTGCTATCCCCAAGTCAATGGTGGAGATATTGTAACTTACCCCAGTTTGGCCAACTGTAGGCATTGTAATTTGTGCTGCTCGAGAACCAGAAGCATCCATTGTTACCTTGGATCAGACCCTGGGCTTCTTCTCCTTCTTCATCGTGATCTGGGATCGAGCCAAGATGGCCTCCAACCTTGCCCTTGGGTCCTTCAACGCTGGGGTCATTTTCTCAAGTTTCCTTTCTAACCATTCGGGCATAGCAAACTTATCCCTGGGTAAATCACGGCTGCCCTCGCCCTTCTCATTCAAGGGCAAGACCCTTGTTTCCTTTTCCTTTCGGGGTTCTCCTTTCTTTTAGGCAGCCTCCTCCTCTTCATCAGAGTCATGAACGAAAGCGAGGAGTTTGACAGGCAGCCTGGTGGACGGCTACCGGGTGGGACTTTCTTCTTTTGCTGCTTCTTCTTCTTTCTTCTCCTCGGCAACCTCGGCCTCAGGGCTCTTGGCAACATGGGTCTCAGCCTTAGATAGATCTTTTTGCTGTTGCTCCTCTGGTAGCTGCCCCTCTTCACCATGTGGTGACTCTTCTACCTCTGCCCCAACATCCTTCAGTCGCTATGCCACATCCTCCTCAAGGTCCTCATTGAAGGTCTAGATGATTTCCTTAGCACCTGAGCCACCCTCTTCATCCCCACTCTTAGAAGAGCATGTCTCCTCCTCATACACTACCCTATTGATGGCTCGATGCTTGTACTTAGGGTGCTTATGATACTCATCGACCTCCTCCTCGATATACTTCAAGGCCTCCTATTCTCGTTCCTCCAACTCTTTAGAGATTTGCATTATGGCTTCCATAGTAGGTGGCCCTGTTGGCGGTTGTGAAGGCTGAACCGTCATGAGGACTTGGGCAAGGGTTGCTTGGAGAGTTGGATCAATTAAGATTTGTGAGAGCTCAGGGGGGAGGTTTTGCATGTGTCTTGTAAGATCCTCAGATATAGTGGCAGCAGGAATAGGCGATGTTATTGTTGCCAGAGGGAGTGATTTAATTGGAGACATGGCAGCAGAAGAAGAAGGGGGAGTGGTCATGTCAGAAGAGGAGTCAACGTTAATTATCGACCCGACCGGGAGCGAAGGGGCAAGATGGACATAAATGTCCACTGCCAGCAGAGATGAGGTGACCAAAGGAGGGGCAGGGAGAGCTAATGGAGGCTACAATTCTATCGTACCCACTGCCTGCTTGAGCCTTTTGGGAGATGAGCCTCCTGCATCTTTCTTCGTTTGTTCCTTGGGATCTAGAGACTGCGCGGTCTCTGTCCCTTTCCTTTTATGGGACTTGGTGACTGGAGGAGACTTGGAGGTTGCACCAGTTGATGTGGTGCAACAACACTCTCTTTGGCACTTGGCTTTCTTTTGAGCCCTTCATAGGTCAGGAATACGCCTTGCTGCTTTAGATATGCCACCTGTCCATCGATCCACTCCCTGGTGCGAGTTATGATTGGCTGGGTGATGGTATCTAGGTCATTGACCTCTTGTTCATCCCAGTCGATTGACAGTATTGGCAGGTTGGCAACCGCAGGGTACCTCGGGTGCATGATTGTGGACTTGTCTTCATCGACTTGGTCCAGTACTGGGAACGGTTGCACTCTTCTCAGGAATTACATGGTCATGCGCATGTAGTGCCTTGCGCGCACTTCTTTGTCATCCTGACAGTCGGCCCATAAATCTTCAATGTGATATTGGTGGGCATATGCTAGCCCCAGTGCTTTCCTGACATGGGCATGTGGGTCCATCCTTGGGTGAGCGGTGTACCAGCTAAAATGGTAGTCCTTCAGCTCCTTCTTAGAGTTACTAGCACATTGGGACGTCTGCACTCGATACATGCCCTGGCCAAGGGTCATGGGGTAGGAGATCCCCGCTATGTGCTTATTGCTAAAGATTGCTTGGATGTGCTGGAGCTGTCAAGAAAGCTCCAGGAGGATGATCCTATCATTGGGGTAGCGAAGAAATCTATTCGACCTTTCAGAGAAGCCCTGGGCCTGGATGTATGTAAACTTTGGGAACTGGATGAACAAAAAAGCGTATTGCTTCAAAAGCACCCTAGCGTTGTGGGAGACCCTCCTCTCGAAGTCTCCAGTGATAAACCTGATGATATGGCCAATGAAGGCGTCATTGACCCTACAGTACTCCTTGAAATTGCGGTACTAGAGCCATGGATATTTGTCATAGGCTTTAAGTCCTCGCTTCTGCCCCTAATCAGGTGGTACAAATAGCCCGTTGTACTGCCTTTGATCTGCTAGAGAGTAGACGAGGTAGGAGGTCATGTAGAATTTGAAACTCTTTTTTACGTTAACAAACTGCTCATGGAAGCAGTTGCTAATGATGCCTCCCTAGTAGAATGATACCTTGGTTGTAACGTCCTCATTTCCCCGCAGGATCTGCTCCATGAAATAGGCCATCCATTCCATGAAGTAGGCAGCCGTTGGAAGACCCATAACCCTACTCAACAAGTTTACCAGGTCATAGTACTCCTCGTGGAAATCGCTATGGAAGAGTTCCTGGGGAACCTTCGCAGCACTGCCCCATTTTTCCTTAAGCCAATGCAGATTTATTGACCTTTTGCAGTTTGTTGGATTTGCATCCCACGTCACCTGACATTCTTCTAATGTGAGGACCTCCATCTCTTGGAACGTGGGAATGTGGAATTTCTTGGTGATCCCTTATGGTGACATGTCTGCAAGGATGTTTCCTTCCTTATCCATGATTGTTCTAGTCTCTGTTTGATAGGCTTCTCGGCAAGCCATGACTAACTCAGGTGCCACGAGGGAGGGAGGGAAATCAGTGGTCTTGTCTATTCCACTCTGTCGTACTAATCTGGTGTTCTTTTTTGTCAGGTTGACCCTGACCCTCTGAGTAAATTCATCTATATCTACCTGACCAATATTGGTATCTGAAATTTCCTCCAGTCCGTTAAGACCTTCGAGTGGAGTGGCTTGCCCTGTAACTGATACTTCATTTGATCTTTGTCTTCCTTTCCCCGAGGGGTCCTTCCTGACTTGTTACCATTGTCCTTCTTGGCGGATGCCCCTGAAGTTCCCGCACCTGATTCCATATATTCTGCAAGCAAGGGCAAAGTTAGCACGAAAAAATCATCAAAGCGTTCATGTTAGTCCATATCTCAAAAATAACATCTACTTCAACTAATCAATCAAGTATATCATAAATTTTATCTCTAGACATTATTGATCTTCGTTTCAGGGCATTTAGACAATCTGAGCCCGGAGGGTTGGACTTCTCTGGCAAGAATGCTGTCTGGAAGGGAAAACGCAACGGAAAGCTCCTGGAGACCCTCTTTGGCCAAATTTTAATGTTTCGAGAAGCTTATGATGAAGAGGGCCAAAAATTAGCATGTGGGTCCAGGTTAGCTTCCAGATTTGGGCTTGTTATGATCGATTTCAGGGGCCTCAGAGGTTTCAGGCAGGAAAGCCGCCATGAGATAGCATTTGGTGACGACAGACAACAGACGGAAATCCTGAGGCGGAAGTCCGAGGACCGAGACCCGGAGGGCCAAAAGGCGGCCGACACTAAGTGATTTCATTTTCAAAGGTTCGGGTCGGTGACGTCGGGAAGGCACACGAACTTCGTCAGGCAGGATGGCAAACACTGGATGAAAGTTCGGTAGAGGAAGTCTGGGGGCAGGAGTCCGGTGACATGAGTTTATTGTTTAAGTTCAGTGGCAACTAGCATGGCGGGGCCTGGAGGCCGGGATGTCGGTCGGCCTTTTCTGTTAGAAACAGTGGGCAAGAGGCAGACTTTCGAGGATAGAAGTTCAGACACCGGTGCCCAGAGGGCGGATGGCAGAGTAGGGTGCCGTTTGGAATGGTGGGCGAGGACTGGAATCCCAGGACCCAGGGCCCGACGCGTTGATGGCTGTGAGAAGTTTCGGCAAGAAATCACGGCAGACGAAAGCTCGGGGCCTGGTGACCGGGCGAACGAGGCGAACTTTCCAAAGGCATTAGGGAGACGAACTTCTGAGAACGGAAGTCTGGGAGCCGAGGCCCGGGGACGCGAGCGACACGGTTGCAAAAAACAATGCTGACGGTAGAGCGGAAGGTAGGGCCCGGAGACCAGAAGGCACTGATGACTTCATCGAAAGATTATGTAGTTGGGAAACCTGCCGTCTGGGGCCCGAAGGCAAAAAAATGATGGATCGATTTAATTTTCCAAGGGTTAATCAATGGAAAAGTCTCCAGAGACCGGGGGACGGGGCATTGGGCGATGTTCGCCATTTGAAGAAGGCGAACCTCATGTGGAACTCTGGAGACGGAACTTCAGGGTTCCGAGCCTGGGAAGACCAAAGGACGCAGGCTCTGTTTCAAATTTTCATGGTAGAGCTGAGATCAGGATTCAATAGCTTGGGAGGCAGGGTGCTTTGGTAGTTCAAGCGCGGTGAAAGGAAAACGAAAGTCCGAGGTAGGAAACCCAACGAACCGGGCCCAGAGAGGAGGATTGTTGTCGGCGGGTGTTTGGAGTTTTGAATTTTGACGGCGAAGGCAGGTTTTGGGCCCGAGAAGGATGTTTTCCCTGCACGAAGAACAATCGCAGTAGGGAGCAGTCCCGAATTGGCAAGGAGGGCATTTTAGGTGCTTGCTCAGTTTTCTACCACATTGGTTTGGTGCGCAATTTGATACTCTATCATATTATACTCCCTTATCAATTTTTTCATTTATTTAAATCTTTGAAAATCATGAAAAAGACGTATAGGAGGGCAATCGATGGCCTACCTCGAACACGTGGAGTGGGGAGATGTGGGATCTATCGGGGATCGACGAAATGATGCTGACGATGATGATCATGACGTTGTCAGAGGCGGTGGGCTCCAAATGATAGTTTGTCCAATTCGCTCAGATTCTGCAGGATGATAATGACTACCTGGATTGGTCATTTTATACCCAAACCACCATGAATGACCGCATTAAATACTCGTATGGCTGTGGGAAAAGTTGGTGAATTTGAAGATAGGTCGGCAGTGGTGGTAGGAATGCCGGGGCCTGGCCGATGGGGAGACGCGATGTGACGGCCGCCTTAAGATTTTTGCTAATTTGAACGGTGACGGCAGGGAATGGCACGGGGCTCGGAGTCTGGAATACCGCCAGGGATCCGCCGTTAGGGATGGGGGGACTGTCACAAAATTCTAGAAACAGAATTCTGGGCGGCCGGGCCTAGAAGACCCCACGGCAAACGGGCACACACGAAGACCTCTAGTGGAGATAAGGCAGGCGGGGCCTGAGGAGCGGGACACCGCGGGATGCTCGCCATCGCGGATGGCAAGAACGAGACAGAACCCCGAAAGCGGACTTCCAGGGTTCGGGGCCCGGATGGGCGGGTGCCGCCCCAAAATTTTAGTGACAAGTTTCAGATGGAGGGCAGCAGGATGGACCCCGAGGTCTGGAAAGATGCGAGCCAAACGCCACAAGGAACGACATTTCCATAGGGGAAATCCAAATAGGGAACCCCAGACGCCCGGGCCCGGAAGGGCCCGGAGCTGCTTTCAGGGCCAAATTTCCAGAGAGATTCCACGAGGCCCCGAAATGCAGCAAAAACCAAAAGTGGAGGCATGATCGATTTATGATGGAACTTTGGAGCAACATCGACCACGTGAAACATCAAAAAAGAGGGGCACGCAAAATGAGGGGGCCCCGAAACCACCCAACAAGGCGAAAGAAAAGAGGGTCCCTGTTCCGAACGGGGCGTGTGTGCTAAGGGCACAATAGTTCCTATGGTGAAAGAGCCTCCACAAAGAAAATACCTCTTTAGAACCACATGTAAATCTCAAGGTAAGGTTTGCAATGTTGTTGATTTAGGTAGCACAAATAATTTAGTTTCTCTTAAGATGGTAGAAAATTTGAAAATGAAAAGAATCCCACATCCCACTCAAAGTTCTCCTGGTTGAATAAGGGACAACAGGTCCTAGTAAATGAGAAAAGTTGTGTGGAATTTAACATAGGAGGGTACAAAGATAAAATATTATGTTACATCATCCCAATGGATGTTTTCCATCTAATTTTAGGGAGACCATGGCAATATGATAAAAAGGATAAACATGATGGGCAGAAGAAAACTTATGTGATAGAAAAGAATGAGATCTCATTCACTCTTACTCCATTGCAAGATGAAGGTCTAGATACACAAGTTGGGTCTAGTGTAATGTTGGTTGGGGAAAAGGAGTTTTTGGAAACCATGAAAGATGAAGGTGGAGAAGGTTATGCCATTGTAATCAGACGAAAGAATGTGATGACCGTAGTAGCAAAGGTTGATGATGTACCTAAGGAGGTCCAAGTATTGTTAAAAAAATACAATGAAATTGTGGTAGATGAAATCCCTAGATATTTAACACCAATAAGAGATGTGAGCCATCATATAGACTTCATACTAGTGGAAACCTACCTAACAAAGTTGCGTATAAAATGAACCCTCAATAAAATAAAGAGATTAGTAAGAAAATATAAGAGCTAGTTGACAAAGGCCTAATAAGAGAGATTCTTAGCCCATGTGATGTTCCTATAGTTTTGGCACCAAAGAAGGGAGGATATTGGAGAATGTGCACCAAATCAAGGGTCATTAACAAGACTACCATAAGGTATAGGTTCCCCATACCAAGAATGGAAGACTTGATGGATTGTTTAGGAGGGGCATGCTATTTTTCTAAGATTAATGAATGATATTCTTGTTTTTAGTAAGACTAAAGAGGAAAACTTGCAAAATTTAGACTAGGTCTTGAAAAGATTGAATGAGAAAAAGCTAATGATAAATTTGAAGAAGTGTGAATTCATGAAGGAATAGTTGGTATATATTGGATTTGTGATCTCAAAAGGCTCTTTGAATATGGATCCTAGCAAGGTGGAAGCAATTCTTAACTGACCTACTCAAAAATGAGTAAGTGAGGTAAGAATTTTCCATGGCCTAACCAACTTTTATAGAAATTTGTGAAAAAATTTAGTCATATATGCTCTCTAATCATTGATATAATAAAAGGGAACAAAAGAAAGAAGTTTGTATGGTTTGATGAGGCAAAATTTTTTTTCCAATATCTGAAACAAAGGGTAGCACATAACCTATCTTAGAATTTCCTGAATTTAATAAAGTTTTCACAATTGAATGTGATACAAGTGTGTATGCAATTGGGCTAGTCTTGAGCCAAGAGGGAAATCTTGTTTCTTTCTTTAGTGAGAATCTTAATAAGGCAAAGAAAAATTATTCCTCTTATGATTTGGAGTTGTATGCTATGGTGCAATCATTGATGAAGTGGAGACACTATCTCCTAGCTAAATAATTCATGTTTTTACTGATAATCATGCTTTGCAGTTCGTTAACAGTCAAGACAAACTTAGCCACAAAAATATGAAGTGGGTGGAGTACCTACAAAGTTACACCTTGACCATCAAACACAAAAAGGGGCAGTTAAACAAGGTGGCAGATGCTTTGAGAAGAAGAACATTGTTTGTCCATGAAGTTAAGTTGCAGAGTGTAGGGATTGATTCTTTGAAAGGTATGTATGTAGAAGATGATGATTCCAAATAAATTTATGCTTCTTGTAATAAATTCAATGGCACTTTTCATGAATAAAATTATAATTTCTTGATTCAATAAGGTTTACTCATTAAGGGTGCTCAACTTTGTATTCCCAAATGCTCTATGAGAGATAATTTGATTAAGGACAAGCATAGTGGCAGCTTGGAAGGTCACTTTGGTGGGGAAAAAACCTTGGAATAGGTAAGAAGGCTTTATTATTGGACAAAGATGCAAAGTGATGTGAGAAATTTTGTATACAAGTGTGTTGTTTGTCAAAGGGCCAAGGGGTGTAGTACAAATGCAAGTCTATATCAACCATTTCCAATCCTAAATAGATCATGGGAGTCCATCAACATGGATTTTGTGTTGGGGTTTCCAAAAACCCAAAGAGGCTTTGATTCAGTATTTGTTACAGTGGACCACTTTAGTAAAATGGCACACTTTGTACCATGTAAAAGTACAAATAATGCCTCATACATTGGAGGGTTTTTTTTCAAGGAGGTGGTCAAGATCCATGGATTACCATTAACAATTGTTTTAGATAGGGATAGTAAATTTTTGGGTCACTTTTGGAGAACCCTCTGGAAGAAGCTAGGCACAAATTTGACTTTTAGCTCTGCCTATCATCCACAAAAAGATGGGAAGACTAAATTATTCAATAGAAGTCTTGGAAATATCCTTAGATGCTTGAAAAAAGAACACTCAACATAATGGGATCTGATCCTACCCCAAGCTAAGTTTGTATATAATGATTATCTAAATAGGAGTGTTGGTAAAATACCATTTGAGATTGTGTATGGATTGCAGCCTAGAGGGGTGTTTGAACTCATGGATTTGAGTGGAATGGAGAGGAGTGTTGAAGGGGAATAATTTCTAGTTTCCATGTGAAAGAAATACATCAACAAGTCAGAGAGAACCTTCAAAAGAGTGTTGATAAATATAAACAACATACAGACTTGTAAAGGAGAGTGGTTCATTTCAAAGTTGGAGATCTAGTCTTAGCCCATTTGAGGAAGGAAAGGATTCATAAAGGGAAGTATTCAAAGTTGGAGATGAAGAAGATAAGGCCATGTAGGGTGGCCCATAAATTTTGAGCAAATGCATATGAGATAGAACTCCCTCCTGGTGTTGCTATCTCTCTCAATTTTAATGTTTATGACCTGTACCCTTTTAAGGGGGTTGTGATTGTTGGTAAAGATATAGGAACATTAGATGTTCCAGATGAAGATTGAATCAAAGAGTTTCCACCAAGTCAACCATTGAAGCTAGAGTGCATTTTGGACACCAAAGAAGCCAAAAAGACAAGGAATAAAGTGTATTATTAGTATTTGGTGAAGTGGAAAGGCCTTTCTATGGAGGATTCCACCTGGATGATAGAGGAAGACATGAAAAAACATGGTGCAACAATTGAAGATCTTCTCTCAAGTAGAACTTGAGATTTTGTTTTCCCTAGGGAATATGGTGTAGGGGCACCTAGTCTTCATGATGGAAAAGGAGATTAAATGTTAGGTTTTTGTGATTTAGTAACTTTTTGTTTATAATAAGGTTTATTTATAACATATTTTATGATTGTGTGTCAGTTTTGGTCATGTGGAGTTAGGTTTGTAGGAATATGTCATTTGTTGCAAAAACTTGCAAAGTTGCTCAAGCAACTTTTGCATTTTATTTTTTTGGGAAGATGAACCATTGGGGATTCAAAAGGTAGTTGTAAAATGGTTGTTTTGGTTTTCACATGTTGAAATATTTCCTTTTTTGGTCGAGGAAATATTCTAGTATTGTTTTGGAGATCAAACAATAGAAACATACTCTATTTTTTGCATTTTACATTGTTTTATTGCTGCTACAGAAGATAGTACGGCTCCGTACAACCTACAAATGTGGTAATTTGAATTGGAATCTATGATGGAATGAATTAATCATATTTTAAAGTGATTTCATCTATTTTCATAATGTTTGGGGTGAGTTAGATCAAATTTTCTTTAAACTGCAAGGAAACCCTAGTTTGTGAGGGTTTGATTGAAAAAACATGAAATTTGGCCAATTCCACCAATGAAAAAAATTTATAATCAGTGGAATAGATTTAGGTAGGGTTATTTTAGTGTTTTTGGTGTGTTTTAGGAGCATGGGATGGACTTAGGTCCAAGTTTGATACAACCCTCACCTAATATCACCATGTATTAGGTTTAGGAGGACTCAGGTTTTTATAGATAAACAATTTGGTGATTGTTCTAGTTGATGGAAATTATGTTTTCAGACCCCATGTATCATGATGGAAGCCCTGGAATGAATTTTTGTGCTTTTGAGATAGTATATCTTGTTGTTACCTTGTAGTGCAAGCATAATTAAGCCTAATTATAATGGTAGCAGTCAAATTTTGAAGGTTTTGTTCCAAAGTAACCCAACCTAAAAGTTTGATATGTTTTAAAGTGGCTTAAAGGGTATCTTGAATGGTGCTCATTTTTTTTGATGTTGGGTCTGCTCTAAATGTTATGTGGGAAAAACCTTGTTTCAAGTACTACTAGGAGAATAAGAAGATTTTGAGAGAAAACCAGCAAATTAGGGTTCTACAATTGCAAAGTTTTCTTAATTAAGCTTGTGTTGATAACCTCCACCCTTCTTTGCATTAGTTTTCCACCTTACTAGCCTAATTTATCTTTCTAAAAGGAACACATGGGCATCTTTATTATTAAAACGATTCGATAAAATATATTGTAATGACCACCATTAAATTTTCATATCTTCAATTTTATTGATTTATGATCTTTTTTCTAGAAATTTTTAAAGAAAATGCCACTAATACTATGAGAATTTATTTTATTTAACATTTAATTTTGGAGAAAAGTGTCACGTTTCCATCTCAACTTGCATTTCCCAAGATTTCTATCTAAGCAACTATGTACCACAAATTTCTCACAGCTTTCTATGAATTCCACACTTCTCCTTTGACTTATTCACTATTTTCTTTCTTAAATTTTTTATCCTTCTACTCTATTTGTGCTTTCTTGATTCCAAGCCATGGATACTCCCATCTTCCTGACTTTCATTCACCACTAGAATGGCTTCCTTAGTCAAATTATCACCTAGAGCCTTGGAAAGGTTTTCTTTCTCAAGACTCCCACCACCAAATCAAACTTGTGCATAGTCCTCAGGGATGATTTTATGAATTCAAGAGCATACTACTGTCTAAATTTGGATTTCTCTTTGTATTTCATAGCTTCCTTTATGGATCTTCACCTTTCTTTTGTTGAAGTTCATGATGCTGCAAAGATGATAGTGCAACCCGACTTTCTAGGGAATCTAGACCAGGTCCTTTTGTTTCTCACCCAACCATTGGAATTCCCTCTACTAATGATATTCCGCTATTTGTGGAATGACGAGAATTAGTTCCCATTCGACCCTTTGTGACTGATCTGCAAACCACTGACCTTGATACTCATAGGGATAACGATTACCCAAGGTACCCTACCCTCATGGATAAAGTGTCCAAAATTGACTGATCTATCTAGCCACTGCTCTTAGCTCAACTCCCTTTTTTTTTTCCTTTTTTTCTTTTTAGAACAAGAATTTTGTATTTCCATGTACATATAAAATATAATGGATTTTTTTTTCTTTTTTGTATATCAAGCATGTATTTACTTTGCATGGATTTAACTTTTCAAATTTATAGAGTGAAATGTTTGAAGAATTTTAATTCACTCTCGTGTTTTAATTTAAGCAAAATTCATTAATATCAAGAACAAACTAGAAAATAAACCCTACAAAAAAAATTTAACCTAAATAACTAAAATTTACCATAATTAGGTGATTAACACTAATTAATAAATTTACCTCAATTTCTATTACTATCTTCATAGTTTATTTTGTATGAATTACAACAAGATTGTTTGTAACAATGAATTATCTTAAATTTTCTATGTTTGATAAATGATAATTCAAAGGTGTACTTACCATTGAATTGGCTCACATGTATTTAAAAAATGTCATTAAAGGTCAATTACACACCTTTGTTGGATTTTGAATACTCTACATTCTTTGAGCCTTTGTTCATGACTTTTCCTTTCACTTTGCTCTATTTCATGAACAATTTCATTCATTTCTTGATTTACTTTCTCTTCAGGATCTCTTTGGTTCTTAGACCTATCTCTAATCTTAGTATCACTATTCATTTCATTATACCAAACATTAACAAAATATACACTATCATCAAAAAGAGAGAAACTAAAGACTTGATACTCTATTATTTGCATAAAATCAATATTTTTTCCCTTTTTAGATTGTGGATTCACTATTAAGGCCAAAAAGCATGAATCTCCCGCTCATTTCCCCCAGTATTTCTCTTCATCGTCACATTCCACATGTGAGAAGATCAGTGACTCATCACTTTCACATTCACACTTTTGACTTGTTGTTTGTAAGTCTTGATGACTTTTCCTTTTCTACTGCAAGATTTTAGGAATTTCCTCCTGAAAATAACAATTAATGGATCCATTTGATTTAATAATTAATTTTCCAATATTTCCAGTTTTTCTCATATTAGGCATTTCTTTAGAATCCAAACTTCTTTTCCTTAATAGTTTCTATCTTCTAGAAGTTAAAGATGCTTGCGTAAATGGAATCACATTATAAGTAGAAAAACTCACCCTAGTTAAAAAAAAAATCACAGTCAAGTTCACCATGATCGGTTGTATCATGAATTCTACACTCGGTGACCATACCAAAGCTGAAAAAACTAAAAGGATAAAGCCTCTAATTAAGGATTTTCTAGAGCATACCAATTTTCATTTTACTCTTCATTACCAGTTTGCTTAAACTTTCACCTCCACAAGCAAAATCTCTAACCCAAAACCAAGAAAACAATACTGATTCTAAATAAAATTCAAAGAGATTGAAGAGGTTCCCTCCTAGTGCTAGTTTATATTGATGATGATGTTAGTCACACACAAAAGATAAAGATAAATCCTCATAGACACACCACAATAACATATTCTTTACTTGAAAGATTGCACCAGGAAAACCTAAACTTAGCCTAACTCAACTTAATCCCAAGGCTCATTTATGCGAGGTCTTGACAATACTAGGTTTGCATTAGGGTTTATTGTGATAATGTTGTTAATCACAATGGTAAATGGTTCTTTGGTTTCAGGGTCTCAAAGGAATCATAAAGATAAGCAAAAGATAATGTCAATATGGTCATTTAACAATTTCATGAATTCAAGAAATTTAAAGTAACATTTTATGATCTTCAAATAACTTGCATTTATCCATGTAGATTTAGCTTTAAGCATTCAAAAATATCATGGAATCAAAATATCTACAATAAAACTCCATACATTCATCTCTTTTTTGGAACATTTTCTAAAATTTAAACATCTATTCTAAAATAAAGCATTAAAAATCAAAGTAAAAGTTAAATTTCTCCCAAGTATTATCCACACATTACCATAGAAATAACCAAACCAGAGAAAACTATTCCATACATCACATGGTTGCTTCACATCTAGGCATAAAATGATGCGATATTTTAAAGAAAAGAGGGATCATTTGCCACCAAATAGTATTAGTATGCACCCTTAAAAGATGCAACACACAATCTTATCTAATAGGAACAAAAAATCAGCTATGTAAGATTTCATATCAAGAAATGGCTTTAAAATTGGCTCTAATATTGATTAAATTCTAATGAAACATACAAGTTTTTAATTTGGAATGGAATAGAAAACAAGAAAAAAGAACAAAACTTGAAAAAAAAATTTGTTCTCTGACATCCACTAATTTTGAAATTAAGTTAAAATGAAACATCTCATGACCTTTTATAGAAACAAGACACTTGGTAAATTCAATTGAAACATATGAGAGGGAATCCAAGGGATGTGTTACAACAAGACATGTGGAATATGAAAACTGGTAGGAGAATCATTGAATAAGTCAACGGATGTCAACCTTCTCTAGCACTTTAAAGTCTTTTGAGACCTCCATCTTTTATATAATTAGGACATTAAATTGGAACTGATTAAATTTATCAAACAAAATGTAGGAAATTCCCATATAATCAGATTGAAATTTGTTCCTACATTTAGGTTCTACCTCAAGTTTGAAACTCTAGGAAATAGGTCACACCAGAGGTTGATGCATTCTTTTTATACATTCATAGTACCAAGATTTTGGGTAATACGACATCAAAAAATCCTCCACATTAATTCTTAGAGTGTACAGCCCAACCTGATTATGCCACTACTCATTATCCAAATTTTCCTGATTGTCCCTACCCAAATAATGCATTGTAATCTATTTCTCTTGCAAATACAAATTCCATATATTAATCCAATTTTAAAACATTCATAAAACTCTCATGAAAATAAAACCATCATTAATAAATCATCATTTTAAACAAATCATAAATAACACGCTTCAAAAAAATTCTTGCATAATTATTCATTTTAGGTGGGTAACCAAACATTTTGAGCTTCTTGAGAAAAATTAAACAATTAACCTTTTAACATGCATTGTTACCTAGTACTCGATACCTGACAACTTTATCTTTTATCAGAACAAAACTACCCGATCCCAATTTCTACTAGAGCCTTCACATTTACTAGACTTTCACTAATAGACTAGAAAAACCTACCAAACCCTATATTAACATTTCAACCATTCTCGCCTTCTGATACCCAGGTATGTGCAGGATCATCATAGAAAAAAAAGGCCCTTAAGTGGCAAAAAAATTAGAAAAATCAGAGTTAGGCAACTTGACGTAAAAATTTGAATAAGTTATCTATATTATTTCAAAAATATGTAACAATAAAATCTATAGAAAATAAAATGTAGTTTCTAAACTATTAGGTTTTTTTTAAAAAAAGAAATCTATTTGATGAAAAATTGAAATTTCAATGCAGTAGTACTTAAATTTTAGGGAAAAAATAAGAAGCGAGTGTCTTTCTTACCACCCTAACTACAATAAAATGATAATATTTTTTTATCATATTTTAGATATAAGTAGAGGACTCATGTCCCAATGTGATGCATATTTTTTTGAAATTTTTTTCCTAGTAAATAATTAATTATGAATTTTTTTAACTTTTAAAAACATAAAAAAACCATGTAATACGACCACCTTAACTTGGTCAAAACTTCATGAAATTCAATTTTTATTTTTAATCCTATAGTATGTGAAGCATAAAATGTGACGCATTTTTTGGATTCAAAAAATGTGACATTGTTTGAAAGCTATAGATTTTTTTCAATCAGTCTATCAATTAGGACTTTAGTCATAATTTGAATAGAAAATGAATAATAATTACTTATTAAATTAAAAGTAAAGCATAATTTATATTGGTGGAAAGCTGAGAATCTCCTTTAAAAACCCTTTTCGTTTCATTGATTTTGGGTTGAAAAGAGGTCAACAGCCATATGCTCACCATATTGCCACTTTTTGGCCCATCATGATCCTGCACATACCCACCCAATACCCGGTACATTTGAATACACAAATTACTTCAAGACTTCATTTTACCTTTAACTTCTGGTGATCCCCTTTTTTCCAACCACCACCTGCCATAAGTGTTACTTTTTCACTTGGGTCCCCAAGCCTTATAGTCTTTGGGCATGTTGTGAGACCACACAACAGTATCGTCTTTCACTAAATCATTCTCATAAGTAAGGGAGGTGTTGGGATCAATGGAGACTAGGTAAAGTAGTAGCAATGATCTCATCTTTTTATGTCATAATATCTTCCCAAGTGGGAGGAGGAGAAGGAAAAACAAGAGTTTCATGATTCTCAATGATTGTATCTTCTTTCACCAAGATACCTTCATCACTAATAGGAGAGGTATCCAAAGAAGAACAATTATAATTGTCATGATTATTGATTCTTGCATCCTTTATATCAAAGCTTTAGTGGATGGTCTATGGGAGATGAATTTTTCAAGGGCTTCATCTAACATGTCAATGTCATCACAACTAAATGGTTTGAATAATATAATTTCTCTAAGATTAACCATTTCTTGTTTGTTTCTTGTGATGTTTTTGATTTTTGTTTTTATTTTCTAATGAATTACAAATGTAATCTAATCTGATCAAACTATGAACTAATGCTAGAAATGAAAAAATATGAAGTAATCTAATTCTATCCACAATTGAAACATGTAATTTAAATGAAATCAACTTATAAGCTAGACCTAAAGAAATGAATGAAATAGAAACTTAGTAAACTTAAACTGAGATTTGACAACAACAAACAAGAGCACACAAATGAAGATTTTAATGCTATAAAATGAAAATTTACACCTGATATGGGACTAAATCACCTAGATAGGAGAATGATTCCCAATTAAGGTTTCTAGAAGGTTTAAATGCTGAAAAATAGTCAAACACATAATTCAATGAAATTTTGAAAAACTTCCTATATAGGAACTAAATTGCTTAGATGGGTGAATGAGTCCAAGATAAGGGTTTTTAAGCAAAATTTAGCAAATTTAGAGTTGATGTTCAGGTTTCTAGTTCATATGTTAACTTTCCTATTCACAATTACAATTTTCTAATGAAATTCAATGATGTAAGATGTAAAAATGAAACCTATATGCACTTTTCCGCTAATGCAAGATTTAAGAGTCATAAATGAAATTTAACTAATGTAAATCTAATGCAAATTTAATGTAAAATAGGAATACAATTTTCTCCAACTTAGAAATAAAGGTTACAAAGGTCAGGTTCACCAAAATGAACCAATAGAAATAGGGTTTGACCTTTTAGGAGATGGAACTAGGGGGACGTATTTCACTCTTAGTTCATTAAAGGAAACCAAGATCCCTCAACCAAGTGACTCAATTCAGGGAAAGGACACACACTTGGGGGAAATGTGATTCAGTTTCCTTATGTGTGATTAAAAGGGGGTTTACCACTAAGAAAATGCTTAGAAAGAAGGGAATAGAAGCAATATGCAAATCCAGCTATGTGACCTAGAAGATGAAACATAAAATTAGAATAATAAATTGAGGATAAATAGAGAAGCACCTCAAAGATTAGAGATCTCCAAAACAAGGTCTACAACTCTAAAATTCTAACTTTTGAACTGCACTTGGACTCATACACTAGATTGGATGATTTAGTCCTGCCACTAGAATCTAGGAAAAATCTTGAATCTTCTGTTAGAAAATCAAGATCTATAAAAAACTACTAAAAATAGGTATATTGGGACTCATACACCCAAGGTGGTGATTTAGTCCCACTATTATGGTTATACTAAAAAAATTGTATGTTGAGTGATCTCCTATAGCTTTCATCATTTTTTATCTTCAAGTAGAAAAAGCATGAATTCCGATCTATAGGTGAATTTTCATGAAGATGACAACTTCTTGAAAACTTTGAAAAATTTCTTCAATCTTGAAACTTTATATTCAAAGGATCTTAAAGCTCCAAATCACCTAGATTTACAATCACACATGAAGAGGGAAAATTTTTATTGTGTTAGGGAATATGGATTTTCCTTAGTCAAACTATGTTTTGGTAATCAAAGCTTGAAATGAAATGAATTAGAATGAAGGAATGATGAATGAAAAATATGCAATGTTTCAGCTCACCAAACCCTTGAAATAAAAGTTTCAAACTAGTGTGATATGGCTAGCATGAATGTGGATCTTGACTCTTGATTGAATGCTTGAAGATTTATCTTGTGCTTTCTTCAATCATGAACGCTACATCACAAATGGTACCTCAAAAACACACATGATGCATGAAGAATTTGATCTGATGTAGGAACCTTGAATGCTGCTCCAAATGCTTGATAATCAGCTCTTGAATGCTCTTGTAAAATTCTCACTTGAATGCTCATAAGATCACTTAAATTTTTTGGGAGAAATTATGTGAAATAACCTTGTATTTATACTTTTTTATGTGAAATTTACTAAAATTACAACACTACAAGATTACATTAGATCTAGGATAATAAAATCCTACCAAGAATTTGATTTCACATAGGTCTTGGACAAAGCAAGACTCATACACTAGTTGGGGCATATGAGTCCCAGTCTCTTAAATATGGGACACAAACTCCAAGAAGTGTTAAGTTCAAGGAAATATGTGAAATCAACCCCTGAGACCTAGGTGGGACCCATATTCCCAAGGTGGTGTATGAGTCCTAGATCATAGATCTGGAACACATAACCTCAAAAGTTGAATCATGATTGTTCCATTATAATGTGGTGGGATTATCTTAAGAAATATGCATTAAATAAGGCTTGTGGATACAAAATAGGACCAAATAAGATATAAAGAAACCCAATTTTAGCACAGAGGGCCCAAACAAGTGTGAAAATATAAAGGGATACATTTTTATACACTACACATCAACTTAGCCTAATTGAAACTTAGTCACCATAAGAGTGCATACTAGTTTGGAATCATCCATTCCAAACTTATTCAACATCTCTTTAACACACTTTGATTGTTAAATGAAAATACCTTTATCTATTTCATTAATTTGTAGCCAAAGGAAGAAATTCATCTACCCAAACATTGACATTTCAAACTCTTTCAACATCTTTTTAGAAAATTTCATACACATAGCTTTATTTCCACCAAATATAATATCATCCACACACAACTGCTATCAATATTTTGTCTTCCTCAATTTTGAAGTAAATATTACTATCTACAATGCCCTTATCAAATCCTATCTATATCAAGTACTTGTCCAATCCTACATACCAAGCTCTGAGAGCTTGGTTCAATCTAGATAGTTCATTCTTCAACTTACATACCATATCAGGTAGATCTAAAACTGAAATCCTTTCATTTTTTCCATGTAAACCTCTTCTTCAAATTCACCATTCAAAAAAGAAAACTTCACATCCATCTGATAAAACTTAAAGTCCTTATGTGCTATGAATGCCAAGAACATTCTTAAACCTTCCATCCTAGCCATAGGAGAAAATTTATCTTTAAAGTCTATACCTTCCACTTGTGAGTAACCTTTACAGAAAAGTCTTTCTTTATTTCTTACCACTTCCCCATTCTTATTCAACTTGCTTCTGAGTACCCACTTAGTTCCAATTATGTTCTTATTTTCTAGTCTAGGAACCGATTCCCAATTCTAATTTTTCTCTAACTTCATAAGTTTCTCTTCCATTTCTTTTATCCAATGTTCATCCTTGCATGCTTCACTTATTATTTTAGGTTCTACTTTAGAAAGTAATCAAAACTTTACCTCAACTTCAATAGCTTTGCTTCTTGTCAATATACCTTTCCTTTTGTCTCCAATGATCTGATCTTTGGAATGATTCTTTTATACATACTTAGGGATTTTACGGGTCTTCTCTAGGGATTCTTCCTCTTCATTCTACACTTCTTCCTCATTACCCTATTCTTCTTCTATTTTTTAATTAGGTTCATCTAACACATATCCATCCCACTGCAATCAAATTCTACATGTTTTCATCAACTTCAACACTTGCACTTTCAACTATCTTTCTCAAAATTGTGTTGTAACATCTGTAACCTTTGCTTCTAATAGAATATCCAAGGAATATGCCTTCATTATATTTTGCATCAAACTTTCCTAATTTTTATTCTTCTCTTTTGACATAACATTTTCTTCCAAATATTCTAAAGTACTTAACAATAGGAATCATTTCATACCATAACTCATAGGGAGTCTCTGTGTTGTTACCTTTTTCTTGAAATCTATTAAGTATGTAAACATTAGTGTGAATAGCTTTTCTCTAGTAGAATTCTAGTAGATTTGCTTCTTTCATAATATTTGTTGCAACCTCTTGAACAATCTTGTTTTTCCTTTCAACAACTCCATTCTACTGAGGTATTCTAGGGGAAGATAAATGCCTCTTTATTCCCTAAACTTCACAAAACATGTTAAACTAATTGGAGTCGAATCCACCACCTCTGTTAGACCTCAAGCATTTTATTTTTAGATCCATTTCATTTTCAACCATAGCTTTAAATCCTTGAATTTATCTAATGCATCAGAGTTTTCTCTAACAAAAGTAATCCATGTAATTCTATAATATTCATCAATTAAAAACATAAAGTATCTGTCACCGTGTAGAATTCTCACCTTTGTAGGATCAAAATGATCTGTATGTACTAATTTTCAGTAGTCCAGTAGCAGATTGTTCCTTTCTCTTGAGACTACTTGTTTTTTTTTAAATTGATAACTCTAACAAACATCATTGATAGGATTTGTGATTCTTGGTAGGTCTCTCTCTGCATGAATTGAACTAATTATTACTAAATTATCAAAGTTTATGTGACACATCCTTTGGTTCCATAACCAATTATCACTAATATGAGACATAAAGCTATGTCCATCAACACCCTTAAGTAGATAAATGTTTTCATTCATTCTTTTAATCAAAATTATGGAACCTTTTCTAATTTCACATGTTTCATCCTTAAGCACAAGATTGTATCCCTTGCTACATGTTTTTCCAACAGTCAGAAGGTAATGCCTTAAACCCTTAACATAGTAAACATTATCAATGTTATTCTTGCCATCAAAACTGATTGGACCTATTCCACAAATCTTATCTCCTGAATCATCTCCAAATTTAATTGTTCCTCCATCATATTTTTCAAGTTTAGCAAACTTACTTTTTTCTTTTGTCATGTGATCAGAGCAGCCACTGCCAACAACCCAATAATTCTTATCTTCTTTAGCATGAAAAGTAGATACCAAGGAAACTGCAATCTTATCTTTCATCTCTAGAACACTTTCATTCAAACATTTTTTATAAGTAGTATAACTAGATTAATCTTATATAGCCAAAAACAAGCATTATTTATCATCAAAATATCCATAGTTAGATTCATCATCATAAATACAAGCAACTTTTCTAACATATTAAGCTCTTTCAATCATATTTCCTTTGTTCTCCTTATTCTTATTATTTTTAGCTCTTTTCAGACATCTTGAAGCATTATGACCTATATCACCATAGTTAAAACATTTGAAAGGTAGTTTACCTTTCTACTTACTAATGCCATTCTTCATTCTTTTTACAAAGCTAGCTTCTACATCATGAAGATCTTCTCCATCTAAATCTTCAACCTTTTATGATTTACTAGCCTTAAAACTAGTCTCTACTTTTGTACCATTATTCAATCTAAGTTTCCTCATTCCAAATGTAGTTAAGGGCTAGTGCAAGATCATGGGGGTCCAAACTAGGCCCTTAAGTGGCAATGAAAATTCAAAAGATTAGAGCTAGGCAACTTGACACACAAATTTGAATTAGTTATTAACATAATTTTAAAATATATGTAAAAATAAAACTTGTAGAAAATTTAATGTAGTTTCAAAGATACTAGTCATTTTTTGAAAAAAAATAAATCTATTTTGTGAAAATTTGAAATTTCAACTGCAGAGTACTAAATTTTCAAGAAAAATTAAAGAGAAAGTGTATGCCTAATGAACCTAAGTACACAAAAGAATGTAATATATATTCTTAAAAAAATTAGTATAAGTAGAGGAAACATGCTTAGATGTGCTAGTTTTTTTCTTTTTTTTGTAATTTTTTTGCATGTCAATAAGTAGTGATAAATTTAAAAAAAAAACATTTTAAAAATATTAAAACTTGTTTTTCTGACCACACTAACTTGGTCAAAAATTTATGAAATTCATTTTTTTTATCCTATCGTATGAGAAACATAGAATGTGATACATATTTTTTGTTGAAAATATGTTTGTTTTTAAAAAATTATAGATGTTTTTCAATCAACATATCAATGAGGGCTTTAGTCAAAATGCATGTAGAAAATAAATATTAATAATATTTTTAATTCCAAATAAGGAATATCTTATATTGGTGGACAACTAACAATTTTCTCAATAATCCCTTTTTTATTTCATGAAATTCAAATTAAAAAAACTTATCAGCTACTTTTTTTTATCATATCACCACTTTTTGAATCCCCATGATCCTACACTCACCCTTAATGTACCAATCAACTCATCTCTAGAATAATTATAATACTCTGCAGTTTCCTCAATAGCAAACACCTTTTCACTATAACAATCAAGAAGAGATTTGATAACTTTCTTCACTACTTTATATTCTTTAATTGTTACACCAAGACCTCTCATAGCACTTACCAGTTCATCACCTCTTTGAAAGTAGAATTTAATTGTTTCATCCCTAGACATTCACATCATTTGAAACCATTCCTTCAAATTTTGTAACTTTGCTTGTTTGACCTTTGAATCTCCTTCATAAATTTTTTTATAGCTTATCCCAAACCTCTTTAGCATTTTTCAAACTCATAAAGTTTACTAATTTAGTATTTGAAAGACTATTCACAATAATAAATCTTGCCTTAGCATTGATCTCATGTTCCTTAATCTCTACACTTGTACTTGGACAATTTCAAGGTGGAGTATATGTTGTCTAATAAGCCTTTTCAATATCATATCCTTGATCTACTAGATATCCTTTTGTTTTTCTCTTCAAGAATGCATAATCTATTCCATTGAATCTAGGGCATTCCAAAGAAACCTTGTTCGCCATCCTTGATCTACCTCAAGCGGTTAAGCTCTTTTTCAAGGAACCTTTCTCTAATACTAATTATTCAATGAACAAGACAAATGAGGGGTGGGTGAATTAGTTGTAGAAAATTATACCTTAAAAACCCTCAACAGTAATTAGATCCACATGCATTCATTAAACCCTTATTATGTTATAATGATAAACATGAAATGCAAATAATAGAAATTGAAATAACAACATGATACACAAGTGAAAATTAGATTTAAGTGGAAAACCCAATTACAAAAAAACCATGGTGAGGATTAGCTCACAATATAAGTATAACAAAATCGGTACAAGGGCTCATTACCAGAATATGACACATAGTCCAAAAAGGCTCACAACCAGTGCTCACTACAATAAAAAGAATATAAGAAGATAGAATAAAAATGTTACATAGAGAACACTTTCTCAATGCAACAAGGAATCCACCATAGTTCTCCAACAATATCATAGTCCTGCTTGAATTATTTCAGATGCCTTCAACTCACTACCTTCAAGATTCCTAACACTCATGTAACTCACATTGCTCTACTCGAATTAGCATCAGACACATCACTCACATCTATCTCACATCTATCTTTCTTCTCACATATTTCATACCCCCAACTCACAACAAAACCACACTTATTTATATCAACCTCCACCTCAATGACCTTCTCCAATGTCAACAACTAGTTGTTATACATACAAATTCAAAAATAGGCTAGCACCAAAACATTCCTATGGTGGATAGGAATGAAGGTGAAACATATAAGTACTTATTTAGGACCCAAATCAATCCCAACACACCTCAACACAATTTTACAATCTTTGCATGTAGTGCACACACAAGGTCAGCTAATACCCATGCTAAACACCATAATCATTAAGTATACACTTCCTGAAATCAATTGAAGCTTTCAAAAAATATAATTCACTTGAAAATGATCTAGAATAATCCATGAACTACTTGAGATTCATCAAACACTTTATATAGGCTTGCATCATACAAACATTTCAACTCAGAACATCTGGTAAACCTTATTTGCATACTGACAAATGAAACTCACATTGTACTACACCAAATCAAGTGAAACCTTGAAATATGACTAATATAAACATTATAAGAAACTTCTCAAAACCACACAACCTAAAGCCAAACATCAAAGAAATGCAGAGCAAGTACGTTTCTCCCAGGTCAGAAAACATCATTGAAAAAATGGTTCACATACTGGTGAAAATATCTCACACTGTACAACAATCCAAAAACCCAAATTCTAAATATAGCAACCTCTGACACCCTTGAATAGCCTAATAGATCTACATAGGCATAAAATCAACATAGAAAAAACATGGAGCACAATACAAGAGCACATTTTAAACACTCACACATAGAGTTTACTTTGTTTATTATTTTTTCTCAAAAGTACTTGGAAATCAAATAACAAAGACATCATCCTAGCTCATTACATGATTCCAACTCATCTTTAGACATTGCGATAAAAATATAGCTCCATTTACTCGTGACACTTACTCAATATCTCAACTATACAAGCACAACCTGCAATAACCTATTTTCCTCTTTTTCACAATTTTCTTAGTATCCTTAAAATCTTCCTCATGCAAAAAATTCCTTAACACACAGTTGACATAGATGATAACACTAGTTCATATACTTCCTATTGGCATCAATGACAACACCTTCATACTTGCAACATTTCCTTCTCTACATCAAATTCTATAGTAAAAGGTTTTATAGATATTCCTTAGTTGTCATTCATTATCTGATAGTTGTCACTACACATCCATGGATTTTGTTGTTGAATCCTATATAATGCCTAATTCAAAGGGCTTTTCTAGGAACATGAAGACTAATTTTAGTGTAATTTTTAATATTTGTACATCTTAGAGTTGTATTTTTATAATATAATGTCTTCTCAAAAATATCTTAGATTTGTACTAATAGCATATACCTCCATTTTTACTATTTTTAATATTTTTTACATCAACTCCACTTGGTGGTAATTGCATTTGTATGAAAAATAAAATGTAAATTCATAGAAATTCCCTTAGAGGGCCTCTCTTATTCAATACAAGGGGGTAATATAGTGTTTCTAATTTTTATTTGATTACTACACATAAACATATATCTCACACTAAATCACTTCCATTTGAGTATTATTAATAATCCTCCAAATAAATAGAAAATCAAGTGTGTATTTAATGGGAAGAAAATCCATACAATAGAATATTATTTTCTATATAAAAATTATGAAATGGAGCAACATATTCTTAATAGCATGGGTATTTTGTTACCTAATAATCTAATTTTAACACATATAGAAATATCATATGGTACTAGTTAGGGATTTTATGATACATCACAATAATTTTAGGATGAGGAATGTATCATCATGTATTGAATTCATATCTCATATACCGCATCACTTATCACTACATTTGGATCTGTAGTTGTGTTGTAGAAAAATGGCCTCTTGCCATTTTCATGGCCTTTTAGGTCTTGTTTCATGGTGTTTGTTTATTTTGCTCAAATTTTATGTTGTAACATGGCTTGAACATGCATATTTAGGTACTAAAATTCAAAAAATGACATCTTGTGAAGGTGTTTTGAAGTGTTGTAAGACATTTCTACACTCTTCTAGACTCTATTCATTACAATTTACCTAAAAATTACCTTTTCATCACTAAACAAGTCCTATTTTGAAGTGTTGTAAAGTCTTGTAACAAGATTTCATGATTTTCTAGGCACATCTTCACTATTTATCCATTTATTATGCTTTATTTGGTCCCTTTATGCCCTCATATGTCTTAATTAACTATATTTTTGAATGTTAACCTGATAAACAACATTAAATACAACTTAATTCCCCAAACCTATTTTCAATTCCTAGGTGGGACCCATTCACCATGGGTGGAAAATGAGTCCCCCTTGGCTCTATTCCGTAGAAAACCAGACCCTCTTGAGAAAAGAGACAATTTATTGCATAATTACATCCACTTTTTAGTCCCTTCACATTGTTTCCCTTCAAGACAACATTTATAGGCCCCTTAGACCAATTAATTTTGATCTAGAGGTGTGTTTCACATGTGAAATCACATAAAATATGACAAACAACATTTAATAACATCATACCCTAACAACCCACCTTCAAATAGTAGTAGTGGGACCCATTCTCCACCTTGGGCGAATAAGTCCCCTCTTGTGGGACCCATTCACCAAGGGTGGCGAATGAGTCCCCTTTGAGGGAAAATTCAAAATCAAGTGGGAATTCAATCAATTTAACTTTCATTTTCAATGAATGTTGGCCTCTTAGGTATAATTAATGGTAAAATAAGGTGTTATTGCTTATAAATACATATTTTAAGTCATTTTACACAATATTTTTCATCTCTTATGATCTCATTATCATTCTTCAAGAGTAATTCGAAAAAAGCAAAGTATTCTACAACAAGTTTCATCATCAAAAGTTGAAGTTTTAGGACAGCAAACTAGGGTTTTTGTAGGTCTTGAAGCTCACTAATCTTGTCAAGATCCAACATTACAAAGGGTTAATTATGGATTCCTATGGTTAATCATGAAGAAATCTAGGGTGAAGAGGTGCAACTAGCCACCAAATCATGCCCAAGGACTTGGTTTCCTATTGATTCCATCTTCCATTTTCACTCTATCTCTAGATGAAGGTTTACATTGTGTTTATTTAGCATTTGCATGTCATTTTATATCCACGTTTCATAGTTTTTAAGGTTTCTAGGGTAGATATCTTGCATCATTTCAATAAATCTTGCATGTCTTGTTATAGAGCAATAGAATAGGACCCTTCTTATGTTTCATCCTTTCCTAGTCTTTAACACATCTAAGGCTAGTGTTTATTCAAATTTTTCTCTATTCAAGGTTTAATTACATATCTAGGGATTTGACCAATGAAAAACCCCCATTAGACCAACTATTTTAAGTTGTTTTGTAGGGATTTTACGGGATCTGGAACTGGGTCTCCATTATAATTTGTTGAGCAGATGTCAAGGTACAGATTTGAGTTTTGAGTTTGCAGGAATCAGAAAGTGGACTGATTCACCATGCTTGGAAAATGAGTCCAACCTAAAGATTTAGATTTGAGTTAGATGCTCTTTCAGATCCCCAACTATCAGAAAATAGGTTTTGTGTAGAAAAGTCCTAACCCATGACTAATTCACCCAAGATAGCAAATGACTCCCAGTCAACCCAAGTTCAAATTTCATCAACTTTCCAAATTGTTCTCCAATACTCTACAACTTTCTAGGTGAACACATTTTGAGAAACAACTCTTTGTTTCATTAAATGTTGCATTTGTGTTCATTATTTTAGTCTTTTTGCAAACAACACTGTGTCTTCAAACATTGCATAAATCATAACTTTGCATTCATTTTTCGTCACATAGATTAATCCATTGTATTGAGTTAAGTTCATTTACATTAAAAAAAATTGTACACATCCTAATTTGAGTGATACATAAGCATTTTTTTCCCTATCTCTCTCCTTTTAGGTGAAAAACCCTAGAATTGCAAGAGTAGTCCATAGGGTCCTGAAAATCTATGTTTCATTTGGTGACCTCGAATTTTGAACATAATAAAATTCTGATTTACATCTAATTGCATCTTAGGTTTTCATTATTTCATGCTCTTGCATTGTTTTAGGATTTTTAAAAGCATTGCATTAGTGAAAGCATTCTTTACTTTATTCCATTCCATTATCCTACATCTTTGTATTTGCATTTTGTATTTGCATCATATAGAGTTGAAATTTCACAAAAAATACCAAAAAATTAGAAAAACATTATAAAATTCATCTCCTGGGACTCATTCGCCACCTAGGATGAATCAGTCCCTTTGTAGTTTTTCATTAGCATTTCCAAATTTTAATTTCCTACATTGCATCTTTTTTATTTCTATTATTTCCTTTCTATTTTTCTTCAGTTCTTTATGTTTTCCTTAGCATAAAGTTTATTTCTTTTCATGGAATTTATGGATAGTCTTAAGCTTTTACAAGTTCCATTTTTAGTCACATTCCGTAGTCCTTTTAGATCAACTTACATTGAGGAAACTCTAGCAAATATTCAAAACCAATCACACACCACATCCACTAATCCAATTAAACACATGATCCAAATTTGAAAAACCATCTCATCCAAGCCACTTAGTAGTGATGATGTCGACCAGTTAGATGATGCCCTTAAAAGCATCATCTCACTCACTTCATCCTCTAATGCTTGTCATGAGAAACCTAATACCCTTAATGATCAATCCCTCCTCAAACCTTTTGCTTGCGATGATTTTGATTTGTTATATGAAGCCCTCCAAGAATTCATCTTGAATAAGTCATCCACTAAGGCTTGTGGTCACTAACTTGATATAACCATCGTTCCTACCTCTAATGATTTTCTTGAACATCCTAAACCAGTTGACGATCGTTTACCCTTCATACCTTTTAATAGTGATGATTTTCATTTGTTAGATGAGTCTCTTCAGGACTTCATCTCATCCAACTCATCTTCTATGGTTTTTCATGATACCTCTAAGATCAAGGATGTTAATGTTGTTCAACCTAAACTTATCCTTTACCCACCCTCACATCCACTTCATCCCTCTAATCATCCATGCCACACTCTATATCCACACAACACTAATGTATCCCAATAATCTAGTGATGATACTATTGCTCATACATATAACACATGAAATAACCCACAACCTCCACAACCAATTCCACCATCATTACCTTTACCTAATCCACCCAGTGCTCCTCACTATAACTCGTCTATAAAGGAATATGATCTTGTTGAACAATTAAAGAATACTCCTGCCAAAATCTCTCTCTGGGATTTACTTCAAACTTCACCTACTTCCAACACCATTCTTCAAACTGCTTTAAAACAAATCACAATTCCTCCTAAAACCAATCAGAATGATGTGGCATCTATTGTTCAGAAACATAGTCTCGATATTACTTTCCATCAACATGAGCTCCCTCCTTTGGAGTTACAAAAAAAACATGATGCCTTTATGATCATTGCTCAATTCCATCACATAGGTATTAAATTCACTCTCATAGATAATTGTTATGCCCTGAATGTGTGTAGTGTGAGTCTCCTTGATTGCTTAAAAGTTGATAGATCACAAATAATACCTAATTTTGTTTCTATTCGGGGATTTGATAATACAACAAAGCAACCGCTTGGGATAATTACTTTACCTATTTGGTTGGAGTGGTTACTTTGCAAACTCATATCCTTTTCATGCCTTATGAACTTTCATATAATCTCCTTTTAGGCTGACCATGGATTCATGAGATGAATATAGTGCCTTCTACCCTTCACCATATCATGAAGTATGTTTACAACAATTGTATATATCAAATTGAAATAGACCCTGAGCTTGAAAGTTGCTTGCAGCTTGAAAAAGAGGTTACAAGTCCTTTAAAAACATTGATTCCCACTTCTAACATTTATCCTCTTGAAATTGGACACAATAATACAAAATTGACCTCTAAATTATTTGGTGATGATTAGGGATCTTTAAAATTCACACTTTCATTCATGGGTGAATACATACTTATGCAAAAGAAAGATGACCAACCAATAATTATGTGCACTCAAAATTCTGAGCAATCGACTCAAACATCTATCTCTTATAATATGGATGAAAATGAAACATAAAAAACAAATTTTAATGAGATAGATTATCAATCCCCATCTACCCTGCATGAAATGGAAATACATTACAAGAAAGGTTATAAATTTGTTAAGCAATTAGGCTATACTGGAAAAGGGTGTGCAAAACATGAACAAGGTATTTGTGTCCCTATTGAACCTAATATGTAGGAAACAAAAATAGGATTAGGATATTAGTTTTCTAAATCAACCAATGCTACCCAATGACCATCTTTAAACATTAATGTTATAACATATCACCCACAACACAGACTCACAATCAAGCATCCTGATTTGTTAGATGTAACTTTACCCCATTCATTGACGTATGTCGATAGTGATGAGGATTTGAAACATTTGTTAGATGTTTTTCGATACCCCATCCTCGCATACATACATGAAACACATTTCCTATGCTTTAAATTTTACCAAGCAAGAAGCAAGTGATATCATTGAAGACTTCTCTCAATCTGAAGGTCCTAAATCCAATGCACTCCCTTTAGGTGATACTATTGATGTCTTTACGGATATTAATAATACAAATAAAATTATTAAAATTGGGAAGTGCCTTGATGATGAAGAACAAGAAGATACAACAACTTTTCTTCATGATTTTCCTAAAATCTTTGCTTGAAAATATTCTAATATGCTTGGAATTGACCCAAAAATTGTGATGCCTAAAATTTTCCTTGCTCCAAATGCTAAACCTGTCCACCAAAATATTTGAAAAATGCACCCTAACATATCCTTGCATGCTAAAGAAGAACTAGAGAAACTTCTTGATGTAGGATTTATTAAACCTATTGATTATTCTCCTTGGATCTCAAATATTGTCATAGTTGCAAAACCCGATAATAGTATTCAGATATGGATGGATTTTCAAGACTTGAATAAAGCCTCCTTAAAAGATTGTTTTTCACTCCCTAATATAGACATGATCATGGATTCAACTACTAGACATGCTTTTCTATCATTCATGGAATTTTTTTTTGGTTATAATCAAATCCTTATTAATCCTCAAGATCAATACAAAACTTCCTTTACAAGTGTTTGGGGTACATTTTGCTAGGTTGTGATGCCCTTCAGTTTAAAGAATGTCAGCACACCTTTTCAATGTACGATGACATTAATCTTCCATGATTATATTCACAAAATCTTAGAATATTATGTTGATGATATCCTCGATAAATCATTAATAGAATAAGACAATGTGAATGTCCTTCGTAAAATCATTGAATGCATAAAACAATACAACATATGATTAAATCCAAAAAAATGTGTCTTTGGCATAGATAGTGGTAAACTTCTTGGGTTTTTCATATCTCATAGAGGCATTGAAGTGGACACAAATAAAATTGATGCCATCGTTAACATGCCACCTCCTTAGAATATTTCTTATTTGCATACATTACAAGGTCAAATTCAAGCTATTCATCATTTCATTGCATCTTTAGCTAATCACACCATATCCTTCACACATTTTCTTAAAATGGGTGTCCCTTTCAATTGGAATGAGGATTGTAAACAAGCTTTTCGAATTCTAAAGGAATATTTAGCCACTCCACCTATTTTACAACCTATTGTGCCACATCAACCATTTATCTTGTACATTACCACACTTTCCCATGCTTTTGCAACATTGTTGGCTCAACATGATGATCATAGTAACAAACACCCTATTTACTACATTAGTCATACCTTAATTGATTATGAAACACACTATTGACCAATTGAAAAAAAATGTTTGGCTCTTGTATTCGCTATTAGTAAGTTTTGACACTATTTACTAATAGCCGAAGTAGAAGTTGTCACAAAATTTGATCCTCTGAAATATCTTTTCAACAAAACTGATCTTTCAGGATGCTTAGCTAAGTGGGTGATGTTGTTAACTAAGTTTGATCTTAAATTTGTTTCACCAAAAGCAATCAAAGGTCAAGCCTTAACCGATCACTTGGTTGATGCACCTTCTCCCTTTGCTTTCCCTACTAATGATTCATTTCCTGATGATCATGTCTTCATCACTGATATTAAACCATGGGAATTATTTTTTGATGGATCTAAGTGTCGAACAAGTTTCAGCACTGGAGTAGTCCTAATTCCACCTAACAAAAAACCTATTCCCTTATATTATCATTTAAATTTCCTATGTACAAATAATGCAGCTAAGTATGATGCATTGATTGTAGGTTTGCAAGCTACTCTATCTCTTTATGTTAAACATATTAAGATCTTTGGTGATTCACAATTGGTCATAAAACAAATCAATAGTTCATATCAAACTAAACATGACAAATTATCATGATACAAGGATCTCATACTACATTTATTAGAAAAATTTGACTCGGTCACCATTGATAACATCCCACACAAAGATAATCACCACATGGATGCAATGGTGAGTGCAACTTCTCTCATATCCCCACATGATCCTTCTACAAAATTCACATTTTTTATTCACCCCATCATGAAACCTTCCATCGATATTCTGTTAGAAGATATTTTGGCAATAACTGAAACAACTTTGTGTGAATTGTATGATGCCATATACAACTACTTAAATGATGATACCATTCTCAAACCTATCACAACAAATACTCAAAAATTCTTACATAATCTTTCAACTAAATATGTCATTCTTGTCAAGGCATTGTATGGAAGATCTTTCAATGGTCTCCTATTACGTTGTCTTAAAGATTCTGAAATCCCTTTAGCACTCAAACAGGCTCATGATGGTGCCTATGGAGGTCATTTTGGAGGTCATTCATTAGTGAAAAAACTTATTCGTATGGGTTATTATTTGAGACATGGAAAAGGATTATTTTTCCTATGTTAAATGATGCCACAAATGCCAAGAACATAGTAATTTGATTCACACTCCTGCTACAGAGCTCTATGCCAATGTTCCCATTTGGCCATTTTTCAGTATGGGGGTTAGATCTTATTGGAAAAAATTCCCCTCCTTCAGTTGGACATAAATTTATCATAACTGTAACTAGCTATTTCACAAAATGGGTAGAATCTATCCCTCTTTGTTCAACAACTGCTAAAGTAATTTTTCGATTCATATTATAATCTATAATTGCTCGCTTTGGACTTCCTTCTACAATTTTTTTAGACAATGGAATGCCATTTAAGAATAGTGAAGTTCAAAATTTTCTTGCAACATTTAACATTCAACATCGTTTCTCTACACCATATTCTTTGAAATCTAGTGGACAAGTTGAAAATACCAATAAACTTCTTGACCAAATCCTTAAGAAAACTATTCACAATAATCATAAAGACTGGCATACACAATTATCTTACATGCTTTGGGCTTATAGAACTAATGTTCGATCATCCACATAAAATACCCCTTATAGCCTTGTATATGGTACTAATGTGATTATACGATTGGAGTTAGAAATTCCTACTTTGCAAGTTGCTCTCTGAGACCTTTTTGACAATAACACTTATACAAAACAATGATTACATCAACTTGCGATGCTTGATGAATAGTGCATTAATACTCCCGAACATCTCCAAGCTCACATCAAACAATTACAATGAAAACAAAACATTCATGTTATTCCTAGATCATTTTCCAAGGGATATTTTGTTCTTATTGAAAGTCAATGAACTGTTAGTGATGGCAACAAAGAAAAAGATAAGTTCAGCCCTAATTGGTTGGGACCTTACATAATTGATACTATTTATGGGTCTGGTGCTTATCTCTTAACACAACTTGATGGAACACCCCTTAAAGAACCTATTAATTTAATGCATTTACGTTAGTATTATCTCTTATCCCCTTTGAATAGTATGAGTGCTATAGCAGTGTTCTTTAAAGTAATTTGATGTTATAACTTTCACATTGCTCTATTTTTGACAACTAAATTCATGTTTTTCTTGAACACTAAGGTAATTATTTAAGTTCATTTTATAATTAATTTAGGCTTCATACTATTCACCCTCTTTTTATGTTAAATTAAATCCTTATTGGTGTATTTAATTTAGCATATTCTTTTTCATTTATCATTGTTGTATCTATGATAAAATTGAAATATGTTTTATATTAGATCACACCATTCCTATTAAATCATGAAGAAATTAATTAAATAATTTTGACCATAAGTTATTTAATTAATCACATAGCATTTAACATTTGAATACCAAAAGATACATCATCATAATATCATGATGCCTATATATATATCAAAGTTTTATGTACATCTCAGAATCATATATAATATCAAAATGGTCTGTAAGAGCTAGACCCCTTAGGATCTGACACCCACAATCTAGTCCCTAGACATCATAATATGGTTGTGTGCAATCGTGATCGTGAACTGCCAAATATCAGTGCATACTCTAAACCCTATACTCGTCCAACAACTATAAGCTACTCATCTACCATCTGGTCCCTCTCTGCTTGTGTCTGTGCCAACTCTACCTATAGTCTGTCTACCTCTATCGAGGTATGTGCTGACTGTAGTGCACTCTCAGGTTGATGGAGTGGCCTCCTCATACTCTTGTACATTTCCAATAACCTTGCGACTAGTCTGAGTGATTTTGGCTCCTCTTCCATGATTGATGGGGGCACATAGTCAGGATCTATCTCATCCTCCTCAAGGGATGTTGTCACTATCTTTGTGGCTGCCTAACAAAAGAACTCTCACCAATCTCTCATTTCTCCTACAAGATATAACATGTATACAATCAGTAACACATCATCATGATATATATATATAAACAAACAGTATAAATCACTAAAGGACGTGCATCAAATCAAATGTCATCACCTATGTCTCTAAACACATGATGAATGTCAACCTCCTCATCTCTAGAGGGAATGGAGGATGTGCTACCCTCTCTCTGACTATGTGTGCTTATGTCTGCTATAAATACTACCTGTGATTTGGTCATATAAGTATGTGAGGATTCTCCATGCTCGTACCAATCCTCAATAGCTACCTCATCACCCTCAATTAGGGATGGCTCCTCCTTGTAATAATAATCCTCCTCATAATCCTCATCCTCCTCATCATCCTCCTCTCCTCCATCCTGGTCTTCATAATTAGGATCAACCTCGAACTAGTACTCCTCATTGATAGTATCTGTAAAAATATATATTGGCCTGTATCATACCTCCTCTGCTCTCTCCTCTAGCTCATCACCCTCATCTACTGCTAGCTTTACATCACCTAGAGGAAAATCCATGGGGAAAATAGGAGTTGGTCGTGCATATGACCACCACTCCTCATGCTCATCTATGCTACCAACATCATCAACATCCGAGACTAGTGGTTGGTCATGATCTGAATCATCGAAATCACTCTCAAGTACATGATCTATCATCAACTCAATAGTGTCACCTAGCCTCCAAGAACTCCACTTTGATTGTCTAATGAAGGGGCATGCCCTCGGTGGTGTATGCACCTATCCAAACTATCGCATGACTCATCCATAATAGAATGGTCATACAATGTGGTCATGCCTCCTTGCTAGATACCTATCCATCTACATCCTCCATAGCTGTCTCATGGGATCTGGCCACTATTAAGTTAGTAGATATGGCCTCCATAGGACCTCGTCCTCCTCTAGCCGATCAAATCTCAACCTCCAAAAGTGTAAATCACCATACCACCATAACTATTGCAAAGGATAGTCGAATGCTTGTGGGTATCCGACAAGACTGGTACATGTGATATGCTCAAGGAACCACACCTATAGAAGTGTATAATGGACCCTACTATCGATCTCTCGAAATAGAAACCAACCAAGATCATAAAATAAATGTGCTAGAATGCAACATCCTTAGGCATAGACTGTCATTTTCTCGTACATCCCCCATATCATGTGTACTTGTCCCCCATCCAATTGTGTCACACATCCATCTAGATTGAGAACTAGTGCCACTATGTGCATCATAATCCATCTAAGGAGCTCATGAGTACAATAGAATGGGAAGCTCGATTCATGCTCTAAGCCTCTCATCATGTATAGGTCCATCCAAGCAATACTATGTATCTCTCTTCTTCTCCCAAAATGACCAATCCCCCTAGAAATAACTCATGCTCCTTGAATAGGCACTTAGAGAGTACATTGTACGTCCTTGAGTGTGATGGTCATTTCCTTGGTGGGAAGATGAAAGGTACAAGTATATGCATCCCAATGCTTGCATAGAGCCATCAACATTGCTTCTTGGTATCTCATAGGTGGCATCAGATACACCCAATAGATACCCACTGACTGTAAATATTCCACCTCTGTCATTGATAGCGTTGGCACCTGATCTCTCAAAATTTTCAACTATCTTCCCCCTAGCCACTATTGTGACCGAGCGGGAACCTATCAAAATCATCACAAAATGCTCTAAATTTCATCTAATATCTTCAAGTTTTCATAATTCTCATCATGTAAGTGTGCTAAAGCTGCTCTATTGTGCTTCTCTAATGGCCCTAGACATTGTAAAACCCTTTTTGACATTTTGCAAAGAAACATGGACACTTTACAAAGAAATGAGGCACTTTGCGAAGAAACGAGACACTTTTTGAACAAAAGGGACACTTTGTGAACAAATGGGACACTTTGCAAACTTTTTTCCTAGAACCCTATATTAACCTATCCATGCATAAAAATCATTAAATCATCATAAAATCAAAAGGCGAATGTTACAGAATTGACTCACCTCATGATACAGATCGTTACGTGCCACCTGCTCACAAAGATCATCCAGCCATCAAGGTGTTTAATCTCGTCTGCTCAGCATATTCTTCTCTCACTCTTTGATTTCAAGCTACACGAAGGTAAAATGAATAGTAAGTGACAAGTTACTTTCTTCTCCTTCTTTTCATTACTTTTCATCTCTTTTTACTTTTACCCATCCCTATACAGTTACCATATTTTCCAAAACTTATGATGTATATATTCTTCAAATCAACATAACAGGCACTAGGGTAATCCATTTTTGACATTGTTTGATGTGTTGGAATCGTGATTCCACACCTGACATCATCATTTATCTATCGTTATGTGGCATGGTACTTGGAAATTCCCTACGCTATGATGTTTCTTATTTGACATGGCTAGATTGCTACCTTGATTCTACTTCTGTAAAGCAAGTGAAATCAAGGGGGGCATACATCTACCCTTGAATTGGATTCCTAAGAGTTACACAAAATTATTTTTGAGCAATTAAAGAATTTGTGTTGCAAGATGCGATTCCTAATGATGTGGTTGTGCAAATAACTACATTGGGGCTTCATTCTCCTATCCTTTTTGAATATGTATCATGTTATGTAGCAAGGTGCATTGCTTAGAGTCCTTTAGCTTACATATGTACATAGAGTCATATGGGTGCTAAAGTGGGAGCTAAATGTGTCATAGAAAATTGGACCCTCTTAAGAAAAGAGACAATTTTGTAGCATAATTAGACCCACTTTTGAGTCCCTTCACATTGTTTCCCTTCAAGAAAAAATTTATAGGCCCCTTAGACCTATTAATTTTGATCTAGAGGCATGTTTCACATGTGAAATCACATAAAACCCTACAAATAACATTTAATAACATCATACCCTAACAACTCACCTTTAAATAGAAGTAGTGGGACTCATTCGCCACCTTGGGGGAATGAGTCCCTTTTGGTGGTACCCATTCGCCAAGGGTGGAAAATGAGTCCCCTTTGAGGGAAAATTCAAAATTAAGTGGGAATTCCATCACTTTAACTTTTGTTTCCGGTGAATGTCAGCCTCTCAGGTCTAATTAAGGGGAAAATAAAGTGTTATTGCTTATAAATACATATTATAAGTCATTTTACACAATATTTTTCATCTCTTATGATCACATTATCATTCTTCTAGAGTAATTCCAAAATAGCAAAGTATTCTACAACAAGTTTCACCATCAAAAGTTGAAGTTTTAGGATAGAAAACTAGGGTTTTTTCAAGTCTTCAAGCTCACTAATCTTATCAAGATCCAACATTGCAAAGGGTTGATGATGGATTCCTATGGTGAATCATGAAGAAATCTAGGGTGAAGAGGTGCAACTAGCAACCAAATCATGCCTAAGGACTTGGTTTCCTATTGATTCCATCTTCCATCTTCACTTTATCTTCAGATTAAGGTTTGCATTGTGTTTATTTAGAATTTTCATGTAATTTTATATCCATGTTTCATGTGTTTTAAGGTTTCTAGGGTAGAGATCTTTCATCATTTCAATCAATCTTGCATGTCTTGTTCTAGAGTAATAGAATACGACCCTTCTTATGTTTCAACCTTTCCTAGTCTTTAACACATCTAAGGCTAGGGTTTATGAAATTTTTTCTCTATTTAAGGATTAATTACCTATATAGGGGTTTGACCAAGGTAAAATCCCCATTAGACTAACTCTATTAACCTATTTTACAAGGATTTTATGAGATCTAGAATTGGGTCTCTGTCAGAAATTATTGTGTAGGTGCCAAGCTACAAATATGAGTTTTGAGTTTGTAGAAAACATAAAATAGAATGATTCACCATGCTTGGTGAATGAATCCCACCTAAATATGCAGATTTGAGTTAGATGTTGTTTCATATCCTTAGCTTTCAGAAAATAGGTTTTGTGGAAAAAAGTCCTGATGTGAGATTGATTCACCCAAGGTGGCGAATGAGTCCCAGTCAACCCAAGTTAAAATTTTATCAACTTTCCATATTGTTCTCTAATCCTATACAACTTTCTAGGTGCACATATTTTGAGAAAAAACTATGTGTTTGATTAAAAGTTACATTTTTTTCATTATTTTAGTCTTTTTGTAAACAACACTATGTTTTCAAACATTGCATAAATCTTAACTTTGCATTCATTTTCAGTCACATAGATTAATCCATTATATTTATTTAAGTCCATTTACATTAAACAACATTGTAAACATCCTAATTTTAGTGATACATAAGAATTTTTTGCCCTATCTCTCTCCTTTTAGGTGAAAAACCCTAGAAGTGGAAGATTAGTCCATAGGGTTCCAGAAATCTATGTTTCAGGCTCCAAATTTATTTATTTTTAATTTTCCTTTTGGGTTTTTATTCAAAACCACTTGATGTCAGCCTATGATGACGTATGAATAGTTAACTAAGGGACAAGTGAGTATAAGTATGTGATTTTACCTCATTTTATAACTCCCATAATCTCCTCAGCCATTCAAGCATTCCATCTCACATTTCAAGCATTCAAGCATTCTACAACATCAATTCAAGCAATATTCAAGCACTTTGGAGCATCCATTGACATTACTTCATATTTGGATTATCAAGGGTTTGGTAAGTTGATAGCTATTGCATGTTATTATTTTATCATTCTCTTTCTTTTCATTATTTCATTAAGGGTTTGATTACCAAAAGTGGGGTTTGACCAAGGAAAAACCCCTATTCGCTAACCCTCAACCATTTTCCCCCTATTGCATGTGTGTTTGCAGACCTAGGTATGTAGATTTAACAAAAAATTTGGAATTGAAGATTGGTAAAAAAGTCAACTAGGTGCTTCAATTCAACTCATTCATATTTCAATCTTGGAGAAGGTTTTCTATCTGTTTCGTGCAGAATTGACTTCGACAACCTAACAATCACAGGTTTCTAGATCTGGTGTTGCAAAGTTGTCTCCTGATTTTTCAAAAATTTGGGAGAGGACTGATTTGCCACCAGTGTCAAATGAGTCCCACCTTAGGACTAAAAATCTGAATTTGGTTAGATTATGGATCTTGATAGTCATAAACTAGTTTCTAACACTTTTTCACCAGTAGGACTATTTCGCCACCCTGGGTGAATGAGTCCCACTGTGAAATTTTAGTGATTTTAGTTAGCATCCAAAACATTCAAGAATCATCCAACATTGTGTAGGTGCACTCTGTTTCATCTCATTTCTTTATGTTCTGCATTACTTCTTCATTTAGTTCATCATTTGCATATCACAACGTGTTTTCAAACATAGTTTAATTCTTAGTTTTGCATTCATACTCATTCATTTAAATCATTCAATTACATTTAGTTTACTTCATTTAGTTTAGACAACATTCCACATAACATAATTTGAATTAACTAGTTATCATTTTTGGCCCTACCTCTCTCCTTTTAGGTGAAAAACCTTAGAAGAGCTAGAGAAGTCCTAGAGAGCCAAAAATCAACAGCTCAGTAGTGTCAAACAATGCCACTGTTTACATTTTTACACTTTATTTGGGAATGGTTAACAATAAAATGGACCTAATTTCACCTTGATCTAGTGTTGTAATGTGTTTAACACATTCACACTAGATTCAAGGCCCTTTTAAGCTAAATTGACCTAATTCTACCTTAATTTAATGTTGTAAAGTGTATTTAAATTTACACCTTGACATTAATTTTTGGGCCCTTGTAAACTAAATGTACTTAATGGTTCCTTATTTATAGTTTCATAAAGTGTATCCTAGCACTTTCACATTAATATAGGGTGTCATTAAATAATTAGGCTTCATTATGCCTTGTTTGGCCTTATTTTACATCCACAATCCTTAATTAATGCATCTTTTTAAGGATAATCCCAACATAGACAAAGATCCAGTCATAATTCAAGTTTTTAAAGTTTTGTGGCCCAAATTTAGTGATCTAGGACTCATACGCCACCTTGGGTGTATGGTTCCAACCTAGGTTTTTGGGCCCCAATCTTGACTTTGCATCATTCTTATTATTTTTGAAAATGTGTCCCATAGTTATGCCTAATGGAACTATACCATAGAAAAATGGCTCTTGGACATTTTCATGGTCTTTTAGGTCTTTCTCTCATGATGTTTGGTTTACTTTTCTTTGATTTAATGTTGAAATGTAACTTAAGCATTCACATTAGGTCTTAAACATTTAAATTATGACATCTTTTGAAGGTGTTGTGAAGTGTTGTAACACATTTGTACACTCTTCTAGACTCTTCTCATTATAATTCACCTAAAAATAACCCTTTTCATCACTTATCAAGTCCTATTCTAAAGTTTTCTAAAGTCTTGTAACTCTTTTTCACACTTTTCTAGGCTTGATTTCACTATTTACACCTTTCTTATGCTTTATTTGATGCTTTTATGCACTCATAAGGCTTAATTAAGAATTTTTTTGAATGTAAACCCAACAAACAACATTAAATGTGACTTAATTCTAGATGCCCACTTACAAGTCGAAGGTGGGACCCATTCACCATGGGTGGCGAAGGAGTCCCTCTTGCCTCCAAATTCAAAATATATCAAATTTTCTTTTGGGTTTTTATTCAAAATTACCTTTTGTCGGCCTATGATGAGGTATCATTGGGTTACTAGGGCACAAGTGTGTATAAAAAAGTGGTTTTCCTCTCATTTTACATCTAATTAATTCAACAATTCACTCACTAATTCATCCAAGCATTCATTCAATTTGAGCACTTTTCATCATTCAATCAAGCATCAATGAAGCATCCTAGAGAAGCCATTGAGAAATCTTCAAATTTCTTCAAGAAGGTTGTGGTGAGTTTAGGAAATTTTCATGTAGTTTATTCATCTTTCCTTCTTCATTTCATTCCATTTCTTCATTAAGGGTTTGATTTCAAAAGTGGGATTTGACCAAGGAAAATCCCTATAAGCTAACCCTTAACCATTTTCTCCCTCTTGGATGTGTGTTTGCATACTTTTGTATGTAGATTTGTCAAGCAATTAGGTGTTGAAATGTGGAAAATAAGTCAACAAAGTGTTTCAAGTCAACTACATCCTATTTCAAACTTGGAGACAACCTACAGTCCATTCTCTGCAAATTTGACTCTGTCAACCTGATAAGAAGACAAGTGCAGATCTGGAGCTACAAAATTGAGCTTTGATTTCATAGAATTTTTGGAGAGGACTGGTTCACCATCAATGGTGAATGAGTCCCACCTAAGGATGGAAAATTATATTCTTTCAGACTCCAGTTCCTGACAGCTGGAAAACTGTTTTCAAGAGTTTTTTCTAGAAGCATGATTGATTCACCATCAGTGACGAATGAGTCCCACTAATGATTTTGACTGATTTTTGCCAGCTCTTGGGGAACTCCAAATTCATCATTCATTTCCTAGGTGCACTTTTATTCAGCCTTCTTCATTTTTGTTTTGCATTTATTCATGTTTTAGTTAATGCTTGCATATGACATTATGTTTTCAAACATTGCATATTTTTTATGTTTTTCATTTATAATCAGTCAATTAGATCATTTAGTTGCATTTACAACATTGCATTTAGCCTTAATCACATCTTACAATCCTCTCTTTGAGTGAACCACTTCAATTTTGGGGTGTTCTATCTCTGTCGTTTTAGGTGAAAGATCCTAAGAGCATAAGAGAAGCACATAGAATCACATAACTGCAAAATTGTTGGTTCATTTTGGTGAATGAAAAAGGTGAATTTAGGAAATGAAAATGACCTTAAAAATTGAAAAAGCTAAAGTTTCCTACTCATCCTCCACCTAAATGTGAAGTGAGACTTCAATTGATTTTAAACAAAGGCCTTATACTCTTACCACCTATGAATAGGTTGGTCATCCATCCTAAAGAATCTATCATACCATATTGAAAATATCATCATGTTCTTGGACATTGAACTGAAGAATGTTAGACATTGAAGGACATACTAAACAAGTATCAATTCACTGATACTGATTGCTTTCCTATCATCTCTTAAAAAAAAATCCCCTAATCATGCCATAGTTGTAGAATTTTCTATTCTCACTATTGCATGATCCTTTCCCATCACCTACCTCGGCTAATTCTTTCCTCACATTTGTTGGTGGCAAGAAGTTGTTAGCCTTGTCCTAGTGATGCATCCTTCCTTGTCTCTTAACTATGTTATTCCTCTTCCACATGCATTTACTCAGATTGTGAAGCCAATAACTTGGTTAATGGTTGACTTACATTTGCATTAGTAGCCTTCGTATATGTGTATATCATGTTCCTTTGTACTATGCATTTTATGTTCTCTCTCTCTTTGTACACTTCTTCTATTTGTATCTATATTATTCTATGTCTTCATTTATCCTTTATCTTTTTTCTTTTGTGTTTTCCATTCGGGGATGATGCAAAGCGTAGAGATTCCCTATGTCTCTTCCATTTTGACCCATCAGGTCCTTTTACTTTTACTTTTTCTTTTTTCTTTTGTGTTTTCCTTTTGGGGATGATGCAAAGCATAGGGATTCCCTATGTCTCTTCCATGTTGACCCATCAATTCCTTTTACTTTGGTGTTTTTCCTTTTGGAGATGATGCAAAGCATTGAGACACCCTATGTCTCTTCCTGTTTATCCAATTGGTCCCTTTTCTTTTTACTTTATTCTTTTCTTGTGCTTTTCCTTTTGGGCATGATGCAAGGTATTGAGAAAAAAATGTCTCCTTCATGTTGACCCAAAAACTTTTTCTTTTCGTTTGCCTTTCCATTTTATTTTCGCTTGTGTTTTCCTTTTGGGGATGATGCAAAGCGTTGATACCACAATGTCTCTTCCATGTTGACCCAAAAAAAAACATTTTTTTCCTTTTTTTTTCATTCTCTTCGTGTCATTCTTCTAGTTCTATGTGCTTTGGGGAATGATGACAATTCCAAGCTCTTTAATAAAAACATTGCAGCAATGAACATAACGACCCCAAATCCATAGATCCCTTATGTCTTTGGTGTGTTCTTTTTCGGGGGTAAACCTCCCTTTCTTTTGTCCTCTTTTTCATGTACATGAAGTAGCCTAACTTAGAAACATATGACTTTCCATATGGGCTTTCCAAGTTGGCTCTAATGTATTATTTTCTCTTTTGCATTTTCTTTCCTTTGCGACTTTAAAGTAATTGCTCACAAAACAATGTGTAGCAATTCCTTTAAAGTGCGGGGCATACATTGGCATCATTTTATTTGCATTCTTGGTTCTTGGTGTAGCCTCGTCACTTCAGACGATGTGTTTGTCACTTTGTGGATGACATTGGGTATGATTTCCTTCATAAGTGTGATCTCTCTTAGCGTATTACATTCCTCTTGGTGGTTTGATGTGAAGCACTGCATCCCCTAAGTTGTGAATATTTTATTCTTTGATTTTTCCTCTCTTGGAGACATTAGACACAATGTTTCCTAAGTGATAAACCTTGAATGAACTTAATAAGACTCCTTCGAACATTTTTGCATTTCACATTTTACATCTTTGCCACCTTGCATAACACAGCTTGCATGCTTGTGGTACCTTCCTCTTTGTTCATGAGTTCTATGCATATGAAACTTTCCTTATCTCATAAAGCATGAACCAAAATTTTCCTTGTGGAACCTTGTTAAATTTATCAGGAGGTATAAATTTAATATGGTTAAGCAGCAAGCCCATTCAGTAACACAACTTTCCCCATAGCCACTTTTGTCTTTTAGGGTGCATACCAAATAGTGTATGTAATTCACCTTTCAGGGTCTTCTCACCTGATAGACCATCATGAGTTCTATCGCCCCAAAGTGAGTATGCATATTCTTTTTCAAACAACATATATCTAATCCACAACTAATTGAACAAATGATCAAAGCTCAATTTGACTCTTCCTTTTCTTCTTTATTTTTCACACTTGTGTTCCTTTGCTCTTATGTTTAGTTTTTCATGGGATCTTCATCCTCGGGGCTTGATCATCCCTCTTGATTGTTGTTATTCCATCTTGCTAGCATAAGTGCATTAGGACCTCCTTCTTGATATGCATGGCTACTTTAGTGTGAGTTTGAAGCAAGTTCATCCTCTCACTAAAGTGGGGGCTAAATGTAGAATAGAAAAGTGGCTCTTAGACATTTTCATGGTATTTTAGGTCTTTCTCTCATGGTGTTTGGTTTGTTTTGCTTTGATTTAATGTTGCAATCTAACTTAAGCATTCACATTAGGTCTTAAACATTTAAATTATGACATCTTGTGAAGGTGTTGTGAAGTGTTGTAACACATTTCTACACTCTTCTAGACTCTTCTCATTATAATTCACCTAAAATTCACCTTTTCATCACTTATCAAGTACTATTCTAAAGTGTTGTAAAGTCTTCTATCAATATTTCTATATTTTCTAGGCTTTATTTCACTATTTACACCTTTCTTATGCTTTATTTGACCCCTTTATGTACTCATAAGGCTTAATTAAGTGTGTTTTTGAATGTAAACCTAAAAAACAACATTAAATGTGGCTTAATTCCTACCACCCACTTACAAGTCCAAGGTTGGACTCATTCTCCATGGGTGGTGAATGAGTCCCTCTTGGCTCCAAATTCAAAATATTTCAAAATTTCTTTCAAGTTTTTATTCAAACTTACCTTATGTTAGCCTATAATGAGGTATCATTCGGTTAGTAAGGTACAAGTGTGTATAAATAAGTTTTTTTCCTCTCATTTTACATCTAATTCATTCAACAACTTACTCACTAATTCATCCAAGCATTAATTCACATTTGAGCACTTTGCATCATTCAATCAAGAATCAATGAAGCATCTTGGAGCAGCCATTGATAAATATTCAGATTTCTTCAACAAGGTTGTGGTGAGTTTATGATATTTTCATGTTTTTATTCATCTTTCCTTGTTCATTTGATTCCATTTATTCATTAAGGGTTTGATTACCAAAGTGGGATTTGACCAAGGAAAATCCCTATAACCTAACCCTTAACCATTTTCCCCCTCTTGCATGTGTGTTTGTAGACTTTTGTATGCAAATTTATCAAGAAATTAGGTGGTTAAAGGTGGAGAAGAAGTCAACAAGGTGTTTCAAGTCGACTACATCCTATTTCAATCTTGGAGACAACTTATAGTCTATTTTCTATAGATTTGGCTTCGTAGGAACCCAACAAGAAGAAAAATGCAGATCTTGAGCTATAAAATTGAGCTTTGATTTCACAAAATTTTGGGAGAGGAATGATTCACCATTAGTGGTCAATGATTCCCACCTTAAGCCTAGAAAAGTATATTCTATCAGATTCTAGTTCCTGATAGCTAGAAAATAGTTTTCAAGACTTTTTTCCAGAAGCAAGACTAATTCACCATGAGTGGCGAATGAGTCACACTGGTGATTTTGACTGATTTCTTCCAGCTTTTAGGACACTCCAGATTCATCATTCATTTCCCAAGTGCACTCTGATTCAACCTTCTTCATATATATTTTGCATTTATTCATGTTTTAGTTCATGCTTGCATATCACATTATGTTTTCAAATATTGCATTTTTCTTAGGTTTTTCATTTATAATCAGTCAATTAGATCAATTATTTTCATTTATAACATTTCATTTATCCTTAATCAGATCTTATAGTCCTCTCTTTGTGTGAACCACTTCAATTTTAGGGTGTTTTATCTCTCTCCTTTTAGGTGAAAGATTCTAAGAGCACAAGAGAAGCACATGGAATCACATAACCACAAAATTGTTGGTTCAAGAACTCATACGCCACTTCTATAATATGATTCCTGTGTGGCCCAAAATTAAATTTATTTAAAATTCTTGGAATTATTTTATCTTCATAGATCTGATGTCGGCTTGTAGTGTTGTAATTTTGAGAAATTTGGCATTAACAAGTATGAATACAAGGTTATTTCACTTATTTTCATCCAAGACTTTCATGAGAGCATAAATTATAGAAAATTGGAGTTCACAAGAGAATGAAAGTGTTTAAAAAAGAATTCAAGAGTCTTCAAGGGCTGATTATCAATTGTATCAGAGCATTATTCAAGTATCAATCATCATGTCAAAATCATCATGCACCATATTTGTTTTTAAGCTAATAATTGTGATGTAGGGTTTTATGATTCAAGCTAGCATTCATTTCATGATCAATCACATTCAAGCAAGATTCAAGATCTAAATCCATTGGAGCCACTTCATACATGTTTGTAACACTTTATTGCTAGGGTTTGGTGAGTTGCAACATTATATTTTGTTCATTCATCATTCTCTTTTCCTATTTCATTTCATTACAATGTTTGATTACCGAAATGAGGTTTGACTAAGGAAAACCCATTTCCACTAATAAAACAATATTTTTCCTCTCTTTATTATGTGATTTGCAGATCTAGGTTGAAGATATATTGAAGATAAAGTTTGGAGAAAGTTTTCAAAGTGTTCAAAGTTGTCAAAGTTGTCACCTTGCATAAGATATTATTGGAAGACATCTAGAGGTTGAAAATCAAAGTTTTGGATTTGGAAATCAAGTGGAAAGGATAGAGTAGACATTAAAGACTATATAAATACTTTGAGTTTCTAGAAAACCCTAACTGGACCAATACACCACTTCTGGCATATGAGTGGACTAGTATAGGAAAAGTTACATATTTCAAGAGTTTCAGTCATATCACTGCCAGATTCTAGTTCCTACTTAGAAACCCTAATCCAATACTAAATCACCCAATCTAGTGTATGATTCCCAATCAACATTAAATTTATTGTTTCCAAAATTTCATGGATTCATCCAATCCTCTTTAGGTTTCTAGGTGTACACCTTTCATCGCCCAACTTTTTATTTTGATTTATATGCCTTTCTAGGTCATATAGTGAAGTCTTGAATTTCATTACTCTTTCCAACCCTAGCTTGGTGGTGAACCCCTCTTTGGTTTATGCTCAAACCCTAGGAAAACCCTATTGCAAGGTATCTTTCTCATTTGCATACTTAAATATTTAGATCTCTAGGGTTTTCCTTGAATGAGAAGTGTGGAAGATTGGTGTTCTATGTCCTAAACCATAAAAAACAACAAAATTTCAACCTTTCATTTTGGTTAACCTACATTTAGAACATATTAACTCTAATTTGGAGTGCATCATCATCCAAGATCTTTCTTACATTAACATTGCATTAGGGTTTGCATTAGTTAATCATCATTCTAGGGTTTTTAAATCTTGCATTAATGAAAGTGCATATAGGTAGCATTTTTGCATCTTACATCATTGAAAATGATCTAAAATCTGCATTTTCATTTAGTCTCCAAAGATCATCTAAACCAAAAAGCATAAAAAATCACTTAAAAAATTTTCTGAGAATTGTGAAAAAAACCCTTACTATGACTCATATGCCCCTCTGATCGATTTAGTCCTAGTGCAAATTTTAAACTGCTTTTTACAACATTAAATTCTCCATTTTTGACCTTCTATTTGTTCTTGATAACTTTTTGTTTTAGTATAAATATTTTCTAATTCAATTCATTGCATCTAGTTTAAATTTGTTCATCTTATGCATTCCTTAAATTCATAATTGTATCTACAACATTTCATTTTCACATTGTTACAAAGCATAATCAGTCAATTATCACATTCAAAATTTGAAAAATTGCATTATCCTTTTGCATATTTTCTCTATCATTGTTGCATTTCAAATTTGTAGGAAAATCATTACATCATGTTTTCATTGCAAAAATCTATAGTTATCATACTTCATGTTCTATTTTTAGATCTTGTTGAGTGTTGTAAGAAAGCTTTGTTAAGTGCATATATGAATATGAATTCCTATCCCCTCTTATTTTTTCCATCATTGATACCTCTCCTAGAATCCCTTGTATGAGTGAGGTTATTCTATTGAAAGAAACCTTGGTAAATTATAACAATCATATTCACTCTTATCCTAATATCTCTCCTACTTGTAAAGAAGATATTTCAGTGTTAGAAGAATTAATCAATGAGATTTTTGATAACTCGAGTTGTTTCTCTCCTCTTATCTATCATATTAGGCAAGACATTACTAAACAAGAGGAAATAACAATAAGTAATCATAACGATCACACAACACAACAAGAGACCATTGAAATCTACCTACATGACACTTAAACTAGTCTACAATCATCTCCCAACAACTTACCCTCTTGTGATAATGATGAGGATATGTCGGTGCTAGATAATCAAACCTTTATTAACTATGACAACCCTATTTATGCTTCCTCCCATAGCTATCCTATTTTGGAAGATATTATGGGACAAAGGAGTGAAAATTTGGACAATCTTGACAATGACATTTCTTCTTCTTCTTGTATCTCAGCTAGTTGTGAAGAAGATACTTTTATGTTAGAAAATATAATTGATGAAATTATAAGAATATCATGTGTCTCTCTTCCCCTAGGGAAAACATATTAAACAAGAGAATGTGATCATTGATAAACAAGAAAATTCAACCATTGATCATTCCCCTACTTGTGATGAAATGATTTTAGAAGAACCAATCTTTGAATGTCAAGAACATATAGTTTGTATATCTCCTAAAAAATACCATCTTAGGGAAGATATCATGGTGGAAGAAAATGTCAACATTTCAACTTCCTTAGACAATGGTAAAGAGATGATACTAGACTCCCCTTCATTAAAAATACATCAAACCAAGATTGTTGAGGCTATGAATGCACAAGTTTCTATTAGATCCCCCTTGATTAATGGACCTCTTACATACCCTATGGGACATCCTTTGAACCCTCTAATTCTTTACCCACCTTCACACAAACCTCAAACTCAAAATAAACTTGAACTTACCCTTTAACCACCTAAGAATAATGTTTCTTAGCAATCAAGTTATAATACCATTGCTCATACATATAACACTAGAAACAATCTACAACCAAGAAAAAATCCTTCAACATCCCTCCCATTTCCTAATACTATCTTACTAGGTCCTCGTTTTCTTTCATAATGTGGAAAGTAGTATGATCTTGTTAAACAACTTAAGAACACTCCTGCTAAGATATCATTATGGGACCTTATTCAAGCATCCCATCATTATCATAAGATGATTCAAGTTTCTTTACAAAAATTTCCTATCCTTTCTAGTGTGCAATTTAATGACATAGCAGCCCTAATTCAACGAAGGAATGCTGACATTCTTTTCAACCAAAGTGAGATCCCTCCTTTGGAAGTGAAAAATAAAAATGATCCTCTTGTGATAATAGCTATACATAATAGTTTGGGAATAAAAAGGGCCCTCGTTGATAATTTCTCTAACCACAATATGTGCAGTGTATCCATTTTGGATAAGCTTGGTGTGGATAAATCAAAAAATCAACTTGACTCTTTATCTATTAAGGGATTTGACAATGTAGGAAATAAATTGCTTGGTGTGATCACTTTTCCTAATACAACTAGAAAGGCCACATTAGAATCAACAATCCATGTTATGCCTCATGACATTTCATATAGACTTCTTTTATGAAGACCATGGATTCATGCATTGAATGGGGTTCCTTCTACTCTTCATCATGTAATAAAGTATTTCTACAACAACAAAGTGTACACACTCGAAGCTGACCTTGACCCAAATAGTTTTTTGATCATTGATAAAGGAAAGGGAAATGCTTTGAAAGCATTAACACCAACTAAACAAGTAGAACTGGTGGAAAAAAAAAGACAAAGAAAAACAAAATTGAGGAAGTCACAAATCTATTAGAAGATGATTGGGGTTCCGTAGACTTCAAACCAACATTCGTGGGAGAATACAAGATCATAAATAAATACTCTAAAGAGGGAAAATAAAAAGCATAAATGCCAACACAAAATTTGGAAGATGCTTTGAAAGCATCCAACTCAACTACTTTAGAAGATCAAACAAATTACACAACAAACTTCAATGAGCTTGACTATAAACAACCACTAAATCTAAAAGAAATGAAAAAGCTTTATGGAAAAGGTTATGAACTCATGAAACAACTTGGATATAGTGGAAAAGGATTTGGTGCTAGATAAAAAGGTATCAATGTCCCTATAAAGTCTCACATGCAAGAAAACACTAGTGGTCTTGGTTGTTTTCCCTTGAAAGAAATAAAAAAGCCTTCACTTAATATCAACACTCTTACAAAAAATTCTTATAAGAAAAATTTAACAGTAGTGCATCCTAAATTGATAGACACTAGTGGTCTTGATTTTTATCCATTGAAAACATAGACAAGTCCTCACGTAACATTAATTTCATCATGCAAAACACTAATGATTCGAATTTGATAGATTTTACACCCTCCTATAAAGGAGAGAACACAATCTTGTCATCTAAAGAGTCTTGTGTAAATGCATGACATTGTGTACTAAGCAAGAGATATATTTTATGTAAAATAAAGCATCATCTTCTACTTGGTATCAAGAGGGTATCTTGTCGAGACTCCTCCAAGATCATTTGATATCGCTCCCCCAAACAACACGAAAGAAATTTTACTACAAGAATTCATTTTGTACATATCATAGAGTTCATGATCATTCTACTAATGAATGTAGGACTTTAAGTGATAAAATTCAACATCTTAAGTAGTGCAGTGCTCTTCCTTGTGTTGAAGCACCTTGTTCCTTTGATTGATATTAATTTTCACTCTAGCATTTTTCTCATGAATCATCTCGACTCATCCTTGTCCTACACTAAGTGGGAGCAAGGGGTTAGGTAGGTTTTTCCTCATATGTCACTTGTGATTGTATCGTTTGGCTACTTGACCACCTTTCATGTATATATAAGAGAAAGAAAGTGGGATGTGGATGACATGCCTTAAGTTGGCTAGCATGTGATGTACTGAGTTATACATTTTGGAGGAAACCCCTCTTTCCATCTTCATGATATAGCTTATTGGAAACATATGACTTTGCGTAGGGATTTCTGAATAAGCTGTCATGTCTTCTTCTCCTTTAAATCAATTACTCATAGCAATGGTGTTAGCAAATAATTTAAAGTGGGGGCATACATCGAAAATCATGTTTCATTGCGTGATATTTTTTTATTCTTTTGATGTGTCCTTTTCTTGGTGGTGTCATTGGGTTTGATTTCTTCCAATAGCATGATATTTCATTGACTTGTCCTCTCTTGGAGATATTAGGCAGAATGTTACCAAAGAAGAGACATTACATGAACTAAGAAAAACCCCTTTGAACATACCCAGAACTATTTTAGCCACTTAGCATAATACACTTCTCTTTCTTGTGGTGCAATATTGTTTGTTCATGAGTTTTAAGCATACGAATCTTTGCTTGCCACATGAAGCTAGAAGTTTATTATTATTTGGCACCTTGTCAAATTTATCAGGAGGTATAGCTTTGGTATGGTTAACATATAATGAGAAGCCTAAATGTAGGCATGAATCTCTCATTATATAGTGAGAAGCTGATACAAAGGCATGACTTTCTCACTAAGCCACCCTTTTTGGATGCTCACCTAGTGGGAAGCCTAAATTTTTGTTTCCTGAGAGTGAGTGTACATTTTTCTGACAAATAGCTTAGATTTGATTCACATTGCATTGGAAAAATGGTCGATGCTTGATCCACCTCTTTCCATTTTTTCTTGTTTTTATTTTTCTTTCATTTTATTATTGGCATTGCATGTTTGTTTATCTTGATGCTACATATCATACACCTTGCATGTGTCCCTTTGTACTTATGTTAGTTTGATGTAGGATCTTATATCCCTGGGGCTTGACCACTCCCTTGATATTTTTCATCATAGACCATCCACATTGGTATGCTTTGACCCCTCTCGAATGTCCACTTTAGTGTGACTTTGAAGCAAGTTCATCCTCTCACTAAAGTGGGAGCTAATTGTAGTATAAAAAATGTCATATTTTACATTTTTACACTTGATTTGGGAATAATGAACATTAAAAATAGATGTAATTTCACCTTGATCTAGTTTTTTAATGTGTTTTATAAATTCACATTGTCTTCAAGGCCCTTTTAAGCTAAATTGACCTAACTCTACCTTAATTTAATCTTGTAAAGTGTACTTATTTACACCTTCACATTAAGTTTTGGGCCCTTGTAAACTAAATGAACTTAATGGTGCCTTATTTATTGTGTTGTAAAGTGTATACTAACACTATCACACTAATATGGGGTGTGATTAAATAATTGGGCTTCTTTATCCCTTATTTTTCCTTATTTTGCATCCACAAGTCTTAACTACTGCATCTTTTAGAGGATAATTCTAACATAAATGAAGATCCAATCATAATTCAAGTGTTTTTAGGTTGTGTGACATAGATTTTGTGATCTAGGACTCATATGCCACCTTGGGTATATGGGTCCCACATATGTTTTTGGGTTGTGATCTAGATTTTGCATCATTCTAAGTGTTTAATTTTTTTTCCCATATTTATTCCTAATGGGATTCGTACACCACTTCTAGTGTATGAGTCTCGTGTGGCCCAAAATTAAATTTAATTCAAATTTTTGGTAGGATTTTATCCTCATAGATCTGATGTTGTCTTGTACTATTGTAAATTCAAGAAATTTGTCATAAACAACTATAAATACAAGGTTATTTCATTTATTTGCATCCAATACTTTCATGAGAGCATTCCTTATATCAAATTGAACTTGACAAGAGCATTCAAGAGTCTTCAAGGGTTGATTATCAAGTGTTTTGGAGCATTATTAAAGTATCAAGCATCATGGTAAAGTCAACATGCATCATGTTTGCTTCTGAGTTAACAATTGTGATTTAGGGTTTTATCATTTTGGAGAAAGATTTTGGCACCTTAATGCTCTCTAACACTTCTAGGGTTTTTCACCTAAAAGAAGAGAGGTAGGCCAAAATGGGCAATGTCTACATTGAAGATTAATGCAATATGATTCAAGTATGTCTAGATCTAATATTATAAATGCAAAAAATTGATAAAAGAGATTGATTATTAAAGAAAAACTATTCAAATGCAAGTTATTAGAAAACACAATGTTGATATGCAAAAAGACTTGGAAATGAAAGTACACTGTAAAAAAATTTAATGAAACTGAATGTGTGCACCTAAAAACTTGTTGGAGACTGGAAATGACTTCTGAAATGCTATTGATCCTAAAAATTTGGCCTACTATGACTCATTCTCCATTCTAGGAAAATTAGTCCTAGATGTGGGAAACTGTTCTAGCGTCTATTTTGGACAAATGGGTATCTAATACTGCATAAAACACTTTTCAGGCCTGGCAGCGGGACACATTCACCACTAATGGTGAATGACTCCACTTCTGAATGTCTAAGAATTCAAAAGTGGAAATAAAAGCCCTCGGTGTGCACTTCGGTTCCTAACAGATGTTTGCCTCCAAAATTTTGATTTCTAGCACTGTAGGTGACTTTTAGTGGATATTTTTGACCTAAACAAGGATATTTCTCTAATAACTCTACAACTTTATCTTTAATGACTTCCAAGCCTTTAAGATATCTAAATCTTCAAACACACAAGAAAAGAAGGAGAAATGTTGGATATTAGGTCATGGGGATTTGCCTTTGTCAAACCCCTTTTAGGTAAAAACCAAATGAAGAAATAATATGAAGCATTAACATGAAATAATATAATTATTACCTTTCCATGATGATTGATCTTGAATTTCTGCAACAATAGATGAAGATTATCCCCTTGAATATCTAAAAAATGTTATCTTGATGACTTGAAATATTAAAACCCTAGCTTGCTTGACTTGAGGTGGAAGAAAAATGATAACTGATTTAAATTTATTATCAATTCAGGTTTAAAATCTTGTATTTATAGGAAATCCATCTAATTTACCCATCAATTTGATCCCTAAGGTCGACATGGAGAAAAATTAAACTTAAAACCTAATTTTTCCCGTTTAAACCCTGAAAATGATCTCAAATGGGACTCATTCGCCATCAAGTGCAAATGGGTCCCACTTGGATGTGACTAATTCACCCCTAATGGTGAATGGGTCCCACAACAACCATTTTTCCAATTAGAACATGTCTAGGAATTAATAAATTAGGCTTATATGGTGACCTTGTCATTTATTTCATCAAATTATGCCTTGACATTCACAATATGGGGTCATAGGGGCCTATTAATGATGATGTAAAGGGTATATCAGGCCAAGGACACAAATTTCAATGTGAAAGTGTGATTAAATAAACTTTACATCATTTAAATAGGATCCATACAACCTAGAAAGGCACAACATCCAATGAGAATGTGTAAGAAACATTACAACATTAGATTAAAGTAAAGTTTAATTCACAAGCCTTCTAGATTAATGTGATAATGCAATTAAATATATTTTACAATATTAAATTAAGTAGAAAAATGGGTCCATGAGACTTGAATACTGAATAAAAGTCTAGAAAAGTGTGAAAGCCATTTACAACACTTTACAACACCTGTACAAGACATCAATAAATGCATTTTATTCAGTTTGTAAGGGTCCAAGACCTAGTGTGGATGTGAAAGAAACCTCACAACACTAAATCAAGGCCTCATTATGTCAATTTTTTCATCAATTATTCCCCAATCAAGCAATCAAAAAGGGATACTTTTTCTGTGTCCACAGATTCAAGCTAGCATTCACTTCAATATCTATCACATTCAAGCAAGAGTCAAGATCTACATCCATTAGAGCCACTTCATACATGTTTGTAACACTTTATTTCTAGGGTTTGGTGAGTTGCAACATTATATTTTGTTCATTCATTATTCTCCTTTACTATTTCATTCCATCACAAGGTTTGATTACCAAAACATGGTTTGGCCAAGGGAAACCCCTTTTCACAAACAAAACAAAAAATTTCCCTCTCTTTAGTGTGTGATTTGTAGATCTAGGTTGAAGATATATTGGAGAGAAAGTTGGGAGAAATTTTTCAAAGTGTTCAAAGTTGTAAAAGTCTTCACCTTTCATTGGAGATCATTGGAATAAATCTAGAGGTTGCAAATCAAAGTTTTGGATTTGGAAATTAGGTGGAAAGGATAGAGCATATATTAAAGAAGATGTTTAGACATTGAGTTTCTAGAAAAACCCAGTTGGACCTATATGTAACTTCTGGCATATGAGTCCCAATATAGGAAAATTGCAGATTTTTAGAGTTTCATTGATATCTCTGCCAAATTCTAGTTCCTACCTACAAACCCTAAATCGAGACTAAATCATCGAGTCTAGTGTATGGGTCCCAGTCAACATTATATTCAGTGTTTCCAATAGTTTAGGGCTTCATTGAGTCGGCCTCTTTAGGTTTCTAGGTGCACATCTTTCGTCTCTTACCTTTTTGTTTTGATTTACATGCTTTTCTAGGTCATTTAGTGAAGTGTTGCATTTCACTAGGTTTAAGCATTAGCTCTTGCATTTCATTAGTCTTTCCAAGCCCTAGCTTGGTGGTGAATCCCTCTTTAGTTTGTGATCATATCCTAGGAAAACCCTATTGCAAGGTCTCTTTCTCCTTTGCATACTTAATATTGAGATATCTAGGGTTTTACTTGAATGAGAAGTGTGGAAGATTGTTGTTCTATGTCCTAAACTGTGAGCACTGACCATTTTTCCACATTTCAAGATCTAAATTTCATATCTCCATGGCTTCAAATGATTCTATTTAGGTAGATATTGATTCCATTTTTCTAGATATACCATATTGGGACATATTTCTACTAGAGATATCATTTTTTGTTGTAGAATATTACATTTTAGATTTGTAAGACACAATTGAGAACATATGTATTCTATTTGATGAAAATTGTATGAAGAATTTTTTCACTCCATATACATCTGTATATTAGTCTTTCCTTGCCTACATCAACTTCTATATTGAAAGGTTTTATAGATATTCATTAGTTGACATATCCAACTCATCATTATCTACTAGTTTTCACCATAGATCCATGGTTTTCATAGTTGAATCCTATATGATACCTAATTCATCGTATCTATATTTTTTATAATTCAACATTATATGAGATATTATTGAGAATCAGTAAAAGAAATCATGGGCATGGTCCATATCTTTGTAACATGCATATAATTGAAATAAATTCATCCTTATTTATACATATTTGTATCTACAATGGAAATTCATCTTACATATATTTTTTATGTTATTTCTTCTCAATGGGATAATTTTTTTCCAATATTCAAATCATCTTTAGTCTTTGGTGTTGAGCATATACTAGTAATACATCTATAATTTTGAGGGGAGAGTGCATGGTTTCTCTTCCATTCACTTTTTTGGAGGAATCATTTCATTCGATGGATTTCATTCCTTCTCATTTCTTTGGGGAGTCATAAAGAACTTGTATAATCTCTCTCCTATGGAAGGGAACATTTATTATACATTAATGATCCTTAGAGAGTAATCATGATTCCTCCTTCTATCTTCTATCTTCTTCACTTGTAATTTCACTTTGTATCATTTCTCTTATGAGAGGATTTTTATTTCCCATTAGGTTTTCTCCCTTACTCTATTTATGATTAATTTGTACAAGGGTACATGAAATGGCCTTATATTTGGGACACATAACCATCATCTTCTTGTTCACATTACTCCCTAAGTTGTACTTAAGAGGGGTTTTATTGTAAACAGTGTCACTATCAAACTATTTAACATTTAACATACCTAGAAGATTCATATCCAGACTAATTAAGCCTCAAATTAGGGACTTTTTCCATTTTATCTCACCTCACGTAGTTGAGACACATGCATTCACATTTTGAAACACCTATCTCATGTGCATATGAAACCTTTATCAAACTTTTCCTATGCACATTATAGATTTTAGATACATATCCTACTCTCACGAAGGAGGTTAGTGTCCATACCTACCTTCTCAACTCACCCATTTTATATATTCAAGGGGATAATTATATGCAATTAATTTATTTTCACATTCAAACATGTTGTATTACTACATTGCATATTTTTCAAATTTGAAATCTTCTATAGAAGGATTATCATTATTTAATATAATCTATTAGGTTATGAGAATCAAATATCCAATTGCAATATGATATCAAATCTATGAATGTATATTCCTTCCCACATCAATGTGACCCCAACACCTATATATATCATTTTCGTGTCGTGAAGTGAAAATAACTATGCCATTATGTCTAGAATGATTGAGAAACAAAGAAATACATTTCATTTTATCAAATTTGATAAAATTTCACTTTTTTATAAATTATTTTTACCATTGCACCTTGTGATATTATACAAATATATATGATATGAAAATTTGAAGATAAAATTTAAAAGAAAAACATTTTATTAGAGGGTTGAAAGCCCCATGGGGTATGTGTAGGATCATCATGGAAAAAACAAGACCTTAAGTGGTGAAAATTTTAGAAAAATAAGAGTTAGGCAACTTGACATAAAAAATTGAATAAGTTATCTATATTATTTCAAAAATATGTAACAATATAATTTGTCAAAAATTGAATGTAGTTTATAAAATACTAGGTTTATTTTTATTTTTTCAAATCTATTTGGTGAAATTTTGAAATTTCAATGTAGTAGCACTTAAATTTCAGTGAAAAAAATAAGTATGTGTCTATCTTACCACCCTAACCATAATAAAATGATAATATTTTTTTATAAGATTTTAGATATAAGTAGAGGACTCATGTCCCAATGTGATGCATATTTTTTTGTAATTTTTTTCCAACTAAATAATTAATTATTAATTTTTTATTACAATTTTTAAAAAATACAAAAACTCGTATGTCTGACCATCTTAACTTGGTCAAACTTCATGAAATTCAATTTTTTTTTAATCCTATAGTATGCAAAGCATAGAATGTGACACATATTTCAGATTCAAAAAATGTGATACCACTTGAAAGCTATATATTTTTTTCAATCAGCCTATCAATCGGGACTTTAGTCGTAATTCAAATTGAAAATGAATAATAATTATTTATTAAATTCAAAGTAAAGGGTAATTTATATTGGTGGAAAGTTGAGAATCTCATTTAAAAAGCCTTTTCATTTCATCAATTTTGGGTAAAAAAAAAGTCATCAGCCACATACCCTACACATACCCATCATATCATGACTTTTGGCCCATCATGATCCTATACATACCCCATATGTATCTACCGAGTTTGGGTTAATTTTTTTTTTGGTAATCTAGGTGATTTATCTCTAGCTCATGGTATTTTTTTTTGGTTGAGATTATCTTTTCTAAGATATTCAAGGATTTTTTTTGGCATTATCTATTAATAATCCCTTTCCATGGGATATTTTCTACTTATTCTTTCATAACCTAGGTATAATGTTCCCTCCAAACCTATGATCTTTCATGCTCACATACAAGTTTATTTTTATAGTTGTTATACTTGCTTCCATCTCACAATAATATACTATGAGACAAATCAATTCCACTATATTTAGGAATATCAAGGTGTGTTCAAATATCCAAAACATCATTAAATATCCTAAATTTGTTTTACTAAAGTATCAAATAGCCACATTATTTGAATGAGGAAATAAAATTAACCATAGGGGCAATGTATTGCATTTCACCCTCCTTTGCATCTTTGATCATCACAAAATTCTCACACCTTTGACTACCTAGAATTCAATGTGCGGATTTACAATAGGTTATCAAGCCCTTTGACACTAAATTTGATAGCCCATGAATTTTTTCTCATGCCTCCTACATATATTTTCTTTGCAATGAGTGTTTTCTATTAGTTATTTTCTAAGTAGAGGCACTATAAGGAAGTTTGAACTATTTATTTCAATTAAAATGGATTTTCAATAAATCTTGAACAATTGCCCCACCACTCCAATCCATGGAATTATCAATGGTACAACATTATCACTCTAAAAATAGACTCCCTATTCACTAAAATATCTATTTTTATTCCACTTATTTTATATGTTAGGTTTAAGAGTTTAAGAAGGGCCATCATTGAAAGAGTGTGGCAACATTTTTATATTATTAATAAGAAGAAATTTTCTACATGCAACCTGATTGGTTTTGTTTTTTCTTTGTAATTTGGGTTCCAAACAATCCAACATATTTTCCTTCAACATGGCCCTTCAATTTAGAAATTCTGAATGATATTTCCTCCATTTTCCCTAGCATTTACTTGTAACTAATATAAGATTGTATAATGAAATCAAGAGACATGCCAAATATTATATGTTTGATAATGATAGAATGAAATCATGGTAAAGATGGCCCATCCAAAAAAAAAAAAAGACTCCTTAACCATTAGCCTTTTATTTTTTCATCAACTTTAGAGGCCCATATCTAGCCCATTTTAAAGCATGTTTTCAAGTGAATTTTTTTTTGGGGTATTCTTTTGTGAACTACTTAGTGGTATTAATATTTTGTAATTTTCATATACGAATTCCTTAGAATCATATATTCTTAAATGTTAGCTAGTTCTGTTTGGATTTTTTGAACATTTAAGGTCTCATTTAGCCACATATAAAATCCTTTTTTAGTTATATTTTAAACTACCAATTTTTTTGTCTCCTTACTGTACTATCAACATATATATATTACATTAACATACACATTATTGCAACCATAATAGGAAGAGTGATGAGTAGTGGTGTGAAGAAAAATTCTATGGTTTTAAGAAAGAAAAACCCTATATGATAGAGGTAGGGTTGGTGGTCGAGGAGCACCTTATGTCTAGTAGGTGTAAGTTAATATTTTGGCTTGGTTTGATGTTTTTCCATGTAGTAAGGTCATTGAAGACTATGTCATGTGTGTTTGAGTCAATATTAGATTGCTAGGTGGGTTGGAGAGTCAAGTTGCATAAGTTTTCAAGTTTGCAAAAAATGTTGTCAAATTGCATAATGTGGAATATAAATAGTCAATGTTTCATAAAGTGAGAATTTGAATAGTTGTAAGTTGAAAAGTGGTTGATGTCCATTGTAAAATGATGGAAAATGTTTAAAAAGGCCTTGTGTGGTTGAAGCAAAGGTTGGTTGTAAAGTTTTGAAAGTTAAAGGAATAAAATTACTCTATTTTCTAGAATTCCATAATGTTATTCTCTATTCAAATGAATGGTTTGAAACCCTCGTTAGGGTAATAGTGAGAAAAAAAGTTAATTTTGAAAGGTTTCATAAAAAATAACCTACCTTGATTCCAAACTATATTGTATAAGGCCCAAATGGGTGTCTAAACATATATTTACATTTTTGATATCATGTCTACATTGAAATTTTTAGCTAATAAACCTCAAATTAATGCTACCAAGTTTTTCAAACAATTAGGCATTAAAGCCACATAGGACTTAGGGTTTGGAGATGATCTATAAAGTAGAAGGGATCTATGACAAACGTTGCTTAAGTGATTATGAACAAAGGTGTAAAGACATCAACAATGGAATAGCAAGAACATTAAACAGAGAGAATTCAAAACATAGAACCAAGAGAGAGATAAGAAAAATACCAATTTGATTACGGATTTCGTCTGAGTGGACTATGTCTCCAGGTCAAGCTCAATCAAGTGACTAGTCTATTGAAATGTTTTGAAACGGCAGTACAATCTCCCTTGTAGCCTCTTGCAAACACTGCTTTACAATATCTTGTAGCTCATCCACAAAGTCATACAAAAAGTCTCTCACTCACACCCCTCTCAAAAAGCTCTCAAGGCTAGGGATGATTAACAAAGAGTAAGGAAACTAACTCTTCCTAAAGGATCTACTGCAAGATTAGTACATCACAACTCAAATATTCTCCTAATTCCCTCTAAGAATTCTCTCACAAAAAAGCCTCTCAAAGACTAAGAGAAAGGGATATAATGGAGAATGATCAACTGATGGATGAGTGAGGAAGACTCTCCTAGTCTCCCTTTTATACTTGAAGTTGGGCCTATTTGGTTAAAACCAACAATTTTGGAATTTTCCCCTTAAATGGAAAAAATAAAAACCAATTCCCCACTTTTGCAAATACAAACAATAATCCCCCTTAAAATAATTAAATTTGTTTTCGAGCCCTTGTTTATAGCTTATTCGGGCTTTTGAGGTTAGAGGTTGTTTGTTTATTTATTAAAAAATAACTATTTGTTGGTTATTTGGTTTAGGCTTCGGCCTAATCATTAGGTTATATAAAACTCGTGCCCGCAATAATCCAAACACATTGCATGGTGCAACGGTCAACTAGATTTTTAGAAGGTAGGCGGTTGGGAGTTCCAAACCCGCCAGCTTGTTTTTCCTCTACCAACTTCAACTAACTTCTATAACAAAAGAAACCATCCACTATATATAGATAAGTGTGAATAATTAGGTGCAATGGTGAGCAGCAGTTTCGAGTTATGAGTGGTGAGGGGTTTGAATCCCTCAACCTACTCATTTTGTTCAAACCAACTATGGCCCCATTGGAGGAGATAGAGAAACCACGTGGCATACCCGGGGTGCCATGTGGCAAAACCCAATTCACTGAAGATGATGACATGGCATATGATGGCATGGCTGAGTATGTGGTACCCACGATGTGCCATATAGATTTTTTTCTTTAATTTGATGATGACACGTGTCAAATTGTGATTGGCTGACGTCACCCACCATGTCATCGGTATGGACTACCACATGTCAAGCTATGGTTGGTCCACTTCATACCCATACAATGACTTGTCCACCAATTCAGCATGATGACATCATGCTGACATCAACAACTGCAACACATGGTACCCTGGTGAACTGAGACTTTGACCGACTATAACTCGTGCATACGAGCTCCGATTTGCACAAAATGAACACCGTTGGAATCATGATGATGAGACCTTCAAAATGATTCCACCTTCGATCATTTTTGAAGATTTCAAAATTTCATCATTTTCCTCGTCCTTGGAAACTAAGTTGACTGACCTTTGACCGAAGTTTGACCAGCGATATCTCACACATACGGACTCGAATTTCAATGTAACGAACATCGCTGGGTTCATGTCATCGAGCCCTTCAAAGTGAGATCTCTTTTGACCAATTCTAAGTCCATCAACTTTTCACCTTCTGACAACCTCCTGGTCCAAGGGTTGACCCAACTTTGACTCTGTGTAACTTGAGCAAACAGACTCCCTTTTTGCCCGTTCAAGTTGCACCAGATTTAGTATTCTGAGCTCTACACCATGGCACTACTTCTGCGAGAAACTGGAACACTTCAATTTCAGGTTCTGAATATCCACCTGGATCAAACCTCCCCACTGAAGAACTTTTGGTCCTCCAAAAGTGTATAGTTCCTTTAATAATCTCGCATTCAGCATCTTGCCACTCGCCACGATCTGAATCACTAAAACACACTGCCACATCTGCCTGCTGGGGTCTTACACTTCGGCAATGTCCTATCAACAAGAGCTTCCCTATTGCCACATTTTCCCTGTATAGGGGTCTTACACTTCAGCGATGTAGAATTTCATAACTCCTCATGATGCTATTCAAAAATGGAACTTAAAATACCCAAAGCAAGAAGAGAAAACTGAGTATGATAAACCTGTCCCTCAGTGCTTCTCACAATGAACATTGTTGGAATCGTGATGATGAGACCTTCACAATGATTCCACCTTCGATTATTTTTGAAGATTTCAAAATTTCATCCTTTTTCTCGTCCTTGGAAACTGAGTTGACTGGCCTTTGACCAAAGTTTGACCAGTGATATCTCACACATACAGACTCGAATTTCAATGTAACGAACATCGCTGGGTTCATGTCATCGAGCCCTTCAAAGTGACATCTCTTTTGACCAATTCTAAGTCCATCAACTTTTCACCTTCTGACAGCCTCCTGGTCCAAGGGTTGACCCAACTTTGACTATGTGTAACTTGAGGAAATAGACTCCTTTTTTTCCCGTTCAAGTTGCACCGGATTTAGTATTCTGAGCTCTACACCATGGCACTACTTCTGCGAGAAACTGGAACACTTCAATTTCAGGTTCTGAAGATCCACCTGGATCAAACCTCCCCACTGAAGAACTTTTGGTCCTCCAAAAGTGTATAGTTCCTTCAATAATCTCGCATTCAGCATCTTGCCACTCGCCACGATCTGAATCACTAAAACACATTGCCACATCTTCCTGCTGGGGTCTTACACTTCGGCAATGTCCTGTCAACAACAGCTTCCCTATTGCCACATTTTCCCTCTACAGGGGTCTTACACTTCAGCGATGTAGGATTTCACAACTCCTCATGATGCAGTTCAAAAATGGAACTTAAAATACCCAAAGCAAGAAGAGAAAATTGAGTATGATAAACCTGTCCCTCAGTGCTTCTCACAGGTAGTTCACATTCTACATCTCTCACCTTCTTTTGGCTTGCTTCTGTTGCTCCTCCATCTACTCGAGCATGGTATCTATGCCTCATCTTGATGTATTCCTTCACCTTTATACTTCAGAATAGCTGATTCAAGGCTCTAGCATATAGCTCGAGTCACATTCACCTGAAGCAATGAGGTCACCGATAACATCCTTCAAGAACTTCAACTGAGTTCAGACGTATCCTCAAAATGGCCTCAACTGAGTCTTCAAACTGAGAACATGCAAGGTCACTATTGACCATTCTCAACAACTCTTAAGCTAAAAAGTGCTCTTCAATTGAAGCTTCGCACTTGAAAACTGTAGGTACAAGTCCTTAAAAACCCTGTAATGAGAAGTTACATAGTATTCTCCTTTCTAGATTACAAGAGATGTGGCTTCAAGAGCCTTACAAAATCCCAATCTCTAGAGAATTACAACTTCATAAAAATTATTACAAACAATCGTATTTAGAGTTTCATGCTCACAAAACAAATATTAGCTTATCAACATATTCATCACACTACAAAAGATGTAATAAACACACAAAGTGATATACTAGTTTGTTGAGCGTTGTTCCTAGCTCCTACGAAGTTGTTCAAAGGAACTCTCTTTCACAAATTGCTCAGGCTATGGTTGAATTTCTCCTGGGACTGCCTCAGAAGTGGTAGCTACTCTCAGCTCTACTTTTGTCTCCTCAACTTTCTGGTGGTTGGGTCTCTTAGTAGACCTCGATTGACGATGAAGCTCTGGATTCAACTTCCAATACTTTGCCTCCCAATGTCCACTGATGCCATAGTGGTTACAAAAGTTTCGAGCTCTAGAGGATTCTCCATCTCCTCCTCTAAATCCCAATCCTTGGTACCGTGGTCGCTTCTTTACCTCAATCAGATTGGTGATGCCTTGCTCAAAAATACCAAAGCCTTTCCCTTTGAAGCCCATCTTCCTGAGTAGCTTTGATCCTATGCCTCTTGTGTGCTTCTCGAAGTGTACAAAAGAGTCGTGCTCGTCCTCTGTTGAATTCTTCTGTTTGATGGAAGAAGAGGCTTCAAGATAGTTACTGTCACTATCAGGCAGATTGAGAGTCTGAAGGTACTCCATTTGTTGACAATAAGCACACTCTACTGCACCAAGAGAGTTCACCCAATCATGACCACAAGCAAATCTAGCCACAAGCCTTGTCGCTGAAGAAGCTCCTCTACTATCAGGCAGTGTAAGCGGGGAGTATGAGGATGATGTATCCTCGGAATGCAGACAAAAACCACATATGTGTCCACTCCCTAATACAGGACGACTTCTCCTGTTCTACTCTAAGATTTCCTGCAACAACATTTGCAGTCTTTCCTTCTCCATATTAGATTCCTCCAACAATCGTTGAAGTTCTGCATTCTCTTTCTGTAGGCGTCGATTGGCTTCTTCCAACTCCTGCATCCTATCATCCTTCTCTCGATGGTCTCGATAGAGTTCTTCAACCATGCCTTCCATTGACATGAAATCATCCACCATGGATGGGGTCAATGTCAGCCTGGAAGATTCACCCATTTCTGATGCCATCTTTGCTCCAAACTCCAAATGTCCACCAATAGAAAAATGATTCACAATCACTCCTGCAAACCAGCCAAACAAGCTCTGATACCACTTGATCCGTAAAGGGGAATGGATCTATGACAAATGTTTCTTAAGTGATTATGAACAAAGGTGTAAAGACATCAACAATGGAATAGTAGGAACATTAAACAGAGAGAATTCAAAACATAGAACCAAGAGAGAGATAAGAAAAACACCAATTTGATTATGGAGTTCGTTTGAGTGGACTACGTCTCCAGGTCGAGCTCAATCAAGTGACCAGTCTATTGAAATGTTCTAAAACGGCAGTACAATCTCCACTAGAGCCTCTTGCAAACACTGCTTTACAATATATTGTAGCTCATCCACAAAGTCATACAAAAAGTCTCTCACTCACACCCCTCTCAAAAAGCTCTTAGGGCTAGGGATGATTAACAAAGAGTAAGGAAATGGACTCTGCCTAAAGGATCTACTACAAGATTAGTACATCACTACATCATAACTCAAATATTCTCCTAATTCCCTCTAAGAATTCTCTCACAAAAAAGCCTCTTAAAGACTAAGAGAAAGGGATACAATGGAGAATGATCAACTGATGGATGAGTGAGGAAGACTCTCCTAGTCTCCCTTTTATACTTGAAGTTGGGCCTATTTGGTTAAAACCAACAATTTTGGAATTTTCCCCTTAAATGGAAAAAATAAAAACCAATTCCCCACTTTTACAAATACAAACAATAATCCCCCTTAAAATAATTAAATTTGTTTCCGAGCCCTTGTTTATAGCTTATTCGGGCTTTTGAGGTTAGAGGTTGTTTGTTTATTTATTAACAAATATTCATTTTTTGGTTATTTGGTTTATGCTTTGGCCTAACATTGGGTTATATAAAACTCATGCCGGCAATAATCCAAACACATTGCATGGTGCAACGGTCAACTTGTTTTTTAGAAGGCAGGCGGTTGGGAGTTCCAAACCCGCCAGCTTGTTTTTCCTCTACCAACTTCAACTAACTTCTATAACAAATAAAACCATCCTCTATATATAGATTAGTGTAAATAATTTGGTGCATCAGTGAGTGGCAGTTTCAGGTTATGAGTGGTGAGGGGTTTGAATCCCTCAACCTACTCATTTTGTTCAAACCAACTATGACCCCATTGGAGGAGATAGAGAAACCATGTGGCATGCCCGGGGTGCCATGTGGAAAAACACAATTCGCTGAAGATGATGACATGGCATATGATAATGTGGCTGAGTATGTGGTACCCACGATGTGCCACATGGATTTTTTTCTTTCATTTGATGATGACACATGTCAAATTGTGATTGGCTGACATCACGCGCCATGTCATCAGCATGGACTGCCACATGTCAAGTTGTGGTTGGTCCACTTCATACCCATACAATGACTTGTCCGCCAATTCAACATGATGACATCATGCTAACGTCAGCAACTGCAACACATGGTACCCTGGTCAACTAAAACTTTGACCAACTATAACTCGTGCATACGAGCTCCGATTTGCGTGAAATAAACACCATTGGAATTGTGATGATGAGACCTTCGCGATGATGCCACCTTTGATCATTTTTGAAGATTTCAAAATTTCATCCTCTTTTTCGCCCCTGGAAACTGAGTTGACTGGCCTTTGACCAAAGTTTGACCAGCGATATCTCACACATACAGACTCAAATTTCAATGAAATGAACATTGTTGGGTTCATGTCGTCGAGCCCTTCAAAGTGACATCTCTTTTGACCAATTCTGAGTCCATCAACTTTTCACCTTTCGACGGCCTCTTGGTCCAAGGGTTGACCCAACTTTGATTGTGTGTAACTTGAGCAAATGGACTCCTTTTTTGCCCGTTCAAGTTGTGTCGGATTCAATATTCTGAGCTCTACACCATTGGACTGCTTCTAAGAGAAACTAGAACACTTCAATTTCAGGTTCTGAAGATCCACCTAGATCAGGAGAAAACTTGGAAAGATTTTTGAATTTCTTGGAAATGTTAAGGTAGACCCTATAGGACATGTTTTAGTCATTGGTTTGAAGTATTGAGGCTTGAAGAGTGAAATATTTGTTGTGACCTGGTTGAACAAGCCTAATTAGGCCTAGTGCAAAATGGGATAGTCAATAATTGACCCTTGTGCTCCAAGACAACCACACCTACAAATTGAGTATGTTAATAAGTTCCATAAAAGGTATCCAAAACTATATTTACATTATGGGTTTGAGATTTGCACAAGAAATTGAGATGGAAAAACCTGTTTTGGAGTGCTACTAGAAGTTGAGGCCTTATGTGCAAGAACCCACCATTAAATACTTGAAGGCTTGAAGAATTAGTTTTTTTAGATCATATTGGAGCTAACCACCCCTACTGTACATCAGATTTGTGTCAAAGCTAGAATATCTTTGGGAAATGATCTATTGTTTTGGCTAATGTGGTTGAGTGATATTTGATATTTCAGAATGACTCTTAATAAGGAAAAAGATGGGAAAAGGGAATCTTCATTGTTAAATATATTGTTCAAAGTGGCAAAGCTACAGGAGGAAGAAATGGAAAAGATGATATAGGAGGAAGAAATGAAAGCCAAGGAAGAAAGCAATATGGAAAAGGAAAGCTAATTCTAGACTACCTGCAAGTCTAAAAGAAAATGTTGACAAGTTGTGATCTTAGATATCTGCATGAATAATATTGTTTCTGAATATATGGTAGATAAAATGGGTTCAAAAAGAATATCACATCCCACACCCTATCCAGTGACTTAGATTCAAATAGGTAATCAGGTAACCTTACGTGAGCAATGCAAAGTTGAGTTTCATATAGGCACTTATAAAGATGAAATAGTTTGTGATATTATGCATTTGGATGTATGTCACATTATGTTTGGAAGGCTGCGGCATTATAACAATGAAACAAAGTATAACAAAAAAAACACATATGAGTTGAGAAACGATGGGATGAAATATGTATTAACATCCTTGAAGGATGAGTGCATAGGAATTGAAAGCTTGTTGTTAAGTGAGAAGAAGTACAACAGTATGGGGAAAAGACAAATGAGGTAATGGATGAGGTAATAAGTTTTGATAATAGGTTGTTTGAAACACCAGTTGAACATGAAATAAAAGAAATTTCTTTTGAATTTCCTCAAACTAATGAAAGTAATGGTGACATTGATGTTGAAGTGGGTGATGTTTAAGAAGAAGAAGAAGAAGAGATGGCAAAAGAAGTTGTAGATGAATCAATGATAGTCCAAACAGAGGAGATATTATGGAGGATAAGGAGATAGCATGGTTCTCAGGAGAAGAACCATTAGTTGAGAATTTTTATGTCAAGGAGAACAAAAAAAATGGATGAGTAAAGTTGAGGTGAAGCCAAATATTTTGGAGAATCATGAAGAGAAAAGAATGTGTGGAAAACAACATGAGGTGGATGAAGAAGTGAAGTATGAAGAAGAAGAATATGATTTCTTTAATATGTTTGTTTCATGTGCAGGTACCAAAGACAAAGTGGATGAAAGAGATAATAAATTTACAATTTCAATCCAAGGTCAAGCTAAAGTAAGAAAACAAACAAAAGCACATGGCTACATTGTACCAAGTTGTCCTTGGCTCAAGAAATATATTGTTGGACCAAAAATCACAAGTGCACAAATTGATAAAGGAAATAATGTACACATGGAAAGGAACTAAAATACAACAAAAAAGATTCCTCTTTGAGGTGGACATCAAATTTTCTCTTCCCCGGGAGTATGGTGTAGGAAAACCTTTGGTCTAGTAGGTGTAAGTTAATATTTTGGCTTGGTTTGATGTTTTTGCATACAATAAGGTCATTGAAAACCATGTCATGAAGGTGGGTTGGAGAGTCAAGTTGTTTAAGTTGTCAAGTTTTCAAAAAATGTTGTCAAATTGCACAATGTGGAATATGAAGGGTAAATGTTGCATAAAGAGAGAATTTGAATAGTTGTAAGTTGAAAAGTTGTTGATGTCCATAGGAAAATGATGGAAAATGTTTGAAAATGCCTTGTGTGGTTGAAGGCAAGGCTGGTTGTAAAGTTTTGGAAGTCGAAGCAATAAAAGTACTCTCTTGTTTGTAATTCTAGAATGTTTTTCTCTATTCAAATGAATGGTTTGAAACCCTCGTTAGGGTAATAGTGAGAAAAAAGTCAATTTTGAAAGGATTTCATAAAAAATAACCTACCTTGATTCCAAGATATGTTGTATAAGGCCCAAATGGATGTTTGAAAATATATTTACATTCTTGATATCATGTCTGCATTGAAATTTATGGCTGAAAAACCTCAAATTATTGCTACCAAGTTTGTCAAGCAAATAGGCATTAGAAACACATAGGACTTAGGTTTTGGGGAAGAACACTTGGGAAGTTGTTTAAATTTCTTGGAAATTTTAAAGTAGACCCTATAGGAAATGTTTGAGTCATTGGTTTGAAAATTTGAGGCTTGGAGAGTGAAATCTCTGTTGTGACCTAGTTGAACAAGCCTAATTAGGCCTAGTGCAAAATGATACAACAAAAACTTGACCCTTGTATTCCAATACAACCCCACCTACAAATTGAGTATGTTAATGAAAGCCATAAAGCGTATCGAAAACTGTATTTACATATTGGGTTTGAGGTCTGTACAAGAAATTGAGATGAAAAAACCTCTTATGGAGTGCTCCTAGAAGTTGAGGCCTTGTGTGCAAGAACCCACCATTAAATACTTGAAGGCTTGAAGAATTGGTTGTTTTAAATAATATTGAAGCTAACCACCCATGATCTCCATCAGGTGACTACTTCATAGTGTAAGAAGTAGGAATTGTAGTGCCTATGTGTCGTCTAGGGAAGATGAGGGTGTTGAGGACACAAATGAGGTAGACGAAGATGCGTGGTCAGAGTTCCTAGTAGCTACAAATGGTTCGAGTGATTTTGGGTTGGATCTCTGCATAAACTGTGATGGATTTGGTGTTATGTTGGGTAGTGATTTCTTTTTTCCTTCAATTCATTAGAGGACTACACTCACATCTATCATTGAGGCCCTTGGACTTTTGGTAAGGCTTTTATTAAGGTCTTCAACACTGGTCTACTAGCTTTGATGTCACTAAGCTTAACTTGTAGCTTCTTTGGATTCGTCTCCCTAAGCTTCCTTTGCAATTTTGGGATGATGATATTATTGAAGATATTGCTAATGTTGTTGACCATTTTTCTACCTTATATAAATAAATTAAAGATAGATACAACTTATTTTTTGCTCATTTTTGTGTTTTGGTTAAGTTTGGTTCTATGTTTCCTAAATGTGTGAATCTTTGTTCCAAGCTTGGTTCTTTGGAGCAAGAACTTCTCTATGAATCTAGTCAGTTCTCTCAGCCTATTGCTCAAAGCTTGTATCATCTTGAGAAATATTTTTTTACTACCTTGAACACTCAAAATGGAGAAACTCTTCAATCTGCTGCAACATTTTCCTCCCACTGCTTTGTTCATAATGGTCCTGTATTACGAATAAAAAGGAAGTGGGATGTTGGGTTTGGTGCTTCTTCCTTTGGGTTACCTACCATTGCTAATGAGAAGCTTGTTGTTGGGAGCTTTAGGCTAGATAGTGCTTCTTGCAAGCTTATAAGAAATTTTGTTGATAAGATTGGTGGCTCACCTATTTTTGGCCTTGCTACTTCTCTGCAGTCCATGTTGAAGTTCATAATCAAACCTTGTTCATTGGCTCCTTGGGTTTTGGGTCTTTCCAAAACTTTCTCTTAGTTCTTGGCTCTAGTCAAAAGCCTTTTTGGTTCTATTCATCTTGTTTCTCTCTTTGGCATGTCCTTTCCTCACCTCTAGTAAGCTTTGTTTCCTTTTTTCCTTCATGGCTACTCTGTAAATGGGTGCTATCCCTTCTAGTTTTATCTTAGTTTCATGCTCCAATCAAAAGCATGGCTTGTTGGTTGATCCTCTAGGCTCACTTCTAGTGAGTCTTTCTTTTTAGTGGTCTCATTTTTTATGAGCCACCTATCTTCTACCTCTATGACTGCTTTGTAATGGGTACTAGCCCTTCCAGTTTTAACATAATCAAAACATATATATTACATTAAAAATATGTAAATATCAGTCATCAAATCGATACGTTAAAGAAGTTGGGTTCATAAAAGGTTCAAAAAGTGGAAGATGTTTTCTTGATTTTTAAATTTGTTATATTTGGAATAAAAATTTGAAGCACTTACACATTGAAACTCTAAAACATCAAGTAATATGACATTTAGTATTTTGAGTCTAGTTTTCAAATTAATTTTTAAAATGCATATATTAAAAGAAATTTATTTAAATAATTTTTTTTAGGAAAATACCATGCACATGAACCAACAACATAATTTGACTTAAATAAAAGTATTTTTTATAATTCCTTTTGAGAAAGATATACAATAAATTGAAGATTGATGAGGATATTATTTTATAATTTTTTTCAAAATGTTTTTTAATTAATTTTTATTAGACCTAATTGTTGATTTCGAGAAACCTCATGTATGAACACAATAAAATTAACAAATTTAAATTTATTTAAAAAATATGAAAACCTAACATTTCAAGCTTATGGATCAATTTCCCTAAAAATCAACTAAAAAATAGAAATAGTAATTGAATCATGAAAGTTACATATTTGGAAACTAGACATCATGTTCTATAATGGGTTTAAATTTCATAAAAAAATTCTGAAAAAAATAAATTAACATCCATATTACCAAAGTCAGATATTTCTCTTGAAATTGTCATGACCTTCTACTTGTATTTCCAAGGCTAAGGGTTAGGTTAACATGCCTTTCCTGAGCCTACAACAAAATTAAAACATGGGCCAACATTTCAATTATTTTGGAATGTGTACCCACTTTAAAATGGGTTCTCGTTCTAAAATAGAATTGGTACCCACTTTAAAATGGCTACACATTCTACTTTTAGAATGGTTATGCACTTTAAAATGGGTGTCTATTCTATTTTTACAATGGGTAACCATTTTAAAATTGGCACCCACTCTATTTTTAGAATAGGTACCCATTTAGGATGGGATTCAAATTTGAGGCTCTATTACTCATTCCTAAATGGGTACCCATTTTTTTAAAAAGTGAGTACTAGATCTCCTTTTGACATTTTTTCTTTGCATGAGACTTCGCCTCTTTGTGGACCCATCTTCTTGTACTTACCCAAATATATCTAGTGAAATTGTCCATGCACTTAAAATAATGTGTCAAGTCACTAAAACATCCATGGATAGATCATGTATTGAATAAAGGAGGAAAATCAATTGTTTGATTTTTTGTATTTATTTGTTCATGAGAGCATGTATCTGACACTCAATCTATTCTATTTGAGTATTTTCTATAATTTTCCAAAAAAAAAATCATGTGTGAATATTCTAGGAAGAAAAGGCATATAAAAAAAAATTGTATCCATCATCAAAATGTTGAAATATGGAAAATTATTCTAGCTCATAGTATTTCCTTATTTGAACATCTTGTTTCAACAAATGTAGAAAAATCATATTGTCTCACTCAAAAACCTTGTGAGGCATAACAAGCATTTGGGGATGAAAATAATACCACATGGCTTGCATTTGTGTCTCATTTCCCACAACCCCTATTTCTACACAAAATTATAAAGATTATATCTCCATGCATTACAATAATTCTATGGACCTAGACATCAATATCAATTTTCTATACTCACCACATTGGGATGCATTTTTACCAAACATACCATCTTTTTTTGTAAAGTCACACATTGCATATTTGGAAGAATCAATTAAGGATATTTTTCTTATTTTTGATGATAGTCACATCAACATTATGGTCACTCAATCCTTTTACCTATCTCTTCCATAGCCTACACTAGCTTTTATAGTGACAAATTATACATATATTCATGTGTTAACTCAAACATCATTTATTTTGAAATCATCTATAGTAGTATTAGATCAGTCTAGATATCACGATACATCCATTATTCATGTACTTTAATATTTATTGTACCTAATTCATCCTATCAATATTTGTCAAGTTTACCCTTGGCTTGGAGATCATTGTGTATAATTCAAAGATATCATCATGGGAACCATTTGGATCTATGGATCATGTGTATAATTCACAAGAAAATATTATTTTTCTTGTATATTCCTATCAAGAATAGAAATTCATCTTGAACACATTTGTGGTGATGTTTCTTTCGAATTGGATAACTTTTCTTCAACATTAATGGATCATCAACAACATTGAGTGTTAAGAATCTACTAGCACTACACACATCATTTTGAGAGGAAATTTCATGGTTTCTCTTCTCATGTTAATTTTGAAAGGGAACATTTTCTCACATGGATTTATTTCCATTTCACACTTTCATGAGGTCACATAAATATTATCTCCTTTCTCTCATAAATATGGGGACATTCATTGTATATTGTACAAGAAGTAGTCCTTTGGGGATAATCATGAGTCCTCCTACACTTGTACATTCTTTTTGCATCATTTCTCTTTTCTAGAGGATTTCTATTTTTTATTGGGTTTTCTCCTTTAAAATAGTTATTATAAATTTGTATATGAGTAACTTGACCAAGTAGTCTAGACACACCACAACTATCACATTTGCATACATCACACGCTATGTTGCACTTAAGGGGGATGTTAGTGTAAATATGGCCATCTCATATCTAGTTAGTATACTACCCTTTCTAAGTTGATCTATTCACACTAATTAATTTACCACATAGGGAATTTTGTCTATTTATCTCACTCTATGTGTTTGAGACACATGTCATCTTCTGAGACAACTATTGCAGGCACACTTTATACATACTCAAACACTTGTCACCTAAGCTTGTTGTGTTGAAAATTTGTAGTTTTCATTCAGTCTTATATTCCTATTTTATCTAGCACACCTAAATATTCAAGGATCTCACTGTACATTTACACACTCTTCCTATAACACTATAGACATCCTATTGAGCCTATTCATTTCACTTGTGAAAGGTTATTTTGTTGTATTTAGATTTTTTCTTCTCCAACATCCTCAATATCTAATTTTCTATAAGGTAATAATAAACTTAAGAAGTTCATGTTTAGTTCAGGACATATGTATCTCTTATAACTCCTTCACATCCATATTTGCTATGACCAATACTCTAATTTTTTGAATAAACATTAATGTGCAACTTTAGGATAGCTTATTCATGATGAGGTCATCAATGAGGTCACCTTTTACTTCATGTTTGGGCATAATATGGTTTAATTATCTTTATAAGACTCATCTCCAACCCTAATCTAATAAAATTATTAAGTAAAGATATACAAGGAAAGTTTGGACCTCATATTGTAGTGATTGTTTAGCTTAAGGACCTCTTCAACCTTGTTCACCATTTATAACTTTCATTTGAATAGGATTCCAAAGGATTATTTGCTGACATGAACTTGAAGCTCAAGTACAAATACACAACCATGAATTTGTTATAGATTCATAAAATTATAGTTTGATAGAGTACCAGCTCAATAGAGATTTTGGAGTAGCTTAGTAATATACAAGTGGTATCTCCAAGTCTTAAATGAGACAAATTCTATAATGTCATCAGCTTAGCTCTATTTTTTTTATTATTGCTAACTAAATGCCATTCTCTACCTTAAATTTCCTATCCAAATTATCTAATTTACATTACTCAACTATATTCACACCATATTTCTTTGAATTTAGATTGATTGAAATTATTGAATTGCATTTACTTAATTGATCTAAATTATCCTATTAAAATATATTATTTTCCATCTGAATTTTATAAGCATAAACATTTTTAAAATAATTTCCCACTCTTGTAATCACATCGACCCCCAAATAATATTATTGCTCCCTACACAAATAACGACATTTCAATATCTAAAAATAAATAAAAGGAAAATCGTATACCCACTATCTAATAAATTAGATGAAGGCCCCTCTGAACATTCCTCTTTACACACCAATGGGTATATCGTCATCCATAGACAAAAAACGAAGCTGCTTAGCTGAAAAGGAAAAACAATAAATATGGACACCTGATAGCGCACTTGTCTTCAAATTTGGTGCTGGACAAACGATCGCATAGGGAGCAGCACATTGATACTGGGCAATTGAAGGATTGGTATATTGGACGAATAAAAGTTTAGAAATTAAAAGAAAAAAACAACGATCCTGAACTTTTCAAACGGCGTTTTACAGTTATCTCGGATTGTCAATGCAAATTATAAAACCAAGAGAAATATATAGAAGCCATAGACAATAATCCCTCTTTACTCATTTATGTTAATAAACAGAAAGAATCGTATAACTATTATTAACCAGAAAGTCCCATGTAAAATAGCATAAGTTCATAACCTCTGAATGCATTGTTTTTTCTGAGAACTTCTAGATTTCATATACTGACCAAAGTAAAGACAGCGATAATATTACAAAGAAATCCCCATGTAGGATTAAATAATCATGCAGTGTCTTGCATGAGAAGCACAACACGTGCTATGTCAAGAATGACTCGCCCATAACATTTGTCAGTCATAAAGATGATATGAGCAAGTCATTCTTGGCAGAGTAACAAGTTATGCCTCCTAATGCAAGACGCCTTCATGAATTTTTTGCTCCCCAAACGCATTACGAGTGGATTACCCAAAAAAATCCATCGAACTGATAGAGAAGGCGAATGGAGATTGATGATGGTACATGAACGCTTGCACTAGCTTCTTATAAACGCAGTGAATAGACAAAGTGAATATATTCAAAGAAAAGGCGTTTTGGAAGCATGCATTATGTGAATACACAGAGTGAATGTATTCGACTTGGCCTACCATATTGGCGTGACGACTGCATAATAGGAGAATTTTTATCCATATTTTTTTGACTAAACTTTGAAACCACAAATACCGTCGAATTAAAGTTTGGTCGGAAAGCAAACGATATCAAGTCGCCACAAGAAAAAAGGTTGGGGAATCTGACGAATGCTTATCCAGATCACCAAGAATTCACGGATTTCTGCCATCTGTAAAGTCTGTTTTTGATCCTTCGTTGAGTTATTGTCATCGAGCACCCACTATTTGGAATGCAAAACAACTGGTCGCTTGTTTGATCGTATGGTTTTCAACGAGGAATTGAAACGACAACGATTAAAACTTTTTTATATGTATAGATAAGATATATAGATATGGGGGCTGAAAAAATTAATTTAGATGTAGTTTGTGTTTAATTTTTCCTAGATTAAAACTAGCAGTTGTATGTAGTGACATGCGACGATGAGTCAATAGGCGGAGGGGAAGACCAAATGGGAGGGATGCAATCTAAGAGAGAGTAGAGGATGCTTACATATCTGCACATAGCGAATGATAAGCTATATTGTAAGTGTTATTTGGAACATTGATTTTGTTGTGTTTCATCTTATTACCCCTATGTGCAGATATGTATGTATGTCATAGCAGATTCAAACAAGACTGATACATACCAAGAGAGATCAAGTGACCACATTTAAGAATCTTTATGGCATCATTAATAACCCTTTTATGATACCATTACATTAAGACAATAGAGCATAGATAAAGCTACTAATACATGTAGGTTATGTTGAAAGGATAATAGAATTATTTGAAAGCTTAGAATATTATTCATTTGGAATAGGACATACAAATGTCAAATAAGTATATTTACATAAGTCATGCACAACCAGAACAATAAAGACATAATTGCATCCATAGAATTTTGTTGATGTTAATCCAAAAGTAGATTGATACAAAAAAATTGAACTATATTTTTTTATTTTATTTTTGAATCCGACTTTACAAGCGATTGGAATATATCTTAAGAGATTACATATAAAAAATTTGATGCAAGATTTAAAAATCGAGCATGTTTTCCCAATCTTATGAATGCTCGAAGAAATGTTTAATATTACACTTAATATACAACCTATGAAACATATGAATCTTGTTTGCATCTTATGTTAGAAACATATAGATCTGCACATAGCAAATATAAAATGAAACACAACAAAATGAGGCCTGCTCTCCACCCTACTATATTGGGTCATGGAGCCTCGTGGGCTCTCACCAAACTCCTGAGCAAGAACATACATCGTCCACCACTCTGATCAACGGTGAAATCAATGTGCCTTACTGCACTTAATATAGAGCCTATGAGGATCTAATGTTTATTTGGACACTGTGATTGATTTTGCAGTCACTATGATTATTCTCAGAGGTCATTTATAACACATTACTTCATCAAAATCCCCATTATGGTTTAAGTATGTTCTGCACAAAAGGGAGGAAAATGTGAATTTTAGTGCAATGAACATGTGTCACTTGTAGACAATATCAAAATTAGGAAATATAAAGAGTTCAATAATTTATAACAAATAATATGCAATGCACCTGTAATAGAAAGGATAAAATAAACAAAATGTAGGCATACCTTGTGCACGCTATGGAATGTAATATGAAGACATCAAAAGAAGGCTTGCTCTCCACCCTACGATATTGGGTCATGGAGCATCATGGGCTCTCACCAAACCCCTAAGCAAAAAACAAATTGTCCACCACTTTGATTAATGGTGAAAGAAATGTTTTGGCACCCACTGACTTCATAGAAGATTTGATGGCATCAAAACATCCACAAAGGAGGATTGTTTGGCTTGAGTGTGGTATGCAAAAATGAAAGAAAAATGTGAAGTTTAGTGCAATGAACATATGTCATTGGTAGACAATATCTAAATTAGGAAATATAAAGAGTTGTATAATTTATAACAAATAATATGCAATGCAGCTATAATAGAAGGCAATAGTTAAATAGAATGTAGGCATACCTTGTGCACACAATCAATTGTAGTACAGACACAAAAAAATAAGGCATGTGCTCCACCCTACCATATTGGGTCATGGAGCCTCATTGGCTCTCACCAAACCCCCCAACAAAGACATAAATTTTCCACCACTTTGATCAATGGTGAAAGCAATGCTTTGGCACCTGCGAATTTGCTTGAGTTGAAATCAATGCTATACATTTTTAAGAAATTGATATGCAGTTATGAAATAAGAGATGGAACAAAAGATATAAAGCCTTACCTTGTATGTAGATAGAATGTAGTTGCAACTCATACACCATGCCAAATGTGCGATCATAAAGCTATTTAGCATTTTGGAGATCTATATACCTTGTATATAAATAGCATGTAGTTGCAATCTAAAATGGTTTGACTGAGATATAGTCACACACAAGGAAAATGTGAAGTTTAGTGAGGTGAGCATGTTTCATTTATAAGCAATATCGAAATTACAAAATTTAAATAGTTCTATAATTTATAACAAAAAAATATGTAATACAGTTATTGTAAAGAATAGAAACATTTCATGATGATGACAATGAAGAAAATGGTTGGAGGTAATCCTCTTCTTTGATTCATAGTGCACTATAATTGTTCGCATGTATCTTGTAGTAACTAGCAAAATAGGAAGGTGGATCTATGCATATAGGTAAAGAACCCATTTCAAGTGAAGAATTGAGTTGTGCACATAGGAAATCTAAAATGAAACACAAGAAAATGAGGGCTGCTCTCCACCCTACCATATTGGGTCATGGAGCCTCATGCACTCTCATGAAACCCTTGAGCAAGAGCATACATCATCCACCACTTTGATGAATGGTGAAATCAATGTTCCTTATTACACTTGATATATAGCCTATCATTCAAGCAACTCCTCTTTGAGGCTGAAAGAAATAATAACTAAAAAGGTGCATGTAAGTCCAGATACCTATATATCTATGCAGATTTTGTTTTCCAAGTAGATATATAGGCATTGCATGCCTTTGATCCATTTGTAGGGATCTATTGCTCGGATATATATAGACACAAAAATAATGGGTGGAAATGCATGTATGTGGAATTACATGTAGACAATAGGTGGCAGATGGGCAATAAAAGGTCGCGTGAAAACTAAATGGGATAGGGACCATTATAATAAACAAGGATGTGAGGGCCAAGTATTCAACTTTTACATTATTGAGAGTGAGCGGATAGAAATACAAATCACTTGTTTTGTGTTTTTTCCATGGGGGGATGGTTGGTAAAGCAATAGAAAAGTCTTGGTGATGCCACCATTGATTGGAGTGATGGACAATGGATTTCCCCTGTGTGCAAATATGTATGTATGTCATAGTAGATGCAAAGAACATTGATACATACTGATTCATATGTTTATTCTATTGGGACATTCATGCAATGATAAGTTATATTTTAAGTGTTATATGGAACATTGATGCAATCATTGACCACAGTGATGAATAATACAATGTGCATATTTGGATGTATATCATAGAATATGCAAACAACAATGATACATATTCACACATTTTTTGAATGATAAGTTTTATTTTGAGTGTTATATGGAACATTGAAGCCATCAATATTTGTAGTGATGGACAATGTATTTTCCCTATGTGTAGATATGTATGTATGTCATAGTAGATGCAAACTCCATTGATACATATTGGTCCATATGTTTATTTTATGTGACATTCTTGGAATGATAAACTATATTTTAAAGTGTTATATGCAAAATTGATGCCTGTAAAAAATGGGCAAAGAATTATCACAACCAACACTTTTTTATTGCTTTTGCAACCATCACCCCATGCAAAAAATACAACATAACCTCCAACCACCTTCACATAAATTCCACAATGGATAACCGCACTTGCATTTTCATAGAAGCTTTCCATCCTCACAACCATTTGCTATGTTTTATGAGGTTTTAAATGGCAGGTGTTACTTTCAATTGGTTGGCTGCTTTGGAAGAACATAGACTATAAGCTGATGGAAGGTAGTTTGCACCTAGGCACAAGAAGGTATGTAATAGCTAGGTATAGTAACACTTGACAAAGATCAACTAAGCGCATGTAAAAATACTCATGGCATCATTAATAACTTTTTTATGATACCAGTATGTTAAGACAACGGGGCATAGACGAGGTTGAGATAGATATTTGGCTACATGTAATTTCACACATGTTGTGGATGTTGTTTCCCCATTTTTTTTTACAAAAAGAACTTGAAAATCGTAAGCTTGAAACAATTACTTCACACAAGAATAGGTACCACATTTTTTCAGTTAACAAAAGAAATTTGAATAAATGCACGATAGTGGTCTCCAATAGGAAAAATGTAACTATAAACTTAAACATATGTACTTGTTCTTTTGTTAGATGTTACAACAATTTTCAATGAATAGACACAGAGTTACGCTATGCCAAGTAGCAATTAATTTTTGTTGAGAAATTTAAGTATTGACATACAAAAAAAAGAAACTACCTTATGAAAAGAATAAACATAGGAAGGAGTATATATGAATGTTCTCTACATCTGATTTCACATAAATACATATTTGCACATAGGGATGAATGTTGGACATGTCCTACAAAAGATGGGCAAAAAATTATCATGGCCAAAACTTTTGTATTGCTTCTATAACCATTGTACCATGCAAAAAATACAAAATAACCTCCAAGCACCTATCACTCAGAGCTCTAATAGTAGAGAAAGCTAGAGAACGACACCCAACAACAACTGATCAAAAAATGTATAGGCTTTTCCTTTGAATTCCAAGGTTTTGAATGACAAGTGTTATTACAACCATCACCACTTCATGGAAACCATACAATAATTAATGTTGATGCTAACCAACATTCAAATTCATTGGATTTATTAATCCATGCACCAATAAGTCTGCCATGTTTTACCCAATCAATGGCCAGATGGTTGGAGGGTTTAAAACTAGAAAGGTTGGCCTTCCCTATTGGCACACCAGACGCTTATGATTTAAAAATCAAAAACATCTGCCACCTTTTTCTCAACCAAGAGTGCAATTCCAAAATGGTTGAGAATTTTATTTATGGATTCCATGTAGTGACAATAGTTGGGAAGCAATTAAACAGTCTACATATACATTTAGAAATCAAAATCTATACAGCTATATATGCATCTAAAGTTTATATGTAGACAACACACATATATAGCCATAGGTGGACTTTTCAATAGAGAAATTACCATGGGAGAAAAGGAAATAAAAATTACTTCGCACAAGTTGGGAGATCAAAATCACTTGGCATAGGTTGGCATGGCAATATCACTCATCTGCATTTGATTTCACATATTTACATAGCTACACATAGGGACAAATGTTGTTTGTGTCTAACTTCACAAAGATACATATCTACACATAGGCAAAGTAAAATGGAACAAAACAAAAGAAGGTTTTCTCTCCACCCTACCATATTGGATCATGGAGCCTCATAGGCTCTCACCAAACCATCGAGCAAGAACATACACTGTCCACCACTGTGATGAATGGTGAAATAAATGTTTCTTATTAGGTTTAATATAAACCCTATTATTCTAAGAATTCCTTTTTGAGGAGGAAACAAATAACAACTATCTTCTCAAAACAATAAACATGGGGGATATATCTAATTTAACATGCATACATATCCACACATAGGAAAAGGAAAATGAAACACAATAGAAGAAGCACATACATTTTTGTGGCTATATATTTCTAAGCAATAGATTCCTATATATACATCGAATGCATGCAATAGATAAATATGCAGTGGGGAAAAAAAATATACACCGAGATATATGTATGTGGGGGTAGATGCAAATATATATGCATTGTTGATTGTTGTTCAATGGCTTTAAACATGGCAAGGCTGGAAAAAATTCTGAGCAAATTTCAAACACATAGCCTATTGGCTAAAAGTTTCCATATAGAGGCAATGGTTGTGAAGCAAAAATATTATTTCATTTATGGTTTCCATATAGAGGTAATGGTTTCAAACCAATAAAATAGTCAAATAGCAGTGTTGTTTCGTATATTCTTTTCGTATAGTGCCGATGGCCACAATAATATTTAACATTCTAAAGCTACCAAAGCAATTGAATAGTCTGTGCTATTTTCCATAAGGCATTGTTGACTATTGTTTTGTAGCTTTACTTGCTATCAAGATTGTGAGCCACCACTATGACAAATGTTGTTGCAAACAACATACATATGTATGCATGCCTAAACTTTTGAATACATGTGAAAATAAATATAGATAAGTTTAAATCCAGATATATGTGTATGTTTCCTGAGCAAAGGAAATAAACATCACTTGGCACAACTTGTCACGACAACATTGTTTCATGTATGGGATCCATATATTGGAGATGGTTGCAATAATAGATTTCATTTAAAACTTACCAAAGTAATTGAGAAATTTATGTGATTTTAAATAAGGCATTGTTCAGTGTTGGGTTGTAGTTTGAGCTACACAACATACACAACAAACATTATAGCCAAGAACCATATGATATCCATATGCAACATGACATTATGGCTGGACATGGAAAAGTAATAGGGAGAACATTTAAGAAGCATTAGAAGATTAGAAAGCACATATATGGGAATATTATACACTGAGCCAACAAAAGAAGATTAGAACAACACAAATCAAATGAGAAAATTTCAATTACTTTATGCATTTTAATCTTGTGCAATGGTAGATTTTAATAAATTGGACTCAAGAAAAATCACAAAATCATTGCACAGGCCATAGAGGATAGTCATCATTGAACATTACATAGAAAATATTATAGTAGAAACAAAGTTTTATGCAACTGTAATAAAATGGAAGATAATCATATGTGATGTGGCTTTATGAATGTAAAGGAAGGATGAAATTTAATAGCCATGGATTCAATGGAGCCAACTTTATAGCTAACACCAATTGTGGAGAGATAAGAGTATGTGGCAATTGAAATAGACAAGAATCAGATAACTATATTGATATTTGAAACAAGTCACAAATACATATAAACATTCCAATCTACATACATATATGCATACAAACGCATTACAAACACATATATCTACACACATCTGTATCAAAATGTTGTATACACTCAGAAAATTCAATTGCATGCATATATATTTATGTATATGCATATGTAAATGTATACATGCATACAACCATGTCCACATGTATATATAAGAACAACTCTAAATACTGATGCATGTGTTAAATAGGGTGATCTAACTATATAACCAAAAAACATAAAATAAAATGAGGAACATAGACTTAAAGTGAAACAAAACTATAACGAACATAAACAATACAAAATAAATGAAGTGTATCTCTTTTTTGCTAAAATTTATAAGTTAGAGTCCATTATCTTAATATATATCCAGTTAAATGAGCAACAAAGCAACAATAATATAAAGGAAAGGTCTTTTGATGTGACGAGAACTCTAAAAAAAGAAAAGGAAATAGATGTCTAGTCAACACAAAGTATAACAAATATCCAAAGTCACAATTAGGCATGGTTGTTTGGCATTCAAGGAAGCATGACTTTTATCTTTGGAGAGTCTTGCACATTGCACTTAGCTTCAAAATTAATTCTTGCAACTTTGACTATTGTTGTTTTAAGCCTTATTTATGAATTATAGGTCTGAGTTTTCATAAGAATAGTGAAAACAAAAGAGGTGTAGGAGACACCATTCATAACAAACTTAGCAATCATTGCAATAGAAGACTCATATTGCAACATGTAAAGCTCTTTTTCTGACATCTACAATAGGCTTGTTATAGCCTCATCAAAAGCAGTAGCCCAAATATTGCTTGTGTGGTCTTCCATCTTTAGCTACAACAAATATCAGAAGTCACAATCATCTACTGTTGCCTGACATTTAGGGTAGTACCACATATTTTTGGCAGAATCTTCACACTTTTTCTTGCATTTTCTGCCATTAGCCTACAAGGGACATGCACTGTAACAAAATGGATCAATTTTAATATCTTTCACTATTTCCTTGACCATAGCCTACAAATTTTTTAGTAAGCTAAGATAATGATCCAAGATATATCCAATATTAACTGCCATTTTTCAAAGAAACCTTTCGAGGCACTATTCAGGAGGGCTCAATGGTAGGTGGCTCAATATGTTCTTGTTGGATCAAGGGCTATGCTTCTGGAATGTCAAGATTTATGTATAAAAAAGTCCTTGTGGTTGTATTCACAATAGTTCCATTGAAATATCCAACATAGGCATTTTTAACAGCAAGTATGACAACCGAACCAGGGATGTACAACCTTTCCATCTTGTCACCATTTGCTTCCCAATTTGGGGCCCAAAAATTAACATCAATGCAAGAGGATGACAAATCATTAAGTTGGATAGTTTTGTGAATCATTTCAGACTAATCCTTTCTTTGAATAGTTGATACCTTTCCTACATGCACCACAACCCCAATAATATTTATCAAAGTGTTATTGCTGCAATTTGCAATTTCATTTATTGGGATGAATTTAAGTACTTTCTCTGGTACAAAGGCCTCATTATCACAGAATTTCAATATCGAGTTTTGATCCAAAATTATTTCCATGTGGTTGTTCAATTTATTAAATTTCCTATCTGCTTGTCAGACCGAGCCTTTTGACATATAGTAAGTGCAGCCCACCTGAACCCTATCATAATGCAATTATGCTATGTCATTAAAGCAAGTGATTAATATTCTTGTTCCCTCACTATTAATAATATCAAAGCTAAATACTTGGTCCTTTCATCCCTGTTTATTGTAATGGCGCATATCCCTTTTAGTTTTTACTCAACCTTTTATTGTCCATTTGGTTTGGTAAATATTTAGGCCCTTAACAGTGCTTATATTTGCAGGAGCACTATGTTGTGTTGGGGATGTATGAATCCCAAATGTTGACGCTCATTTTAATGGGGAGGGTGACTCATAGCCCACTATTTGTTCCTCTTGATATCTAAATAAATATCTAGGTTTTCCAATTAGCTAACAATTTGAGATTTTGACATATAAGGACAATATCAAAATCACCTTGGAACCAAACCAAGATCAAATATTAAGAAAGGTGGTCTCCACAAACAAGAAAGCATAGAAAAACAAATGCAATTAGTTCAAAACAATAGCTAACCTTGATTCTCACAACTTCCTACACAGATAGTTTGTCAAGCACAAGATGGAATCTTTTTTCAATGCCCCTATAAATAAAAGGTACCTATATTTTTTAGAAAAATTCCCTATTTTCATGTGGGTTCCATCAGAGAGGAAAAATTTATAGTGTTCAACCAGGCTTTGATCACCTCATATTTTTTGAAAAGACATTAGTTGAAAAACCAAAGATGGGAAAACATCTCTAGCATCAATACATCGTATCGCATGTGCTATTAAGGCTAGACGTATATTTGTATCCTACAAGGTAGTTTTACTCAGGGAAGCCAAAGTAATGAAATGTTCAAGGATGTGAGAAAACTCTAGAAACAAAATCAAGGGAAAGACACAACAAAAAATGAATCAATTATTGGTATCCAATAAACAAGGAAGCATATAGTAATGTTGAAACATTTGAAAATTGCAACCTTTTCTTCTAACACATCACTTACTCCCAAAATGCTAGCAAATCAAAGGGAAAATGAAACATAAAGAGTTTGAATATAAACTAGTTAGAATATATATTAGAAGGACTGATAATTCAAGCAAATCATATTCATAGTTAGTTGGATGCACATGCCAAAGTTTCAATATAATTGTCAACAACGAAAAGGGAACCACAAACAGACTTACGGGATTGGTGCCTGAGGAGTGTTTAGAAGCTTGGGGAGAGCTAGAGTCCACCAAAATTGTTGGGGATGCTCTTTTAAAAGTTGAGAGTTGTAATGTGGTAGCTGACTATAAGCTCTATGCCACAAAAACACATGGGTGAAATGTTCAATTAAAGTAACAAAGGTTGACAAGAACCTCGGCCAAAACTCATACAAGAAATATAAAACACCAATAAAATGACAACCGTAAAAACCTTCAAACACACAACATTATCTCTCAATTTTTTTTTACACAAATTAATAATATAACAACAAAGGATTCATACAAACGGGTTCAATGATTCATATAACACTTAATATATAGTTTATTATTCAAAGTTTTTTGTTTCAATTTTTTTTCTAGAGACATTAACAATACAAGCAAAAATAAATAATTAAAAAAAGGGCTTCAATGTTACATATAACACTTAATATACAGTTTGTCATTGCAAGAGTTCCTTGTTAAGGCTCAAACAAATAACAACTATTTTCCCAAAAGAATAAACATCAGGAAGAGTATGTATGTACATTGTTTACATGTACTTTCACATACATACATATCTACACATAGTAAAATTTAATATTGTTTCATTTATGAATTTTGTTCTATGGTGATGGTTGCAACATAATAAAATAGGCTATGTTGTTTTCCATAAGGCATTGTTAAGTATTCTTCTCTAGCTTTGGGTATATTGTTTCATTTTCATTACACAATAAAATAGTAAATGTTATAGGGTTTATGTAGTTATCCAAAAGGAATTCTTGACTATCTTTTCCACTCTTTTTATTTCCCCTATGTGCATACATCTACATATGTGAAATTAGATGCAAAAAACATTATTATATAACACTTAAAATACAACTTATGATTCCAAGGATGTCCCAGTAGAATAAAGACAGGGATCAATATATATCAGTGTTCTTTGCATCGACTATGACATACATACATTCTTGCACATAGGGGAAATACATTGTCCATCACTGTGATCAAATTTCTATGCAATTTTTGATAAGACATTATTGGCTATCATTCTAGGTATTTACTTGCTATCACAACTATGAGCAAGGAGGGAAAGCTTCTATGAATGTGCAAGTTCGATAATCCATTTTCAAGCTATTGTCAAGCTGGGAGGTTTTTTTTTTGTTTTTTTGCATGGGGTGATAGTTGCAAAAGCAATACAAAAGTGTTGGTTGTGATATTTTATTTCCCTTTTTTGTAGATGCTCAAGAAAGCACCGAGCAAAGAGAAAGAAAGTGTGAAGAGGTGCATATTGAAAAATCTCTTTGTATTTGCAGCTTTTCTTATATATACTTGTGGACATGGTTGTATGCATGTATACATCTACATATGCATATACATAAATATACATGCATGTAGTTGAATGTTTTCAGTCCATACATCTTGATACAATTATGTGTACATATATGTGTCTATAATGCATTTGTATGTGTGAGTGTGTATGTATGTATATGTATTTTCTATATGTATCTTTTAGGCCATGCGCTTATGTATATATAGATATGCCCAGTTCTTAATACCGATATAGTTATTTGCTTCTTGTCTATCTCAATTCCCACATACTCTTATATCTCCACAATTTCTATTCACTATTTTGAATGTTTATATGTATGTGTGGGTGTGTATATGCATTTTACACATGTATTGCTAAAACCACAACTCAACAATCACCAATTCCCTATGGAAAATAGTGTAGACTATCACCGCAGGCCACACAAAAACAACCAATAATGCCATATCAAGAAGAGCATGAACTATTTTATTACTTTGCAACCATCGCTAGTAGACATAAACCATACAACAATTAATATTGATACCAACTAGCATTCAATTTCATTGGCATTCTCTACTAACATGGCAAGCATGTTCAATATTAAAAATTAAAAATCCACCACCTTTTTCACTAACTGAGAGCCTAAAATATATACAAACAAAATTATGTCTTTCTTTTATTGTGTTTCATTTTTCTTTTCCTATATGAAGATATGTATTTTTGTGAAATTAGATGTAGATAAAATTCATCTATAGTCATCCCCTTGTTCATTTTTTTTCCAAAATAGTTGTTTTTTTTCATCCTTAGAAGGAGTTCTTACAATAATAGGCTTTATATTAAGCATAATAAGAAACATTGCTTGCCACATACAATGTGTTGAAAAGATTTTTGAATTTAGGAAAATATCATAAATTGTTTTATTACTTTAGCTTTGGCTATATTGTTTCATATTTGATTTACAGGTATGTGTAGGATCATGATGGGCCAAAAAGTGGCAATATAATGGGTTTGTGTAGGGTATGTGGCTGATGACTTTTTCTATACCCAAAATTGATGAAACAAAAAGGGATTTTAAAGGAGATTCTCAACTTTCCACCAATATAAATAATGTTTTACTTTGAATTTAATAAATTATTATTATTCATTTTCTATTTGAATTACGACAAAATTCCCCATTGATAGGTTGATTGAAAAACATCTATATCTTTCAAACTGTATCAAATTTTTTGCATCTGAAACATGCATCACATTCTATGCTTTGCATACTATAGGATTAAAAAAATAAAAATAAAATCATGAAGTTTTGACTAGGTTAATGTGGTCAGACATACAATTTTTTATATGTTTTAAAAGTTATAATAAAAAATTCATAATTAATTATTTACTTAGAAAAAATTTACAAAAAATATGCATCACATTGGGACATGATTTCTCTACTTATATATAAAATATTATAAAAAAATATTATCATTTTATTGTGGTTAGGGTGGTCAAACAAACACCTACTTCTTATTTTTTCCCTAAAATTTAAGTATTACTACATTGAAATTTCAAATTTTCACCAAAAAGATTTTTTTTTAAAATAAACCTAGTAGTTTATAAACTACATTCAATTTTCTATAGATTCTATTCTTATATATTTTTGAAATAATATAGATAACTTATTCAAAAATTTTCGTCAAGTTGCCTAACTTTAATTTTTATGAATTTTTCACCACTTAAAGGCCTATTTTTTCCATGATGATCTTGCACATACCCTCCCAATGCAATAGTAAATGTTATAGAGTTTATGTTATTTTCCACAAGGAATTGTTGACTGCTGGTCTATAGATTTGGGTATATTTTTTCCTTTCTGATAAGATGCTATTGAAAATAGAATTTCGTAGGTTGCTATTGAAACTAATTTTTTTTATTTAAGGTGTGAGCGTGTATGTCTGTATATACATTTTCTACATGTATCTTTCAGCTGATGTGTTTAATTTATTTATATTTGTGATATTTATGTGTCCTTTCCCTTTTTGCTTGCTAGCCATTTGGGAGAAGCCTATGTGTTAGGGAAAAAATGGTTCCAGTTTTGAGATGTGTCAATATTGCCTTGTTCTTTCTTGTTTATATTTAGCAAAATTATAATTTTATTTGCTTCTTTCTTGACATTTCCCTCCTAGTATATTTTCCACCACTCTGAGGGAGCAAAGAGAAAGCAAACAGGAAGAGGTGCCGGAGGAGGTGCATATTGGAAAAACCCTTTCTAGAGTATTTCAAAAATAGTTTATGTTATTTTCCATAGGCCATTATTGACTTTTGTTCTCTTTCTTAGGTACATATTATTTCATTTATAGTCTCTATGTAGTTGTGATGGTTGGAAGGAAATATTGTTTGTTTTTGTGTTGTATTATTACTGTGAATTGTTTTGTTTTGTGGGTTTTTTCATCTGCATCACTGTTGAACCCAACATAGTTTCATTTATGGTTCACATTTTGTGGTGAAGGTGTTCAATGGGTTTGTTACTATGATTTTTTGATTGTTGTATGGTTGCAATGTAGTGGAAATGGTTAGAAGTAACACCTTCCATTTAAAACCTCAAAAAACAAAGTGAATGTCTACATAATTTTTGACAAGGCATTGTTGGGTGTGGTTTTGTGGCTTTACTTTCTATCAAAGGTGTGAGTGAGGAGGGAAAGGTTTTGTGAAAGTGTAAGTGAAATTAAGTGTTGTGGAATTTTTGTGAAGGTGGTTGGAGCTTATTTTTTGTTTTTTGCATGGTCTGATGATTGCAAAATAAATCATTTTGTTTTGCAAACATTGGTGTAGATTTTGTTTTGCAAGAACATATGTAGGCATTGAATGCCCTAGATGCATTTGTAGGAATCTATTGCACAAATATATATACACACAAAAATAATGTGTGGGAATGTAATGATATATAGTTTATGTTGATTTACATAGGACATTGTTGGTTTGCGTGTGGTGCCAATGGTTGCCAGGAAAACATTGATGAACAATGACATGTGCATATTTGGATGTATTTCATAGTAGATTCAAACAAAATTGATACATACTAACAAATTGTTGCAATGATAAGCTATATTTGGACTGTTATATAAAACATTGATGCCACCATCTCTGCAGAACTTCTTCCTTGAATAACTTCAAAAAGATTTTCAACACATTATATGTGGAATTATTTTTCTTATTATGCTTAATATAAAGCCAAGTATATATGAATGTTGTCTACATCTAATTTCACATACATACATATTTTCACACAGTAAAAGAAAAATGAAACACTACATCAGATGGAAAAACCCGCAGAAAAAAAAATATTCATAGTAACAAACCCATCCAGAACCATTGCCACAAAAGGTGAACCATAAATCAAATAATATTGGTTTCAACATATAATATATTATTTGTAGAGTATAATCAACAATGCATATAAATATGCATCTAACTTCATATATATATATATATATATATATATATATATATATATATATATATATATCGGTGCAGATTTTGTTTTACATATGCATATATATGTATTGCATGTGTTTGATGCATATGTAGGAATTTGTTGCTTGGAAATATATAAACACAAAAAGTATGTGTTTCTTTTTTTGTGTTTCATTTTTCTTTTGTTGTGTACAAATATGTATCTATGTAAAATTAGATGTAGACAACATTCATATGGACTACTAGCAATCTTTATTGTTTGGGGAATCTAAAGTTAAATGCACCTTTTTATTTATTATTTCTTTCAATCTCAAAAAAGGATTTGTTAGAATGATAGGCTGTAAAGTAAGTGTAATAAGGAACAGTGATTGCACCATTGATTAATGTGGTGGACAATTCATGTTCTTGCTCAAGGATTTGGTGAGAACCCATGAGGCTTCATGACCCAATATGGTAGGGTGGAGAGCAGGCCTTATTTTATTGTGTTTCATTTTATATTTCCTATGTGTAGATCTGTGTGTTTTTGATATTAGATGCAGAAAACATTCATATTTTTGAAGTGCACCTATGGATATATATCATATGTAATAGCCTATGAAACTCCATGACCCAATATGGTAAGGTGGAGATCAGGCTTTATTTTGTTGTGTTTCATTTTATTTTCCCTATGTGTAGATATGTATCTATGTGAAATTAGATGCAAAAAAAAATTATATGCACAACAACCTCTATATTATGTGTAATAAAAAACATCGATATCGCCATTGATTACGATGGTGGAAAATGTATGTTGGTCTACCACTATAACCAATAGTGAGACCAATCTTTCATCTCACACTTAATATATAGTATGTCATTCTAAGAAATCCTCAAAGACGCAAAAAATCAATGAACAAAGCCTTATTAAGAAGAGCATTAACTATTTTATTACTTTGCAACCATCGCCACTACACAGAAACCATAAATTAAATAATTTATTTGAGGCCACAAAACAACAATCAACAATACCTTATGGAAAATAGCATAAAATATTTTATTACTTCAACAAGTATTAAATGCAAGGTCTAGAAAACCAAAATGCAAAATATCAACCAATAAGAGAAATAGGTATGTACCTTTGAGTCATTCTATTATGGAATAATTGAATTGTGAACATTTTATTGTAACTGTGGAAAAATGCAAACTAAATACAATTAAATACACCTCTTAATGAAACATTGTATCAAGATTAAACACAAATTAAACTAATTTAAAATAGAGAAAATCTTGAAAGTGTCTCATTGTCTCCTATCTCCAAAGATTTATTAAGCTACAGAAGATCTTAGATTTGTAAGCACCATAACTATTTAAAATTCCTATCTAGAGAATGGAATGGATGCTAAATGCAATAATGTGATGATTGTTTATGAAATCTACTGATGCCATGATACTATGATACTAAAATGCCAATGCTAAATGATTATGATTGCTTGGTTGCTTGAGTACTAATTCCTATAGAGTAAGTTTGCATAAAAGATGATAATTCTCGGATCCTTTTGATGCTTTAGAAGGTTGTATATATAGATTCCTGGAAGCACATTTGTACAAGGGTAACACAACAGAGGCTGAGATTAAATTTGGATAATTGAATGGTATTAGATGAGAAGGTGGAGCTGATCATGGAGGATTGTTCTTGCACATGAAAACACCAGGCAAGATGAGAGGAAATATTTGAGGCAAAAATTTGAAAGGATTGCCTACAAGTTTGTCTCAGAGGCTTTTCTCGTGAATGACAATTAAATTAATTAGATTTGAAAAATCTAATTTTATTAATGAGTGAATAAAGGGATTTTCATTTATTTAAATATTTTTGGTTTATTTAAATTCAGCAAAAAGAGAGATTTAATTAAATAAAAGAAATATTTTACATTTTCCCATTTAATAAAGAAGAATATGATAAGATATTTAAATAACACAAATTATTGAAGTTGTGTATTTAATTTAAGATAAAATTAATGGATAAAGTATAGAAGAAATAATAATGATAATAATTAAATAAAACAAAGTATTTAATTTTGTTTATTTAATTAAGAGGAAAATAATGTGATAAAATAGAAGAATATTAAAGTGAACTTAATATAAATAAATATTTCTATTTATTTACTAAGTAGATGAATTTAGGATTAATTATTCAAATAAATCATATTTAATTAATTAGATTTCTCCAGACCATTTTTAGGTGTCTACATTTTGCCCCTCTTTGAAGTGATGTGTTTATGCATTGCTTCAAAGAAAATTTTATGCTACTGCTGCTAGTATTGACGAGATTTTTTTTTTTATGCCCTAGACATGATTTTCAGGTTATTGATGGATATATGCCCCCTCGAGAGATAAATTAATGAATTTTTAATTTTTTTGATTTTCTAATGATTTGATATAGATTCGATGAAGATTCGATGATGAAATAATTTTATCTCCTGATAATTGATGTAGAAATTAGTCTTGGATGAGTTTCAATTAATATCTCCTCTAAAATATTAAATAGATATCATAAAAATCCCTTTTTGAAATAACCTATAAAAGGTTAAAAAGGTCCTTTTCAAAATCATTTGTAGATTGTGACTTTTGAAAGTTTGAGAGAGAGAGTTTGTGCTACGTGGAGCAAGATGTCGATTCCCTTTCACACCCACCGTTTCGAGCGTGTTCGACAACATCAGTGGCCGGCCACGTTCGGACCTCCAGTATGTCCATAATTTTTCCTTGATTTTTGTGCATTTTTCATGTTTTAGTGTATTTTCATATTTTTTAGAAAAACTTGTTTTAGCACTTCAACATTTCATTGTAGCACTTTTTGACTCTATTGTAGCGCTTCTAGGGTTTGTGCTAGCCCTTTTAATCTTTAGTGCTTTAAAAGTCTATTTTAGCACGTCTATAGTGTAGGTTAATGCTTCTCGAAGTTTAGTGCTTACATTAGCCGTTGTAGCGCTTCTCTAAAGTAGATTAGCACATTAAGAGTTTTAGCGCTTAGGATAGATTGTGTAGCACTTTTAAGGTCTGTTGTAGCGCATTTCAAATTTTAGCACTTTTCTGAAAAACATTAGCACTCTGACCTAATAAAATGGTTCTTTCTTTAAATATAATAGCACTTTTATATGATGAAATGATGCATTTCTTTGTTTTAGCGCTTGTAATGTCCTTTTAAACACATTTATATCATTTGAGTATCTGTGATTTTCATCAATTTTTTCTTGATGTTCTTGATTTCCAATCATATCAACTATTGGTTTGATATGAATGATTTGTCTAATCAAATACATGATTTTTCAATCTCATGATAGGTGGGGTCTGATGTTTTGTTTTGATGATAATTATCCTCATGATAGGTGAGGAATATTTAGAATTGACATACCTCATGATAAGAGAGGTTGATTTCATGTAGTGATGATAACCTCATGATAGGTGAGGTTGATTTGATGCATTGATGATAACCTCATGATAGGTGAGGTTCGTTTGATGCATTGATGATAACCTCATGATAGGTGAGATTGATCTGATGTGTCCTCATGAGATTTGATTATAATTTTCACCAAGATCAGACGTGATTTGATATTGTACTCTGATGTTATTTGATGATTGACATGAATTTATTGACTTTTATTTTTTTTCTTTCTTTGATAATAGGAGTGATTGGGGAACCTCCAGATTCGAGATTGTTTCCCTTAGACATTTGATCTCATTCCTAGCTTGGCACAGCCTAAGACGACCATCATCACATGTTGTGGATTGTCTCCTTTTCTTTACATTCCCCATATTAGGATTAATCAGGGTTTGTTGACAACTTTAGCTGAGAGGTGGCATAGTGAACACAACACCTTTCACCTTTCTACTAGAGAGATGATAGTCACCTCAGAGGATGTTTGGCAGATCCTGTAGCTTTCAATTGTTGGAGATTTTACTGTATATGATTTGAGAGAGCAAGGTGGGACCGATTCTCTTCATAGAGTGTTTCAGGATGATTGTATTGTGGGAGAGTGGATTCCATGGCATGATATGGTTGATGCATATGCCACTTTTCTGATAGTACTTTCTAGTTTTATTGGTGGGTTCTTTAGTCTTGATCGCAGGTCTAAGGGATTCTCAGTTGGTTGGGACTGAGTTTTGGAGAGCATGGTTGTTCATAGCACCCGATTTGCTTGGGGTATGTGTTTTCTTGCCTAGTTATATCATGATTTACATTCAATTATGTATCTCAGTGGTCGGAGTTTATCAACTGGCATTACTTTGCTTCAAGTATGGGTGTGGGAGCACATAGTTGTAACACATCTAGTTCCAGTTGGACAGAGGCCATGAAGGAGACCTTATGTATTGAGATATGTTGGCAGGTTTACCCAATCTAAACTGGGTAAGTTAGAGTTTTGGAGGAGAGTTATCGATGACATAAAGTCTGTGACATGGCGTCCATACATAGATTGTGATCATTGGGATGATGATGATGTTCAACTACCATTTCTTTATCATTCGATGATCTTGATTGGTCATGCTCATTGGGTTTTAGAGAGATTTTTGATCATAAGTGTCTACAGACAATATGGGATGGTACAGGGTGTGCCTCAGGGTGTCACTCACTACGCTTGTTGATAGTTAGATACAATAGATTGGGGGCCTTGTTTGTCATATGCTATAGAAATTTAGGAGTTTCAGGCTTTACATCCATTTGTGTGGGACATTCGGCCAGATATTGTCGAGGCTCCTCTTACAATAGATTATGCTGAGTGTTGTGCTTTGCATCCATTTCCATGCCTGACTATTCCAGATGAGCCCATACCATTACGTGTAGAGGAGGATTTTCATGTCGCTCATGGTCATAGATGGAGGAGAGAGGATGTTGGAGGAGTTTAGGTGGAGGATTTTCATGTGGTTGGTGAGGTAAAGGTCGATCCTAAGGTTGATGCTGGGGTAGAGGAGGATGTTGGTGTGGAGGAGGATGTGAATGGTGAGAGTAGTGGAGATGATAGCAATAGAGATGAGAGCAGTGGAGATGAGAGATTTGATAGTGGATAGGCTACAGTTGGATCAGGCCCTACCTTAGATTTTCTTGGTGAGACCATGCCTCGTAAGAGGTAGGTTATGGGAGATGTTTCAGTGTGACTGCGAATAGCAGATCTTTAGGTGCAGTTAGAGACTTCTTAGGAGCAGCTTCTTTAGACTCAAGGTTTATTAGAGTAGACACAGGCTTAGATGCAGGTACAGGCTAAGTTGCATATACAGACTCTTTTAGCTATGCAGGCTCGGTTAGTCATAGCTCAGTCACATATTGCAGCATTGATAGCTGAGAGAGATGTAGCAAGATAGATAGTTGAGACAAATCAAGCTCAGGTTACTTCATTGATAGCTGAGAGAGATGTGGCAAGACAGATAGCTGAAACAACTTAGGCTTAGGTTACTTCTTTGACAGCCAAGAGAGATGCAGCTAGGTTTACAGCAAAGGGTTCTTAGGCTTTGGTCGATAGATTATAGAGACTAGCAGATGGTACCTCCTTCGTAGATTACATGCAAGAGGTTGCTCACATTGGTGAGGAGATTGAGTTTTATAGAGGGGGGTATTATGACGTAGTGCCTTCTGAGCAGAGAGTGAGCTATGCGAGGTCTCGTTCTAGTAGGTCACAATCCAAGACTATTAGTGTAGGTGTTACTCAGCCATTACCCGGAGATCTCGGTTCCTATGGTGGTAGGGGTCCTGATTCTACTATGCCTACATCATCTAAAGCCAGCAACACATGATTGTGTCTGTGATGTACCTTGATTATGTTGATGTACAACCATTATTGATGTTTTATCTCTCTTCATTCTAGACATCATTGTATACTTGGCATTTTTATTTTGATATATATGAGATACAGTAGATTCTACGGTCCATTATGTGTTTTACATGATGATGGATATATTCTGTTTTGATGTTCTATAAGCTATGTGATGGTTTTATTGTCATGATGGTATGCTTTTATATGATGTTGTTCTATCTTTTATGCAACTAATGGTAATGTATGGATGCATCTTATATGGATACATGATGTATATGGATTTATGATTATGGATTGATGTGTTTAAATGATATACTATATGTGATGTAAATGTAAATATATGGATGAAAATGTGGAATGATACTTGATGTAATAAATTGATGGACTATATTATCAAATGGATGGATTATATGTGAATATGTTATATAACAAATGGATGAATGATGATGATGTATTTTAAGGATAATTGAATGATATAGATATATGTATGTTGAAATGATTAAATGATATGATGCAACCTATATGATTATGATGTTTTTTTTGTAATTATCAAGTATACTCGGTCTTCTATGAAAAAAGATAATTATTTAAGGAATGATTCACCAATTTATTTTGTAACAAATACTCTGTAGATATGTCACTATTATGGATGTAGTCTAATTTTATTATGCAAATCTATATGTAAACATAGGCATTTTAACAATACTTTTGTGCTTTTGTATTATCATTGAGCTTAAAAATGTTGAAAGTGAGTAAAAGCATCAATGGTATAATGTAAAGCAATGATGACCTAAGTACTACTTTCATGATTTTTGATATTGCAAGTGAACACAAGCATAGAGGTATAATTAATCTGAGATGACCTGAGCATTTCTTGTATAAATAGACAAGAATAAACCACTTTCCTATGTGAATTAGAATGTCATCCATGATACTTTGTAGAGCATTTCCCATGATGATTCACATGGTAATTATGATTAATTCACAGATAGCAAACCAAAAAAAGCACCATTTCTTCTTCCTCGCTTCTCTAGTTCAATACATCATTGAGTTGCTCCAAAGAAATGATAACAATGACCAAAATTTCAACATATCTTGCATTTTCTTATAGTATTCAATCATTTATTCAGATTAGATAATCCATCCTAATTTTGTGATGTTTTTGTGTTTTTGAGATTTTGGATCAAACTAACCTAAAGACCTATCCTAGGGGCCTCAAGGGTTGATCAAAGTTTAGCCTTGCCCACATTATACACACATAGACCACGTACTTCGACTGACACAGATTCATGTTTTTTGGCTTTTTGAGAATGACTTTTTGACTTGTTTTTGAATTTTCTGTTGTAAATTGGATGTTTGATGCATTTTCAATGATGATTGATATTCCATGTTGGGTTGTGTTTTGATCACCCTTTCTATTGTTTTTGTCCATTTTGTGAAGCTTAAGATTTATGTTGCCCCCAATGATTTTTAGAAGTTGATAGGATATGATAATGGATGCAAAAAAGATGGAGGAATCAATGACCATGACATGTGTCCAAATAGATGGGAGAGCTGGTTTTGAATCACAAATAGCACCTGTTTCCAGGTTTACACTATATGTTTTTATTGCACCTTTTCATTCTTTTTGATTTTTTTGTATTTTTCTGTCTTTTTTAATTTTTTGGTATTTGTCCATCACTAGGATGCCTGTTTTCCAGGTTTTCATCAAGGTAACCATTTCTAGAAACTAATTCATGCACTAAGTGATTCAGACATAGAATTTTCTAAGATGGATACTGTTAATAGGTTCACCAAACAAATCCCCTTCCGGTGTAGACAATTGATATGCTCCTGATCCATACACTGATATGATAACAAAGGGACCTAACTAGTTAGGTTCAAATTTCCCTTATTTTTCTCTATCTTGCTAATTTTTAGGGTTTTCCTTTAGGACCAAGTCACCAACTTGAAAAATTATAGGTTTTACCCTATGATTGTAACTCCTTGACATTCTTTGTTGGTAGGCTTTCAAATGATTTACTGCTTTTTGATGACGTTCATCCAGCAATTCTAGCTCCTGTAGCCTTGAAATCCTATAATTTTCATCTCCTATGAGACCATTTAGTGATACATGGAGTTATGATATTTCTATCTCTTTTGGTAGAATGGACTCTAATCCATATACCAAGGTGTATGGTGTAGCTCCTGTTGGTGTTCTGATGTTGGTTCTGTAGGCCCATAATGTAGGATTTAACTGAACATGTCGATCACATCCACCATCATCAACCATCTTCTTTAGTATTTTTAGGATTGTCTTATTTGAGGCTTCTGCTTCTCCCTTTCGATGTGGATAGTATTGTGTTGAAAAATGATGTTGAATATGGAATTATTCACATAATTCCTAGATGTCCTAATTTTTAAAAGGCCTCCCATTGTCTAAAATAATGGATTGAGGTACTCCGTATCGACAGATGAGATAGTTGAGTATGAAAGATGAAATCTATTTTATAGTGATATTTGTCAAAGGAACTGCTTCTATCCATTTTGTAAAATACTATGTTGCTGTGATGATGAACTTGTGGGCATTTGACAAAGAAGGATGTATTTTCCCCACCAAGTCCAGTCCCCATTGACAAAAGGGCTATGTGGATGTGAATGGTTGTAACTCTTGGACCGGCGCATGAATTAGATTACCATGAATCTTACATTTCTAACATCTTTTAACATATTGATACGCTTCCTTCTCCATATTTGGCCAGTAATACCCTAAACTAAGGAGTTTCTTAGCTAGGGTTAGCCCACTTGAATGAGTCCCACAAATACCTTCATGGACCTCTCGTAAGGATGTTTCAGATTTGTGATGCTCCAAACACTGGAGAAGAGTACCATCTAAACCTCAATGATAAAGGATGTCATCAATTAATGTATGTCATGTCGATTGATGAATAAAGTTACATTTTTGGTTTCTAGAGAGGTCAAGAGGAAGAATGTTGTCTATGAGGTAATTATAGATCTCTCTATATTGTGAGGGTTGAATGTTGGGTATGTGGCATATGGTCTATGAATCAGGGTTATTGATGCAGGACTAGATACTTGTTCAACCATAAACTCATATCAACCTTTCTTTTCTGATAATTGCAAAAGGGATACAATTGTTGGCATGCCATTTGCAGCTTTGTTTTCTTCCCATGGTATTTGCTCAAACTTGATATTGATGAAGTATTTCTTTAGATTATCTATCATTTGCTTATAAGGCATGAGCTTCTCATCCTTTGTTTGATACTTGTTATTTACTTGATAAATGACAAGCTGTGAGTCCCCATACACTTGCATTTTTGTGATTTTCCATTCAATATCTATTTTGATGTCAATAATCAATGCTTCACATTAATCTATATTGTTTGTGCATGGAAACATTAACCTATAAGATTTGGGAATGGTGTGTCCTTGAGGTGTGACAAATAGAATTCCTACCCCTGCTCCTCTCTGTGTATATGATCCATGAAAGTACAGTCTCCATTGTTGAGTTGTAATATTCATGATGTTAGCATCTCGAAATTCAATTTGCATTGGATGATTATCTTGTAATGGAGCTTCAACTAGTTGATCTGCTATTACCTTTCCTTTGATGTCTCTCCTATCAACATAGTGGATATCAAACAAATACCGAGTAGGTATTTTAATGGGTCTATTTTTGCTATGAGCCTGATTGCATGAGTCAACATATAGTGTCACAATTGTTGAGTTGCAAATACCACTTCTAAACAAGCCTTTTCTATGAATGTATAGTTTATTTCATATCCGTTGAGAGTCCTGTTGATGTAGTAAACTACTTGTTGTTTTCCTTTAGAATCCTCTTGTGCTAATAGAGCTCCTAAAGATATTTTAGTTGTTGCAATATAAAGTAATAGTGGTCTTTCTGCTATGGGTGGCATGAGTATTGGAGGTGTCACCAAATATTTCTTTATCTAGTCAAAATTTGTTTCACAGTTATGATCCCATTTGAATGAAACATTTTTATGAAGTAGATGATTAAATGGATGACTCTTATCTACTAGCTGGGAGATAAATATCCTGATGGATTGTAACCTGCCTTATAGGGACCGTAATTGACTGATATTTTTAGGCGGTGGCATCTCCATGATTGCCTTAACCTTAGCTGGATCCACTTCAATGTCTTTTTCTGAAACTATGTAACCAAGAAGTTTTGCTCAAGTCACCCCAAAGATACATTTATTTGGGTAAAATATTACATTGAATTTTTCTAGTCTAGTGAAGATCTTATCAAGTATTTCCAGATGTCCTTCCCTAGTGTGTGATTTTTCTAAAATGTCATCCACTTAATCTTCCATGGAAGTTGCATCATATCATGAAAAATTGTGGTCATTGCTCACTGATATGTTGCACCTACATTTTTCAATCCAAAAGGCATGAAATTCCAGTAGAATGTTCCCCAAGGGCAAGTGAATGTCATCTTTTCTTGATCCTCAGGTGCTATTTTTATTTGATTGTATCCTGAGAAGCCATCCATTATAGATAACATGGCATGTTCTGCTGTTAGATCAACAATTATGTCAATGTTGGGCAAAGGAAAATCATCCTTTGGGCATGCCTTATTTAAATCTCTAAAATATGTGCATATTCTGATACTATGATCAGGTTTCGATACTGGCACAATGTTTGAGATCCATTCTGCATAATCTATGGTCTTGATAAAGCCTGCATCTAATAATTTTTTTAGTTCAGCTTTAACCATAAGGGTAATGTGGGGATGCATCTTTCACAATTTTTGTTTGACTGGTTTGATTCCATTTGGTAGTGATAAATGATGCATTAGAAGTTATGGATCCAATCCTACCATGTCAAAAAAAGAGCATGAAAAATTTATGTGTCGCTGCTTAAAGAATCTAGTGAATGTCGGCTTCTCCTGTTCTATCATGGATGTTGCTAGATGTAAGATATTTTCCTCTTCAGATGTTCCCAGATTTAAAAATAGTGTTGTCTCTACCAGTGCTGATGATATGTCATGGTAGTGTTCTGGGAGAGTGTCAAATATTTCATCCTTCAGTGCCTTAGATAGGTTTTCGCTATTGGATAAGTTCTTTATTTTTCTCTTTTCAAAGTCTAATGCTACCTCAGAGAAGTTTTCATCATTAGATTTATTTTTCCTATTATCATTTTTGCAACTGAAATATTTGGCACCCTCCTGATGTAAATTATTGATATGACTGTTATGGATAGTACTTGTTTTAGTTTTTCACAACATAGATAATTTATGATGGTGTCATCATTTGAAAAGACTAGTATAAGACTAGGTTCGATGGGTTCCTAGTCAATAAGTTTGGTGTGCATTAATGGTAACAAGTCATCAGATTGAATAAGGTCAACTATTGTAAGTGTCATGATAGCTAGGTGCTCAAAGTTATTTGTAGGATGTTCGAGGTCTATGAGGGTACTCACCTCCAAGTTTTTGGACTCACTCGATGTCTAATCATCCTCGCTTGAGTCATCAATATTTGTTGATCCCATAAAAAATGTTCTAATTCCTTAACCTTGTCCCTCCTCTCATAAGGGTGTATATGTTTGGATAATATCAACCTCTTTATCAGTATACGATGTAGCAAATAGATGATCCCATTCATATTCATTTGGGTCTATGTCAGAGCCATCTCTTATTAGTAGTATCCTTTGCACTGCTTTTTGGGTTTCTTCTTCTTTTTGTTCAGTTATGTAGCCTAATCTTGTTTTGTCTTTAGGCTGTAATGTGAGAGGATGAATGAGTTCAATAATACTGTCCTTTCTCTTGCCAATTGGTCCTTGACCTTTGTAACCCATTTTCTCTAAAATGGCCTTCCCTTTTCCATACTGATCTGTTTTGATGATGACGTTTGCTGATGGTGATGCTTCCTCGTCTTTGTATAGCAAACTGAGAATGGCTTTGTCTTTTGACTCCTCTTCGAGTGTACCTACTTTTATGAACCTTTCATTTAGATTTGTGATGGTTCGTGATAATCTTGGAGATTTTAATATGGAATGTCCATATGTTTTTGGTGGTGGCAGTAACTGTGATAGGCACAAAGATTGCTCAAGAGAATATTCTCCTACACCCTCTTCCTTTATCTGAACCTTTTCTAAAAGTTGTTGTGGTAATTCATTTATAGGACCTTTGGCTTTTGATGTGTCCACGACAATTATTTCTTTCTCTAGATTCTTTTTGTCAACCCATTTAGATATAAAATTAGGTTGGCTATCCATAGTAGATGAACTAGAAGTATTGACTTCTCTATTATGAGGTATCAAAGTGTCTTGAGTTGCTTTCAACATGCTGCAAATCTGTGGATAGTTATTGTCAGTTGATATGGTGAATTCCTGTCCATTTACTAGAAATTTTGGACATTGATTGTATGTTTAAGGTACCGCTTGCATGTCATGGATCCATGGATGACGCAATAGTATGTTGTATGTTAGATCTTTGTCTAACACTTGACAAACAATGTTTTTGAAAATTGACCCTACCTAGATTGGAAGTATGATAAGTCCTCTGGAAGACCTTTCCTCTTCATCATATGCCTTTATCGTTATTTTTCTCTTGGTGTCAATGGCATTGTTAGAATAGCCTAGTGCATTGTCGGAAGACGCTTAACACAGTGTTTATGGATGAGAACTTCTATATGCAAGGTTGCATTGTGTGTCTTATTTATAGATACATCATCTTGTTCAGAGAATGATAGACAATGAGGTGTGGTGAGATGTCCCGCCATGGCTTGGAATTGAAAAACATCCAAATTATTAGTGACCGTTTTAGCTACGAGAGCTTGTTCTAAAACTTCCTTGTGTTATGGTGAAATTTTGAGAAGTTCTAAAATGGATATTTGCATAGGTATCTTTTGTAATTGGTCAATAATATTGTATTGATGTGATGGGGGAGTATCATTTTTGGAGGAAATTCCTTTTAGTATTACCTTGGATTGTCCCCTTGTCATTATATTGACTTGTGGATGATCTTGTGTTTCCCTTATTTTTAAAACATTGATTTGATTATCAAATGTTCCTACACTTGTCCTCATGTTCAAGGATTCAATGTCATTATTGTTTGTATTATCCTTTTAAGTGTCGATGTCATTTTTCTCTACCTCAAAAAGGCAAAGAATGGTGGTATCCTAGACATAGTTTATACTTTTTCCCTTACCACTAGAAGAAGACTCCTTTTTCATTGTTGGGTAATGGATTGATAAATATAGTGTGATCATTGTTTGTCTAAGGCCCTTCAACAAAAACCTTCTTGGATTCGATCAAGTCTTGTATTAGGTGTTTTAGTTGTATACAGTCGTTTGTCTTATGTCCTCTATTCTTATGGAAATTACAATAATTTGCATCGTTGCACCATGATGGTTTTACCTTTGGCTCCCAATTTCGAGCTTCTGGTAAAGTAATAAGTTTTCTCGCAATGAGTTCTTTCATTTATGATTCCAATGTTTGTCCTAATGGGGTGAATTTCCATCGATTTGATTGTCTTTGGTATGATGGTCATGATTCTCCATTGTTGGTGTTGTTTTGGTTTTTATTTTAATTTTCTTTGGCAGTTGACACTGTCAAATTGAATACCAGTTTTACATTGTCAGTTGTAGGTTCATTGCTTCCAGTATTTCTATTTTTCTACCAAAATGCTGGCTTGTCGTTATTTCCATAGTGATTTGCATTGCTAGATGTTTCACTATAGTGCTTAATCACTCCTTGTTTGACTAGGGCTTCTTCAATTTTGAGCCCATTCTCAATTACTTTTTTGAATGTTGATGGAGATTGTAATTCAAGTCAATAACTAATTTGATCATTTAAGTTGTCTATAAATAATATAGTCTTCTCCTCTTTAGGTATAGATCGAGGATACCTAGCAAACAACTTTCTCCATCATTGTAAGAATGATAAAAATGTCTAACCATTTTTCTGTTATAGATTATAAAGATCCTTTATGGTTACGTCATGTGTTATGTTGAAAGAGAATTGAGAGATGAATTTGTTAACCAATTCTTCAAAGGATCTAATCCCTGGTTGTAATTTTGAGAACCATTCCATGCAATGGGCTCCCAAACTCCTATGAAATAACCTCATAAGGTATGTATTGAGGCTCATTGTTCTAAATTCTCGTACATGGTCAACTGGGTCTAATTTTCCATTGTATTTTCCATACTTAGGAAACTCACAATGTCTTGGAAATAGTATCATATCCACACATGGATGAAAAGGGTAAGGAAAAATGTCCTTTAATAAATATGCTTTTGTGGTTCCTGTTTGCATGATTTGAACCTGTTGTTGTAGAATTTGCATTTGAGTTGTTAAAGCAACTACTTGATTTGTATCCTTGGTGTGGTTTGGTTTCATCTCATTAGTTCTAGGTATTTCCTTCAACTGATTGATGTAAAAATATTTTTGAAGTTTGGCACCTAATTTTGCTAACATTAAGAGGTATTTCTCCATGTCTTGTTCTAAGACTTTTTCCATAAATTTATGAAAATTTGGGTCTTGCTGTGCATGTTGTATATCCTCTTGTGTTATTTCGTTGTTCTCATCTTGTTGGTATAAAAAAAAAAGGGTTCTCTTTAGTCATGTTTAGATTTTCAGTTTCTTTTTCTCTAATTTTTTTCCTTTGCAACCTTGTTAAGATTGGCATACAAGTTTTTGTTGTTTTCCCTCACTAAACTTAGATCTTCTATGTGGTGTGAGTGTCAATTTGATTTTTAAAGAAGCCAAATAGAATGATGTATTCTATTGATGAGGATAATTTAAATTTCTTGATTACTGAGTTTTTTTGTCTCGTGATGGTAGGATGTCAAAAATCCTGATGAAGAAACTTGGCTCACTAATCCAAGTTTTGTTTTGATAATTTGGACACTTTGTATTTTGCAAGATCTAGTTTTTGTGTGAAACACTTTTAACTTGTAAGAACCTACTTTGTCTTAGGATGTTAGGACACTGTCTGATCTGTAAAATCTTTCTCACTGGTAAATTTTTTTGTTTTCGATATTCATCTATCTACCGGTTGTTCTAAAAGTTTCTCTATGTTTTCTCCTTCTGTGGACGCGCTAATACAGAGGGCGGAAGCACTAAAATAGAATGCAAAAGAACTAAAATTTTAGGTAAACACACTATAACAGAGTATGGAAGCACTAGAACAAAACTCAGTAGCGTTAAACCAAAGTGAAAAAGCACTAAAATAGAGAGAAAAAGCACTAAACAAAGATCAGACGTGCTAAAATAGAGTTTAGAAGCGCTATGTTTTTTTTGTGGAAGCGCTAAAACATGGATCAGAAGTGCTAGAATGTCATACACTAGAATTTCCTTGCAATTTGGTTTGTTGTGACAGAAGCGCTATGATATTGTTCAAAAGCGCCAAAACAGATGGTTTAAACACTAAAACAGAGGGTTGACGCACTATAATTTTTTTTTGAAGCACTAAGACAAAGGTCAGATGTGCTATAGTTTGTCTCATAAGTGCTATAGTTTCTATTTAATGCCAAGAAAGGTGTGGAAATATGGGTCTCTGAGCTTCTATGTCTACTTTCTTCATCCAAGATTATGGATGCTATAAGGAATTGATGGGGTGTTTCATTCTTTTCAAAAATGAATGTCCTCAAACTACTGATGATGCTAGTTTGAGTGCCTTCAATGTGTACATTACTAGGTTAAAATATTGGTGTGGTTAGCCCTGGTTGTTGAACATGAGTTGTAGGTCTCCAAATGGTCATAAGGTGGTAACTCTAATGTTTCCAAAGTTTTGTCTATTGTAAGAACTGATCTGGTCCGGTGGAGTATTTTATGGCAGGTTGTGGAATGGAGGATCGACGAATACATTGACTATGGTTACATTCCTATGAAAGAGTGCTTCTTTGAATATAGGCTCATGAGGTCAAAGGTTCTACAACATAATCATCAGTGTAACCCCTATTGAAATCATGAAACCTATGAAGGAATGTTCTATGATGAAGCAAAGTCTTCCTATTCTGATATAAGAAATGTTTCCTTTGCAAAAGATGTTTGTAACTAAGTGTTTTTTTGGGTTTTCTAATTCTCTTGGCTAGAGATTTTTTGAGAAAATTAGTGGTTTTCCAATCTCTAATCATATATTCTCAATTTTGATTTTGTATTTTGTAGGATGATATTTTATCTGAATTTTAATGATTTTCGAATACATAGCACTCAAATGAAGAAAGTTATTTTTAAGAGTTGTAATCTAAAAAAATATTGTATGTTCAAAAGAACCATGCATGTTCCTATTTTCACTAGTTTGATAACAATAAGACACTTTAGACAGACTCACTCTTAATAGTCAAAAAGGTCATTGTTATACTCAACAACCCACAGCTTAAAATTGCATCGACTCACAGAGCCGTGTCACCCCGTAGAGGGCTCCTGTGTTTTTGTCTTTTCTAGGCGTGTACTCAAAGTGAAGGAAGTGGATACTGGATCCCCTGAGCAAATGGTCCTTGTAAATTATATGGTGAGTGTCTTGGTGGCAGATTCTTCCCTCCCCTTAAACTGCAAGTATTACAATGTCTGGTTACTGACTCAGCTGGATACTACACTAGGTTCTTAAAAAGCGTTTCTATTTGGAGTGGCAATAATAGACTCCCTCAGGAGACCTCCCAACCTTTAGAACAAAGGTTTTAGGGACAGTTATCTTGCATACTTCCGACAAAAGTGGGTTTCCCTAGATTTACTTTAAATTTTATAGTGGGGTGGAAAAACCAAGCTTTGGTTTGAACCCACTTAGGTCATTCCCATAGGGTGAGTACCTTTTCCCACTATGGCAGGGATTCTAAAGGATGTAATAAAAATTGAAAAATGCATAAAAAGGATGAGTTTGGCTTTTTGGATCACCCATTTAAGGGGAGAGCATATGCCTATCAACCATTCAAACACAAAAACCACTTGTTCAAATTTTAGAGCCCAAATGAAAAAATTTCTAATCTCTGTGAAGATTTTTCTTCATAGTAAAGATGTTGGCTCACAAAAAGACATGGTGTTCATTTTTAAATCCCAAATTTTGAAAATTTTGGTGACTACCCTAGCTTGATAAATTTTAGTCCAATTTGAAAATGTGACTATCTTAGGATTCATCCATTTTAAACCAACTAAAGAAGTGTCTATCTTAGATTGATTCTTTTCAATCCAACTGAAGAAATCAAATTTACTAGCCGCAGACACATCGGATCCAGAAAATGAATTACACAGAAGCGCTATGATAGTGATCAAAAGTGCTATAGAAATTGACAGAGGCACTATAGAAATAGAGAAAAGTGCTATAGGAATAGACAGAAGCTCTATAGGAATAGAAAGAAGAGCTAAAATAGATTTTAAATATTACTATCGGTCTGTGCTGGATTGTGAATTGAAGCACTAAAATAGTGGTGCAAAGCGCTATACTTTTCCCCATAAGTGCTAGAGTAGTCCTCAAAAGTGCTATACTTTTTGTCAATAGTGCTCAAATAGTCCTTAGAAGCACTATAGAATCATTCGAACGCGCTAAAATGGATCACGCCAAAGATATATATGAAAAATTTCCAAAAAAACTTGTTAAAAACATGGGGTACGACCCCACGATGGGCACCAGAACGTAAGTGTGGAAAAATGTAAACTAAATACAATTAAATACAAATCTTAATGAAACATTGTATCATGATTAAACACAAATTAAACTAATTTAAAATAGAGAAAATCCTAAAAGTGTTTCATTGTGTCCTATCTCCAAAGATTTATTAAGCTACAAAAGCTCTCAGATTTGTAAGCATTGTAACTATTTAAAATTCCTATCTAGAGAATGGAATGGATGCTAAATGTAATGATGTGATGATTGCTAATGAATATAGATGATATGATGCTACTATAAATGAAGCCTGATGGATGAAAGCTATAGTAAATAGAAACTATGATGCTGTCGTGATATGAAATCTACTAATGCCATGATACTATGATACTAAAATGCTAATGCTAAATGATTATGATTGCTTGGTTGCTTGATTACTAATTCTTGTAGAGTAAGTTTGCATAAAATATGATAATTCTCAGATCCTTTTGATGCTTTAGAAGGATGTATATATAGATTCCTGACAACACATTTGTATAGGGGTAACACAGTAGAGGCTAAGATTAAATCTAGAGAATTGAATGGTATTAGATGAGAAGGTGGAGCTGATCATGGAGGATTGTTCATGCCCATGAAAACACCAGGCAAGATGAGAGGATTTCCTACAGGTTTGTCCCCGAGGATTTTCCTGTGGATGACAGTTAAATTAATTAGATTTGAAAAATCTAATTTTATTGGTGAGTGAATAGAGGGATTTTCATTTATTTAAATATTTTTGGTTTATTTAAATTCAGCAAAAAGAGAGATTTAATTAAATAAAAGAAATATTTGACATTTTCCCATTTAATAAAGAAGAATATGATAAGATAATTAAATAACACAAATATTGAATTTGTGTATTTAATTTAAGATAAAATTAATGGATAAAGTATAGAATAAATAATAATGATAATAATTAAATAAAACAAAGTATTTAATTTTGTTTATTTAATTAAGAGGAAAATAATGTGATAAAATAGAAGAATATTAAAGTGAACTTAATATAAATAAATATTTCTATTTATTTACTAAGTAGATGAATTTAGGATTTATTAATCAAATAAATCATATTTAATTAATTAAATTTCTCCAGACCATTTTTAGGTTTCTACAATTATTATAAGTAAAACTAATAATATCATCTTGATTTAACCTTAAGGTCTTTATTCTAAAATTCCATGACTAAATATTTGACTCTAAACACATTGTTATGCTAATTAAGTATCATATGAACCATGAGTAGAATTTATATTAATGAGAATTATATATTAAACAAAATATTATTTAAAAAGGAGAAAAACATTCATATTTATTATTTTGGGAAGATGGTTGTTATTTGGGAAGATAGTTGTTATTTGTTTCATCCTCAAAAAAGAATTCTTAGAAAAATAGGGTTTATATTAAGCATAATAAGAAACACTAGTTCCCACATACAATGTGTTCAAAACCTTTTTGAAGTTATTCAAAGAAGAAGTTTTAGAGAGTACAACATGTTCAAAAGCATTGCAAGCATCACCACAAAGTGAAAGCCTTAAATGAAACAATAATGGTTTCAAAAAAAACCTAGAAAGGGCACCAGAGAGCTTAAAAACAAGGAAGGCTAATGAAAATTCTTACCAAAGTTCACACATATATCCTATCAGCTAATTATATTTTTTTTTAATGAATAAATCTATCTCTTTTATTTTTTTTAACTTCTAATTTTGTTTGTAGTTAATATTAAAAAAATAGAAATATGGTAATAATTTTCAAAAATTACAAGCATGATTTTTTTTTCATATTTATTATTTTAGGTTCATTTTGATTAGAGTATTATAAATATAGTAAATAATTTATAATTAGTCGAGTTACACATGAAATTGATGATGATATTTCATATTTTTATTTTTTCATGATTAATCTTTAAATTTAGATTCCAAATAAAACACGAACCATAAATGAAAAAATATTGCTTTTAATAAACAATATACTCTCCTCTCAACAACACCTTATCAAAAATTAAAACAATATGGCCTCTTCAACAACACCTTATAAAAAATGACACAATATAGCCTAAGCTAGAGAACAATAATGAACAATGCCTTATTGAAATCAACTTAACCTGTATAATGCTTGCTTACAAACCCATGCAAAAATATAGTCTTTTCTCAATAACACCTTATTAGAAGTTGAAACAATATAGAATTTTCATTAGGAACCTATAAAAAATTAAACAATATCAAACAATATTGTTTTCAACAGCAACCCAAATGGGAAAACCCATAAAACACAAAAAAACACAATAACAAACCCATGCAAAAATAGTCTTTTCTCAATAGTACCTTATAAAAAATGGAACAATATAACCTTTTCAATAGAACCTTATCGAAAATAAAACAATATAGCCTAAGCTAGAGAACAACAATCAACAATTCCCTATGGAAATCAATAGAAACTGTATAGCATAACTATTTTATTGAGTTGCAACCATAGCCACAAACTGCAAGCCCTAAATCAAACCATCACGGTTTCTACAACAACCCAGATGGAGAAACCCATAAAACAGAAAAATTAATAGTGACAAACCCATGCAAAACCATGGACACAAAACTCATACCATAAATGAAACAATATTGGTTTTAACAAACAATATAGTCTTTTATCAACAACACCTTATCAAAAATTGAAATAATATAGCCTTTTCATCATTACATTATAAAAAATGAGACAATATAACCTAAGCTAGAAAACAACAATTAGCAATGCCTTATGAAAATTAACATGAAATGTATAATGTTAACTATTTTATTGTGTTGCAACCATAGCCACAAAACAAAATTGGTTTCAACATTGACCCAGATGGAAAAACCCACAAAACACAAAAAATCATAGTTACAAACCTATGCAAAAATATAGTCTTTTAGAAAATATAGCCTTTTCAACATCACCTTATAAAAAATGAGACAATATAGCCTAAGCTACACAAAAAAAACAAGAAATTCCTTATGGAAATCAACATAAACTATATAACATTAACAATTTTATTGCGTTGTAACCATAGCCACAAAATAGAATTTGTTTCAATACCAAGCCAAATGGAAAAATCCACAAAACACAAAAAATTCACAGTTACAAACCCATGCAAAAATATAGTCTTTTCTCAACACCCCATTATTGGAAGAGACACAAAACATGAACCATAAATGAAATAATATTGGTTCTAACAAACAATATAGTCTCTTCTCAATAGCACCCTATCAAAAATTGAAACAATATAGTCTTTTCAATAGTACCCTATCGAAAATGAGATGATACAACCTAAACTAGAGAACAACAATCAACAATGCCTTATGGAAATGAATATAAACTTTGTAACGCTAACTTATAGACCCATGCAAAAATATAGTCTTTTCTCAATAGCACCTTATCAGATGCTAAAACAATATAGTATTTTCACCAATAACCTATCAAAATTGAAACAATATAGTCTAAGCTAGAGATCAACAATCAACAATTCCCTATGGAAATCAACATAAACTATATAACATTAACTATCTTATTGAGTTGCAACTATACCCACAAAACGCAAGCCATAAGTCAAACAATATTTGTTTCAACAATGACCTAGACAGACAAACCCATAAAACAAAAAAATTGTAGTGACAAACCCATGCAAAACCATAGCCACAAAATGCATACCATAAGTAAAACAATATTGGTTTTAACAAACAATAGTCTTTTCTCAACAACACCCTATCAAAAATTGAAATACTATAGCCTTTTCTACAACATCTTATTGAAAATGAGACAATATAGCCTAAGCTAGACAACAAAAATCAACAATGCCTTATGGAAATCAATATAAACTATATAATGTTAACTATTTTATTTTGTTACAACCATACCCACAAAATGGAATTAGGTTTAAAGACCAACCTAGGGGGGGAAACCCATAAAACACACAAAATCATAGTTACAAACCCATGCAAAAATATAGTCTTTTCTCAACACTACCTTATCGCAAGTTGAAACAATATAGCCTTTTCAATAGCATGCACATTATCAAAAATGAAGCAATATATCCTAAGCTAGAGAACAACAATCAACATAAACTCTATAACATTAACTATTTTATTGTGTTGCAACCATAACCACAAAATGGAAATCATAAATCAAACAATATTGGTTTCAACAGTGACCCAAATGGAAAAACTAACAAAATAGAAAAATGCACAACAACAAACCCACACTGCAAAAATATACTCTTTTCTCAACAATACCTTATCGAAAATGGAGCAATATAGCCTTTTCAATAGAACCTAATTGGAAATGAAACAATATAGCCTAAGCTAGATAAAAAAAATCAACAATACCCTATGGAATCAACATTAACTATTTTATTAAGTTGCAACCATAGCCACAAAATGCAAGCAATAAATCAAACAATATTCATTTCAACAATGACCCAGATGGACAACCCACAAAACAAAAAAATTCATAGTGACAAACCCATGCAAAACCATTGGCACAAAATGTAAACCATAAACAAAAAAATATTGTATTTAACAAACAATATAATCTTTACTCAACAACACTATTGAAAATTGAAACAATATAGCCTTTTCAACAACACCTTATCGAAAATGAGACAATATAGCCTAAGCTAGACAACAACAATCAACAATGCCTTATGGAAATCAACAAAAACTATATAACATTGACTACTTTATTTTGTTGCAACCATAGCCAAAAAACAAAAGCCATAAATAAAACAATATTGGTTTCAACAACAACCGAGATGGAAAACCCACAAAACAGAAAAATTCATAGAAACAAACTAATGCAAAAATATACCCTTTTCTCAACACTACCTTATTGTAAATTGAAACAATATAGCCTTTTCAACAACACTTTAGTGAAAATGAAACAATACAGCCTAAGCTAGAGAACAACAATTAACAATGTCTAACAAAAATCAACATAAACTATATAACATTAACTATTTTATTCTGTTGCAACCATAACCACAAAACAAAAGCCATAAATCAAACAATATTGGTTTCAACAATGACCCAGATGGAGAAACCCAAAAACAAAAAAAATCATAGTAACAAACCCATGAAAAACCATAGCCACAAAATGTGAACCATAAATGAAAAAATATTCATTTTTACAAACAATATAGTCTTTTCTCAACAACACCTTATCCAAAATTGAAACAATCAACGAGACCTTATCTAAAATGAAACAATATCGCAAAGGATTTTTTCAATATGCACCTCTTCCCGCTTGCTTCAAATGAACCTCTTCCACTTTCTTTCTCTCTGTTTCCTTCTTTCTAGAATTCCTACAAAAAAGGGCAAAAAATAATCATAGGCGACACTTTTGTATTGCTTTTGCAACCATTTCCCCAAACAAAAAACAAAAAATAACCTCCAACCGCCTTCACAAAAGCTAGAAAATGCTTGATCGAACTTGCACCTTCAAAAAAGATTTCCCTCCTTGCTCATGACTCTAATAGCAAGTAAAGCAATAGAACAAGACCCAACAATGACTTTTCAAAAATTGTGTAGACATTCGCTATGTTTCCCACGGTTTTAAATGACAAGTATTATTACAATTGTCGCCAGTACACATAAACCATTCAACAATAAATGTTGATGCCAACCAACGTTTAATTTCCCTGGTCTTCTCTATCCATGCAACAAAAAATATGCCACCTTCTTCTCAACGCCCCCTGCCATGTTTTTCCTGACCACTAGAATGCTTAAAAATTGAGAAGGCTGACGAAAATTCTGACCAAAGTTAAAAAACATCTACCACCTTTTTCCCAACTACTAGAAGGCTTAAAAACTATGAAGGCTAACAAAAATTTCAACCAAATTTTAAAAAACATCCTACTATTTTCCCGACTGCTGAAAGGCTTAAAAAGCAGGAAGGCTAATGAAAATTATAACCAAAGTTCACACATATAGCCTATAGGCTTAAAATATTTGTGTAGTTAAAAATGTCACATTTAGTTATTGTTAAATTTGTATATATAATTTTGTTTAAAGTTAGTTTTGGTTTATTGTTTATTTAAATATTTTTCTATGTAATTTAATTATAATTAGTTTATTTATTAGGTTCTAGTTATTGTTCAATTTGATCTATTTGTTTGAACTAGGTTGTAAGTGGCTAAAATTGTATAGGAATACATGATATTTCAATGATGAGCTATGACTCAACTCAAGACTTTTGTGGCATGAACACACTATTAATATTTCTAGCTATAATGGAAGTTTCTACTTAGCTACTATGATCTATCCTTGCTTTAGTCTTAGGCTTCATGATCCTTCTTGTAACACACATTCCCTTGTTCTAGTTTGAAATTACAACTCAAACTTTCAACTAGTGGGGGTTACCTAACATTACTTAGAGCTACCTAGTCAATTTTGTAGTTTCCCAAACACTCATTGATTACCCGAGTGACCTACCTTGCTAGTTCAAGTGACCCACCCTACCATATCAGAGAGTTGACTAGTAAATTGGGTGATGGTGGCAATAGAGATTAGTGCATGAGAACTCCTAACTCCTTTTGTTTCTCTTACATTTTCACTTGTGATTGAGAGGGTATTTGATTCTTGATTCTACCTACATCCTATTGATGTTAATTTTTCCAAGAAAGTTACTTTTCAAATTAATAATCTCGCCCCCCTAGTCACGATTGTTATAGGTGTTTACAAGCTTACAAAAGTAGCTTCACTTCACTTTGTAAATGGTATTTTTATTTTCAATTCTTTCCTTGTATGTAAATTTCTTTTGTTGTACATTTTCCCATAATTATTTATTTAGGATAGTGAGTAAATTCTTAGTTAACAAAGTTGGTTTCCATTTTATAGAGCATTAGATAGTCCTATCAAGCTTCATTGGCTTTTTATTCTTGAAGCTTCAAATCCTTCCATTGCCACTATCATAATAATGTATTATTTATCCCTTAGACTTATTTTTCTTATCCTTCTTTCCTCACTTTGAGTACCCCAAGTTCAATACTATTAGAGTAATCATTTATTAACTATTAGTTGATTAATCTGAAATTGATTATTAGGCTAATCTCACTTTCTAAACTTAAACTAAGCTTAGGAGTTTTTTTTTATCTCATTAGAACGAGCTATTATTAGATCATTTTTTCTCATTTCATGTTATGTTGACACTTGTCATGATCTAATGCCTTTCTCATTTAGGGTTTTCTCTTATAACTCTTTGATTGTATTATATCTCGAGGTTCATTCTTTATTTTCATTATTTTTAATCAAATAGAAAATCATTATTGGCAACTCTTATGGATGCAAGGTATTCTTGTTTGTTGTTTGATATTTTTTTGTGTGTGTTTTTATCAAATCTAATACGATATCAGAGTATGGATTCAACAAACTTCTTCTCCATTTTGGAGGATTTTTTTGTCAACTAGGATTACAAAAGAAAAATTAGGGATCAACATCTTTTGTTGGGAGAATTTAATTTGGACATTTCTTAATGCATTTTGGAGCTAAAGGGACCTCATTATTACAACCCAGACATCAAATAGAAGAATTTCACTTTAAAATTTTCCCAATTTTGGTGTCAAGGTTGAAGGACATAAATGTATTTTACACATATACGTGTATGACACATATACAACTGTATATGGTCAGAGATACAACAAATTCAATGATTTGAAACAAAAAAATCACTAATTTTTTTTTATGACTCTTTTTTTAGGTTTTAGAAAAATAATAATATTGACAAAATAGCAAGCAAGCCTATGTAGGATGACCTACACAGGTCTACCTATCAAGCCACCTATAGTAGGTGATTCCCATTGGTAGGTACACAACCTCATCAATAGCACTTACCTTGTTACTACATGTACATTCTTCATGATACCATTTTTTCCAGTGGGATTGGTTTTTTCGATGGGGCATCCAATAAAATATTCTAGCAATTTTGGTTTTCCAACCAACATTCTTTTCCAACCAACATGCTTTTCCTTGATATCTAGGGAATATTAATAGAATATTTTGCATGGAATTAGCAATACAGATGCCCTGAGAATCCCCTCTGAACACCCTTTGTTCCTTAAAGGAGTATTTTTCTTCTTTTTTCCATAACTTGGGTGTACATTATTGAAATTAGGAAAACATGATATCATCAGAAACATGCTTCCATTGAATTTTTAGTTGTGCAGGTATCATCACCTTTTTTTTGTTATTGGTGCATTTCACAACTTGTTAAAGTCAAATGTGTTATTTTCACTCCCAATTTCATAAATTTTGACAATTCTCTTAGTTTGTCATGATTATTACAATGTTGGAAATATCTTTAAGAGATCTTCATTACTATCCATATGCTCTCTTTTTGTTTTAAATCTACTTATATTTTTTTCATTTTTGTGTGTTTTCATATTTTGGTGAGTTACTTGGATGTTTTAGCTTTAGGAAACCTTTTTTTTGCATTGGATATTTTTGTTGAATTTTCTACCTATTTTTATATAATTATATTCTATTTGAGCATTGTAGATGTATTATTTAAGAACTTTCTCTTTTATAGATACAACAAAATTCTAGTAGATACCTTTTAGGAATTTTGCACATCCTATTGTGCCTTGTGTACTTGCACTATGCTATAAAGTGTCATTGGTGGATTGTGAGTGCCTTTTTTTCCATCAAACCTTTCTCAAGTTATTGCTCCTTCCAAAACATCAAATCCTAATGATCTTTACCTCATTCATGCATGTCTTGTTTGCACACCCTCTTTCAATTTTAGGTATTTTCATCTACTTGGTCAGATGTTCTTTATTCTCCTTCATGCACTTCTTGGTGATACATAGTGTTAGTGGACTTATCAAGCCTTTCCCTTTTCAACATTATGGGGGTGCTTTCAATATTGGTGCTAATTCTTTCTTAGTTTCATTTTGGATTGAGTAAAATATTCAATATTTATTCCTATGTATTAGGTAGATGGAGTGGTTGGTTATCCATGCATTTTGGTGAGATGGAGCACTTACCACATGGAAAATCTTCAATTACTATTTTGTGAGGGTGAAATTCTATTACCACTTGATTAGTCTTCTTTAGACTATTGATACCTAAAACTTCAACTTGTACCATACAATTTTGAGTAGTTTCGTTTGGTTTGATAATTATTATCATTATTTCTCTACAGTTGTGCAAAAATGGGTCTTCATATGTATTAAGGTTGAGAAAATAATAAAAAGCATAATTAGGCCTTGCAATTTTGTTATATGTTATTTCCTGCTTGTCTTGATTTCATAATCACTTAAGAATTTTTTCTTGGTCTTTATCTTGTTTCCTAACTAGCCCCCATTTACCATCTACTGGCTACATATCTTAGCATGATTTAAAGAATCTTTAAAAGCACATTACTTAATTCCTAACTTAAGTGATATGATAAAAATTTACCCCTCTTGAGATATTTTCCACCTCCTTATTAATATATTGTATATTGTATATTTTATAGAATCTATTAGGATATGATGATCAAATATTCAACTCCAACATGGTATTAAATTCATAATTACATGTTCCTTTATATATCAATGTGACCCCAATACTTATTTGTATCATTGTAGTATCATCAATCCAAACTAATTGTGCCATTGATTCTAAAGTAATTGAGAAATAAAAAATACCTTTGATTTTCTCAATTATTATAAGCTTTCAATTTTTATAAATTATTTTTACCCTTGTACCTAGTGATATTGTATAAATATATATGATAACAAAAATTTTTAAAAAAAAAAAATCACTCGTGTATGGTCAAAATCCCTCTACCCATCTACGAATTTTGACTCAAAATTCTTTTGCACTTATATACATATTATTTATCTCTAGTTCATGGTATCATTTTGGTGGTTGAAATTATCTTTTTTTTAGATATTCAAGGGTTTTGTTTGCGTTATCTATTAATAAAACCTTTCCATGGGATATTTTCTACTTCTTCTGGTATGACCGATAGTATCCCCTCCACAACAATGATCTTAAATCCTCGCATAGAGGTTTATTTTATAGCTATTATACATTGTGGCATCTCAAAATAATAAATTGTGAAAATAATCAATTCCACTCTATTTATAAAGATCAAGGTGTATTTAAATATTCAAGACTTCATTAAATCTCCTATATTTATTTTGATAAAGTATCCAATAGGTAAATTATTTGATCGAGGAAATAAAATTAGCCATAGGGGCAATGTATTCCATTTCACCCTCCTATGCATATTTGGCTAACACAAAAATTATGCCACCTTTGACTACCTACTATTCAAGGTGAGGATTTATAATAGGTGATAAAGCCCTTATGCACTAAATTTGATAGCTCATGCATTCATGCTCATTCCTCATACCTACATTTTCTTTTCATCTAGTATTTTCCATTTGTAATTTTCTAAGTAGACACATTATCAGGACGTTTGAACAACTTATTTGGGTAAAAATGGGTTTTCAACAAATCTTCAATAATTGCCTCATCATTACAATCCATATAATTATTAATTATGTAGCATTATTACTCTAGAGATGGCCTCCCCATTCACCAAAATAATAAATTTTATTAAAATTCATTTATATGCTTGGTTTGAGAGTTTAAGAAAGTCCTTTGGTGAAAGAGAGTGGCACAACATTTTTAGGTTACTGTTTTCTTGTCTCTTTCTCCTTTTATTTTGGCTATCTAGAGGTGAATGTGGAAATGGAGAAGAAATTTTCTGTATGCAAACTAATTAGCTCTAATTTTTAACTTTTATTTGAGGTTCCACACAATGCACAAACCTTTCCTATAACATGGCCCTTTCACTCTAGAAATCTAAGACATAGTTCTTTCATGTTTCCTAACATTAAATTGTAAGTGCTACAAGAATATAAATATAAATTAGGGAACATCTCCAGTATTATATGTCTAATGATGTTAGCATAACATCATGCTAAAAATCAACAATCCAACCAAATTTGTAGACCCCTTAACCATTGGCCTTTTCTTTTTCTAGCATCAACTTTAGAGGCCCATATCTCATCCATTTTAAATGATTGTTTCAAGTGATTTTTTTTCTCTGGTGTATTATTTTGTGCATTTCTTAGTAAATATTAATATTTCATAATTTTGACATTTGAGATCCTTAGAATCATATATTCTAAAAGGTCAGCTAATTGTGTTTACATTTTTAGAACTTTTGACGGCTATTTCAAGCACATACAAACTCTTTTTTTAGTTATATTTTTGAACTTCCAATTTTTTATCTCTAGATAGGGGTGTTCTTAGATTTTGTTGATAGTATATCCATATTATACTGTCAACATATATATTTTTCTAAAAATATGTAAACATAAGTAATCAAATGGGTAAGTGCAAGAAGTTTGATCCATAAATTATTCAGAAAGCTTTTTTCTTTTTTAGAATTTACCATTGTTGGATTGAAAATTTGAAGCACTTACACATTGTAATCTTTAAAACATCTAGTAAAATGAAATTCATTATTTCATGTCTAGTTTTTAAATTAAATTTTAATAGGAATGTATAAATGTCACTTTTTCAGGATCATACCATCCACATGTAGGAATACCATAATTTGACCTAAATAAAAGTACCATTATAATTTCTTTTGTGGAAATATATCTATTAAACTAAAAATTTATGAGGATATTCCTGTTTCGATTATTTTCTAAATATTATTTTAATTAATTTTTTATTGGCCCTAATTGCTATTTTTGAAAACCGTCATGTACAAACACCATAATTTAACTTAAAATAATCATTTTTTGAAATTTTCATTATCTAATGACTTTTTTGTTTGATGTGATATATTTTTTTTACGAAAAAAATAATGAATTGAAAGTTACTGAGAAACTATGAAAATATGACATTTCATGTTTATGGACAAGTTTTATTAGAAATTATTAAAACTATAAAAAATTCTCCAATCATAAGAAACATTACACATTAAAAAACAAGACATTGTGATCTATAATGAGTTTTAATTTCATAAAAAGTTTCTTAAAAAATCATCTATCATATTGCCAAAGTCTATTATTTCTCTTTATGTAACCATGAACTTCTACTTCTAGGTCCAAGACCAAGGGTTATAATACCATGCCTTTCCTGAGCCGCAAACCTAATAAAAAAGTGAATCAAGATTTCATTTTTTTTGAATGGGTACCCACTTTAAAATGGGTGCCCAATCTAAAAATACAAATATCCTCTTTAAAATGGGTACCTGTTCTATTTTTAGAATGGTTACCCACTTTAAAATGAGTACCCATTCTATTTTTAGAATGGTTACCTACTTTAAAAATATTGCCTATTATATTTTTAGAATGGATACCCATTTTAAACCATTTAGGACGGCATCATGATCTAAGGCTTTGGTCCTTGTTCTTAAATGTGTAACCATTTTTTAACATGGGTACCCGCTCCTTTCAACATGTTTTCTTTGCATGCAAATTTCCTTCTTTGTGGATCCATCTTTTTGCACTTACCTAAATCTAACTAGTGAAAAATTTCATGCACTAGAAATAAAGTGCCATGACAATTAAAAATATTTGGTTTCATTTCTTATTTAATCGAATGGTAGAATCTACTTTTTCTAGTTTTGTATTTATTTATTCATGTGACCATGTCTCTCACACTCAATGCATTCGATTTGAGTATTATGTATAATTTTCCTAATAAAATAAAAATTCATGTATGAATATTGTAGGAAGAAAATTCCTACAAAAATAGATTTTATCCATCATGAAAATGATGAAAAAAAAATATTCTAGATCATAGTATTTCCCTATTTGATCATCTTGTTTCAAAACATGTAAAAACATCATATCGTCTCACTCAAAAATCTTGTGAGACATAAGAAACATTTGCGGATGAAAATAATAGCCCCATGGCTTGGACTAATCTCTCAGTTCCCACATCACCTATTGCTACATCTAAATCTAGATATTATATCTCCATGGCTTCCAAAAACTGTATGCACCAAGACATCAATATTATTTTTCCAGATCCACCACATTGGGATGTATTTTTACCAAATATACCATCCTTGTTTGTAGATTCCTATATTGCAAATTTGGAATACTCAAGTAAGTATATTCTTATTCTATTTTATGATAGTCACATTAACATTATAGTCACTCCATATCTAGATACTTCTCTTCCATTTCCTACATTATATTTTAAAATGAAATATTCTACATATATTCATGTGTTATATATCCAACTCAATCATCATGTATTTTTAAATCATTGATAGTAGTATTAGATAGGTCCAAATATTACCATACATCCATTATTTATTTACTTGAATAATCTATTGTACCTAATTAATCCTATTAATATTTTCCATGTTAAGCATTGGCTTCGAGATCATTGTGCATCATTCGAAGATATCATCATGGGAACCATCTAGGTCTTTAGATCATGTATATAGTTTAGATATAACTTTAACCTTTTTCTTTCATATTCCTATCAAGAATATAAATTCATCTTGCACACATTTGTGGTGGTGTTTCTTCCAAAGAGGATAATTTTTTTTAGCATTAATGGAGTATCTTCAACATCAAATGTTTAGAATATACTAGCACCACATGCATCATTTTGAGGAACATTTTATAGTTTCTCTTGTCATCTCAATTTTTGAATGGATCATTTTCTTAGATGGATTCCTTTCATTCTCACTCTTTAGTTGGGTCACATAGACATTATCTCCTTTCTCTCATAGATAAGGAGAAGATTCATTATATATTTTACTAGAAGCAATTATTTGAGGATAATAATGATTCCTCCTATCTCCATCTTCTTCACTTTTGTACATTATTTTTATATCATTTCTCTTTTTAAGAGGAGTTTTATTTCACATTGGGTTTCTCCTTTACTCTAGTTATTATAAATTTCTATATGGATAACATTTCCTAGTACTTGGAATGCATCATTGATTCATCATCACCATATTTGCATACACCACTCACTAAGTTGCACTTAAGGGGGTTGTTAGTCTAAATAGGGTCATTTCATATCTAGTTAGTATATTACCCTTTTCTAGGTTGATGTATCCACACTATTTAATTATGTATTTAGGGAATTTTCCCTAATTATCTAACCTTCATGTGGTTGAGAAAAATATAATCACCTTTTGAGATAGCTATTACACACACACTTTACACGTACTCAAAAACATGTCACGTAAGTTGCTTGTGTTGAAAATTTGAAGGGGTAGTTAGTCATTCAATCATACCTTCTTACTTTATCTACCTTACCTAAATATTCAAGGATCTCACTATATATTTACGTGCTCTTCATATTATATGATTGAAATCCTATTGTGCCTATTTTATTTTACTAGTGAAAGGTTAGTTTGTTCCATTTAGATCTTAGCTTCTCCAACATCCTCAATGTCTAAATTTTAGTAGTGCAATTGTTAATGTAAAAAGATCACGTTTAAAAGGACATATGTATCTCTAATAACTCCTTCATATGCACATTTGGTATGACTAGCACACTAATTTTGGGCATAATCATTAATATGCAACTTTAGGATAGCATATTCATGATAAGGGCATCCATTAGGTCACCTCCTACTTCATGTTTTAGGCATAATCTATTGTGTTATCCTTATGAGGCTCATCTAAAAAACTAATCTATTAAAATTAGTAAGTAAAGATATAAAAGTCAAGTTTGAACCTTATATTTTAGTGATTGTTTATCTTTAGGACCTTTTTAACCTTGTTGACCACTTATAACTTTAATTTCAATATGATACCCAAGGATTATTTGATGGCATAAATTTGAATCTCAAGTACAAGTATGCAACCATGAATTTGTTATAGATTTATAAAATTATAGTTTGATAGAGTAAAAGCTCAATAGAGAGTTTGGAGTAGCTTATTAATATACAAGTGTTGTCTCCTAGTCTAATATGAGACAAATTCTAGAATGTCATCAATTTAGTTCTATTTCTTTGATTATTGCTAACTAAATATCATTCTCTACCTTATTAAATTTTCAATATAAATTATGTAATTTATATCACTCAACTATATTCACGCCATATTTCCTTAGTTAGACTGATTACACTTATTTAATTACATTTACTTTATTGATCCAAATTAACCTATTAAAAATATGTAATTTTCCATTTGAATTTTATAAACATAAAACATTATTTAAATACTTTCCCACCCTCTAAATCACATCAACTCCCAAATAATATTATTATTCTTTACACAAGTAGTGACATTTCAATATCTAAAACGAAATAAAAGGGAAATTGTATGGATGGTGGTCCCCCTAAACATTCCTCTTTACACACCCATGGGCATATCGTCAGCCATCGACAAATAATGAAGCTGCTTAGCTGAAAAGAAAAACAATAAATATGGATACCTGGCAGCGCGCTTAGCTTCAAATTCGATGCTGGGCAAACGATGGGTTAGCAAAGAGCAGATGCTGGGAAATTGGACGAATAAATGTTTACAAATTAAAAGAACAAAATAATTAAATAATTGCTCATGGATTCGAAAACAACAATCCTGAACTTGGCAAACAACGTCTTACAATTATCTCTGATTGTGAATACAAATTGTAAAACCAAGAACAATTTATAGCAGCCATAGACAAGAAAACCTCTTCACTCAGGCATGTTGAGAAACAAAAAGAATCGCATAACTGTTATTAACCAGAAAATTCCATGTAAAAAACCATAAGTTCATGACTTTTGAATGCATTGTTTTCTGAGATCTTATACTGAGCAAAGTAAAGACAACGATATATAGTATTCTGGATAATATTGCAAAGAAATCCCCATCTATGAATAAATAATCATGCAGTGTCTTGCATGAGAAGCACCACACATGCTATGCCAAGAATGACTTCCCCATAATATTTGTCAGTCATAAAGATGATATGGGGCAAGTCATTCTTGGCAGAGTAACAAGTTCTGCCTCCTAATGCAAGACGCCTTCATGAATCCTTGATTCCCCAAACGCATTACGTTTGGATTACCCAAAAAATTCATCGAACTGAGAGAGGAGGCGAATGGAGATTGATGATGTTACATGAACGCTTGCAGTAGGCTCTTATAAATGTAGTGAATAGACAGAGTGAATATATTCAAAGAAAAGGCTTTTTGGAAGCGTGCATTGTGTGAATAGACAGAGTGAATATATCCAACTTGGCCTCACATATTGGCGTGACGATTGAATAGTAAGATTCGACCTTTTGATTTGCTTGATTAGGCTCGATATCTATTCACCTGTACACGTGTATATGCTTCTAAGAAATTTTTTGTCCATTTTATTTGACCGACTTTCAAACTATAAATACCGTCGACTTAAAGTTTCGTCGGAAAGGAAACGATATCAAGTCGCCACATGAAAAAAATATGATCGAAAAACGTTGGGGAATGAGGAATGCTTATCTAGATCACCAATAATTCACGGATTTCTGCTATCCGTGAGGATTCTTTTGATCCTTCGTTGAGTTATTGGCATCGAGCATCCATGATTCGGAATGGAAAACAACTACTCACTTGTTTGAACGAATGGTTTTCAACAAGGACGACCTAAAACAAAAACGTTTAAAACATAATTTTTTTCTATTAAATATAGAGGAATCAACAGTTACATATTACAATCAGGAAGATTTACTTCAAAAGCCCAGTCTCTAGAGTACCCCAGTTACAATATATCATCAGACTATCCCCTTTACATGAAGTATATCAGCTACAAAATATCATCAGACTATCCCCTGTTGCATGAAGTATATACCCCGTTACATACATTATCAAACTGTTATCACCAGTTACAACTATATATCAGGTACTAGCTATTCTAAAACCCTGGACAAGTATATACCATTATCTTTTACAAATATGTACTAAGGTTCACGGAGCAAAGTATACGAAATACCCTATGCTGTCCCATAGTAGTAGTTACTTTTTCCTGTTTGCATCTTTCATTGCCAATAATACCTCAGCTGCTGTCAGTTCATCCAGAGAATTCTGGTGCCCTGCTGCTCTGCTCCTCCATAAGCACAACTAATACACCCTTGTTCTGAGTCTTGTCAAGTTTACTGCTCTACCCCTCCATAAGATCTTCCTGAAATGCTTGCAGTGTGCTTAAGAAAACATCCACCCCAGGTGGCCTTCATGCCACATATGTCCATATCTAGCCTCAAGGATGTCAATGGTTATTTCTTTGTTCTCCAATATTTCCAAAACATTTCCTTCGAGAGTTCCACCATGATATAAACCTGCATAGCAACATTATAGAGCATGAGTCTTTTATAAGACTCACTAAGTGACCTCTTCATTGAAACCTCTCTTCATTCCGTGCTTTCCATATGGCCCACAAAATGTTAGTTGAAAGACAATGTCAGAATAATGCAGCAGTTTTTCCCATTTTTACATTATGATTAAATAAAATCTTTTGAGGAAGAGGATCACCATTATTTCCCTAAATGTTTTGTTTAGTGCAAAACATGTTCCAGATTTCCTTAGAAAAAATAGTCAAAGAAGATGTGGTTAATTGTCTCAAGTATTCTGCATAAACTACACATATCAATGTCATCATATTTGCTTTCAAGTATTCTGCATAAGCTACATATCAATGTCATCATATTTGCTTTTAAAAGAGAGTTTCTGAATTATTAAAAGCCATTTGAAATAGGCTTACCTAGCCTCCATCTCTTTATGCCAATTCTTCTCAAAGAATTTTTGCCACTAGTTTTTATTTAGATTCATTTTCCAACTTTTGTTCATATTCTCTATTAGATCTACTTGTCCTATTAGCATGGAGTATATTTCTTTTACTTTGGTTTTCATTACATTATTGTCATTATTCCATTGGAATTCTTTAAATTGAGAAATATCATTTTTAGTTTCCACTGGGAATTTTAGCTGGCCACAGGCTTCCCTTAGGACTATGTAAGTCCTCTAGTTATTGTGGTGTATATTGAATTCTGAGCTTAGATCATTCTAATATTTTAGCTTACCAGCTTTTACAATTTCACCGAAGCAATAAATCCTTTATGAGCCCCTTTTTTTGTTGAGCATCCCTAAATTAATGCAAGTGGCTTTCTTTTATGTTTTAAGTTTCACCATATTGATCTATTAGTCTAAATGATCCTTTTATCACTTTTGGTGAAGTGGCAATTAGTTAAGCACTTTATTCATTATTTCACAAGCCTTCTAAATGATCTTGAATACATTGAATCTTGCAGATGAAATAGTCCATTCACTACTAAGAACATCACTGAAGGGAAGAGATTTCCATGATTTTGCTTGCTTAGGGACAACAATGAGGATATTTTGTTTAATTAACACCTTCTATGGTTCCCCACCTTCCAAGGCTCCAATCACCCGCTTAGCTACCAAGGCAATACCTTGTAGCCTCAGGTCTTTTAACCCTAGGCCACCTTTCGATTTTGCTATAGTGCACCATTCTCATTTCACTGAGTTCCTTTTCCTCTTTCCTTTACCATCTAACCATAGAAACTCTCTTATCCTTTTCTAGATAACATTAATCTAGTAAGACTTGAAAAACCACACAGAGGAAAAATAGATGTTGTAGGATGAAAGTATTTTTTGACAAACTTGGAGCTTTCCAGTCAAGGAGACGAACTGCCTGTTCCACTTAGCAATTTTCTTTTTTGTCTTGTTTCTTATCCATAGCCAAATTTCCTTTAAATTGGGATCCATTGTAAAGGGAATGCCCGAATACCTCACTAGCTTCTGGGGTCCCCACATTGAAGACCAAATCTACTAACCCAATTTGGAGGTTCTTCTTTCAACCCTAGAAGGAAAGATTTTGAGGGGGCAACTTTTGCACCAAAAGCTAGGAAAAAGATATTTATTTTTCCCATTATATTTGCAAGATTATCCTTCTCTAAGCTCAAGAGAATTGAAGTGTCATCAATAAACTGAAGATTTATTAGTTCATTCTTGTTAGGAAAAATGATGGCCTTTACTCTTGGGACTATTAGGTTCTCCCTTAAAACATAATGCAATGCATTTGAGGCTATTACAAATAATGCCAGTGCAAGTGGGCATCCTTGTCTTGTTGACCTCCCAAGTGAAATCTCCTGGGTAAGAACCCCATTGACTTCTACCTAAGCAACAACATCATGGAAGAGAGATTTGACCATATGACAAAAAGAAATGGGGAATCCAAAGGCCTCCAATACCAAAAGTAAAATGTCCTTTTCAATTCTATGATATGCTTTTTCAAAGTCAAGTAGGAGCATTGTTGCATCTTGTCCTATTTTCTTAGCCCAACTCATAGCTTCCTAGCTAGTGATAAGATTTTCTAATATATATCTCCCTTTGATGAAGCTAGTTTGTGGAGAGTTTATGATGCAAGGAAGGATTACTACCCATCTTCCAGCTAACACTTTAGCTAATATTTTATAACATACATTGAGGAGAGTAATGGGTCTCCAATTTTTGACTAAGGCCTTATCACCTTGTTTTGTAATTAGTTTAATGATTCCCTTATTGATATTTCTACCAAGTGAGCCTCTTTCAATGGCTTCCTTTTACACAAGGTATAGGTCTTCACAAACCCAATCTAGGAAGGTCTTATAAAATTATGTTGGGAGGCCACTAGCCCCTAGAGATTTGTTATCTTTGATAGAGAGAATGGAGCTTTTAACTTAATTTTTAGAGGTCTCCTTTCCAAGTTCAAATGCCATATCTTCATTGATCCTCTTCAGTACAATTCTCTTTATATTTTCCTTGGCCTTGGAAGTAGGCTCACTACCACCTTCAGAAGTAAAGAGGTTCTTGAAAAACTGAAAGAATTGATCTCTTATCTCATCTTGATTCACCAAAGTGATATAATTTACAAGAATCTGATCTATTTTCTCTCTAGCATGCTTCTCCTTTATGTACTTCAAGAAAAAAATTGTACCTTTTTCACTATTCTAAAGCTAGTTCATTTTTTCTCTAACTTTTAGTCCATGTATCTTGTTAGGTTGAAGCCTCCTTAAGCTGTTTTGGGCCATGGTTAGCCTGTTTGCTAGAAAATCATCAATGGGGTTTGCTTGTAACTCAGTTTCTACTTGGAGAAGCTTATCCTACAAAGGAGTCTCCCTCTTCCTTTTTTCATTGGTTTTTTTCTTTCCAATAGTTTGGAACAAGACTTTCCACCCTTGTGCATTCATTTCCCATCTTTCAATGGGGGATAAGTTCTTGTGCAACCATTTGTTGATTAACCTAAGAGATACTATAACATTTTTACAATCTTTGTCTTTGATGAAGCTTGTATTAAGGCATAATCCATTCTCACAGCCAACAACCTTTTCCACACCTTCCTTAAAGTAGAGCTTGGCCCTTATCTAGTGGTGGTCAGATAGTGAGTATGGAGTTACTTCTATTTTTCAACTATCTTTCATCAGGATGGTCAAGATGAATGCCTTACTTACATAAAATATTTCAATTTTACAATAAATTTTCATGCGTCCTTTCTAAAATTTGCACCATGTGAACCCAATATCCTAGCACTCCTTTTGGCCTTCAATAGGATCTTTAATTCTCAACTTAGATTTCATTCTTAGCCAGTAATATCTCTCATTTCCTTTCCAATCTTGTCCTGAGCCACCCCACTTTTCTTCCTCTTTATCGAAAAAATTAAAGTCTCTTCCAATGATCCAGGGGATGTCTTGTATACTATATAGCGAATTCGAAAGGAGGATTTGTTCCTTGTAGTCATTAGGGACATACATAGAGCAGATGCCAAAGCAGATTTTTTTTTTCTTGATAATCACCTAGGCATCCCAGCTACAAGGGAAGACCCCATAATTATCAACAAGTTGTTCCCATTTATTTGCAAGAAAGATTACTACACCACCCTTCCCCTTTTCATGGTTCGTGACAAGCTGGGTGGATTCTTTCCAAATCAAGGTATGTGCAGGATCATCATGGAAAAAATAGGCCCTTAAGTGGCAAAAAATTCAGAAAAATCAGAGTTAGGTAATTTGACATAAAAATTTGAATAAGTTATCTATATTATTTCAAAAATATTTAAGAATAAAACATGTAGAAAATTGAATGTAGTTTCTAAACTACTAGGTTCGATTAAAAATGAAAAAAATATATTTGGTGAAATTTTGAAATTTCAATGCAGTGGTACTTAAATTTTAGGGAAAAAATAAGTAGTTGTTTGTCTAACCACCCTAACCACAATAAAATGATAATATTTTTTTATTATATTTTAGATATAAGTAGAGGACTCGTACCCCAATCTGATGCATATTTTTTTGTAATTTTTTTCCAAGTAAATAATTAATTATGAATTTTTTATTACAACCTTTTTAAAAATATAAAAACTCGTATGTCTGACCACCTTAACTTGGTCAAAACTTCATGAAATTCAAATTTTCTTTTTTTAATCCTATATTATGTGAAGCATAAAATGTGACACATGGTTTGGATTCAAAAAATGTGATACCATTTGATAACTATAGATTTTTTTCAATCATCCTATCAATTAGGACTTTAGTCGTAATTTGAATAGAAAATGAATAATAATTACTTATTAAATTCAAAGTAAAGCATAATTTATATTGGTGGAAAATCGAGAATCTCCTTTAAAAACTCTTTTCATTTCATTAATTTTGGGTAAAAATATATTCGTCAGCCACATACCCATCATATTGCCACTTTTTGGCCCATCATGATCTTGCACATACCCATCACCTCCAGACTAGTTTCAAGAATAAAGCGATTGGCTTTGAATTCTTTCAATAAGACAAAGTCCTTTTCTTTCTTATGTGTTAGGAATCTTCTAATAATAGGTTTCCTATCTGGGGATTCAAGTCCCCTTACATTCCATGAGATACAGTTGATGTCCATTAGGTGGGGAACCCTTATCACTTTTATAGTTATCAAAAGATTTGGGGAGTCTATTTTCTACTTCCATCCTTTTGGCATTGGTAGGTAGGACTACCCCATTGATATTTTTCCTCTTGTCCTTTGATAATTGGTTGAGGTCTTTATCCATGGATTTTTTGTAATATCTAAGTATTTCTTCTTCCTATACCTCTGGGTCTTTTTAATTATAACCTCCATGGGTACCTCCTCTCCACCAGTGGTCTCCGTAGTAGAGAAAACCCCTAGGTCATCTACAGAATCCATGTCTGACTAAGAGGAAAAGAAATCAAAATTTACCACTCCACCAAAAGTGTTGAGAGGAGTCATTGCTAGATGTGGTCTGACCAAAATTTCATCTACCTTCTCATTTCCATTCACAAAAGATACACTATTGAGGGAAATAGGTGCCACCAGTCCTTCCTCAAGACCATCATATTTTGTGTCTCTTGTTCATTTAGAAAATCAATACAAGCATGTTGAATCATCTGTTACAGTCCTTTACATTCAAAATAAGTGTACACATAAGCTTTCATTTTCATTAAATATGTATATATGTATATATATTTATGATTGTATATGTATATATATATATATATATATATATGTATGTATGTATGTATGTATGCATGTATATTAATATAGATGTTTGTATATATGTGTATTACATACATACAAACATATATATAAATATATATAAAAATATATAAATATACAAACATATAGATATAATAAACATATATATATATATATATATATATATATATATATATATATATATATATATATAGTATATAGGATATAATATATATATATATATATATAGATATATATATAGTATATATATATATATATATATATATATATATATACACATACATATACATACACACATAAATAACTATATATACATATTCATGCATACATTGAATGCCACTATCTCCTTTGGTGTGATTAAGGAATTATTGTCATGAAACCTTTACTTGGATTTTTCAGCATATATCTGAAAACCCAAGTCTATATTTGTTTTACCTCTATTTAAATTTCTATCCTTTGGCTATCCAATACAACACAATAGTGTTCGTTTACTATAAAATATGTTTCTAATTTTCTACTTTCCATGGTACATATAGTATGCCACCATACATATATTTGTCATTTATTTCATAAAAGGATCCTTTATATTATGTGTCTCTTGTTCATTTAGATAATTGATATATATGTGTGTATATCCTTTGGCTTCCCAATACATTATAGTGGCACTCATTTATTGTAAAATGTGTTACTAATTATTGTTAATTTTTTTACCTATGTTGAAATCTCAATAATTTGTATCATATATTCTTTATTTCACAACTTATTTTTTTGTTGCACTCTTATATGTTCACACACAAATATATATCTATACATATATACATATATGCATATAAATACACACACACACACACACACACACACACACACACACACACACACACACACATATATATATGTATATATATATATATATGTGTGTGAGGGGGATTATAATCATAGTATAGGTTAAATACACTAGATCCAATGAATTTAAGCGTTATTTAACCCCCTAAGCTACAATCCCAATAAGATGTTCAAAATCTTGAAAAATAAGAAACCATTAGACTAAGCATGAAACAAACATGAAAGCTTAAAATAAACCTAATATAGAACTCTAAACCTTATCCAATTGGGTGAGTGGTGTTGTATTGATATGGAATAATGACCCTTTCCCAATCCCTTTGATGAAATGGGTGTTTAACCAAACTCGATAGTTGGAAACTAAGCTAAAATTGATAAAATGATGCTATAGGTGGATGAAAAGGATGAAAAAGCTTGATAATGGTGGAAGTATGAATATAGACAATATTCAAGTGGGCAACAAAAATTGTCTCCGATGGAAGTGGATCCCTTTCTCTCCAAATGGTGAAGTATTTATAAGAAAAGGAAGAATCAAGGGTTGAGATCGATTTGATCAATCAATGGTCAAGATGGAATTAACAATGAAGGCATGGATCGAGGATTCTCATCAATGGATGAGTATCAAAGATCACATGGATCAAAGAGAGCATCAATGGCTCACAATGATTCAAACAAACACACTTTGTAACAACTTTGAAATTTTGTTACAAAGTCTGTTAGTAGAGAATATTCATTTGGAATATTTCCCTTGTAAGTGGATGGATGAGGAAAATTAGTAATTATTAATTTAAAAAATAGGTTTTAATTATGCAATGTGAGAGATGTGAGGATGTACATTAAATAATTTATTTATTTAATGAGAAGGAGATGCAAATGAAATTTAATTAAATAATTTAGGACTTTAATTAAATGAGGACTTATGGGGTTTAAATTAAATAATTTTATTTATTCAATTAAAAAGGATGAGGGGTGAAGGTGAAAGGGGGTGAGTTAACCTAATTGAGTCAATTAGATTAATAAATGAAAATGATGCATTTAATTAAATAACTATGATTATTTAATTACATAGGAGAAAAGAGGATTAATTTTAGGATGATATAATGTTAGTGATGAGATTCAAGTGTGTAGTACCATTTATAAAAATGTTAAGTTTCTACATTTTACCCCTCTTTGAAGCGAGGTACCTATTATGTTGCTTCAAAGATTGATGATTTTCATATTAATGTTGCTACTCAGATCAAAAATTAAAAAATTCTAGATTTTTTTGGATGCCCCACTATTACCCCAGTGAAAGGAATTAAGCTGGTACTCTAGCCCCTTGACAGACCAGGAAAAATTTGAAATTTTTGGTTGATCTCTCGAAAAAATGAAATAGTAATGGAGGTGCAAAAAGCATGCTCTAGGATGTGGAAAAAAGCTCAAAAATGCAAAAAACACAACTCAAAATATGCCCCATAGCTCAGAAATTGGTGAAATAGGTGAAAAAACCTAGCTTTCCGCTCAAATTAAGGCTAAAAACCCTAATTTTTAGACATAGATAGATGTTAAAGGGTAACTTTCAATTCTTTTACACTCTTAAATTCTAGAAAATTGGTACTCCTAAGCTCTGACACCTTGATGAGATGGAATGATGTGAGCTTCCCAGACACCTTTCCAATTGATTTTGAGAGTATGAGTGTTGAGCCAACATAGGACCCCTGGTATGTGATTTGAAATTTTTCTTGATTTACATATTTTTGTGCATTTATTAGGCTTTGAAATTAGGTTATTTAGGGCATCATTGTTTTGTGAGGAATTTTAAATGGTCACACATCGCTATTGATTTTATAGCGACACACTTTGCTTTGAGTGGCGCATTAGGAAATTTTGGTTATGGAAATGTATGTTGCAAATATCAATGCGTCGGGGGCTTCCATTTAGTGACAGCATGGAGAAATGGCAATGCACTTACCAAACAATAACATGCCTATTATTTTTGGTATCGAAACACTTCAAAATACTGACACACTATTGTGATATAGTGATGCACATTAAAAAATAGCAATGAATCCCTAAAGAGAATATAACAAAACACCTTGAAAAGAGTGATGCTATTGATGTATTGGGATTTAGACACTTAGAATATAATTAGTTTCCAAAATTTAGGAAAATTGACACTATTTGTGTGATGCATGTAGGAAGATATTCAACTTGTCATGTCTTGGGAGCATTGGTATGACCTTCTATCAGCGACACACAATTTTGATGTGGAGCAACAAGAGTACCTAAGAGTTCTTTGATTAGGATTCAATGCTTATATGCCTAAGATCCACAGTCACCTATCAATGATGATGGCATTGGTGGAGCATTGGAATAGTGAGACATCATCCTTCAACCTTCCCACTGGCGAGGATATAGTGACACTTGAGGATGTGTGGAGGATACTATGACTTTCCATTCATGGGGAGTGGGTCATCTATGATATAGAAATTGGGAGGGATGCATTTTCTGAGCTCTTGTAGCTAGATGAGATCATTCTAGTGAGCTCTTAGATCAACTTGGATTTGTACCATGGATGAGTTCCCTTTTTTAGATTGGTTGTGGTTGCCTTGATTTCCGGTGTGATTTCCCCATACCAAAGGGGAAGAGGTCTTATTCTGGATTGGGGACTAGTATGGCATGGCATGATTCATAGGATGGTTTATTATGCATGGGGTCTAGTCATGTTGGCCTCATTATATCATTATATGCATCAGGTAGTATACTGCCAAGGGAGAGGCATTGGAGTTGGTATTACTCTTCTACACATTTGGGTGTATGATCACATTGCAGTGTTCAGACCTATTGTAGTCTTAGAAAACATATATCAGGATAAGCCCATCATTTTTTGATATTGAGTGGTGATGACATTACAACACACGAGGCCTACAAGGATCCCTTATTGGAGGAGGTCCATAGATGATATGATTGTTTTCAGATGGAGGCCATAGCTCCAGGTACCACCATGGTATGATGATAACAAAAAATCTTCTATGCTAGGTAGAATCAATATCTCCAAGGTCAAGATCACACTATGATCGAGTAGTATCTACTAGACCCCCTCCCTTAACAGTTTGGGAAGGTACATGACATACTCCAAGATGACTATAGAGTAGTTTTTTTGCATGGTCACAAAGAGTGGTAGGCTAGGGGCCTCATATATTTCCATAGGTGGTGATAGATGATTTTTGATTGTTGATTGTTTCACTGTGGGAATATTATCAAGGTCCACTAGATACAGGGACCACACCGACATATGATGCATTGTGGAAACATCCTACATGATTGAAAACCCCAACAGATGATATCCCCAAGATAAAGGTAGAGGTCAAGGTAGAGGTGTAGGAAGAGGGCAACAAAAGCCCCTCCAAGATCATGAGCATTAGGATGATGGCCTCCAGGGGTAGAGATTATAGGAATAGGGGACCCCTCAACAAAATGGAGTTTTGGAAAGGAAGAACAAAAAAATTGAAGATACTTCTCACAAGAACTACAAAGTCTATTAGATGGATGTAAAATCAGCTTTTCTAAATGGTGAATTGGAAGAAGTGTATGTTGAGCAACCTGATGGATTCCAATTGACTAATAAGGAAGGTATGATGTGTCGGTTGAAGAAAGCATTGTATGGACTCAAGCAAGCCCCGAAAGCATGGTATGCAAAATTGGATAAGTATTTGTTGAAGCTTGGATTTAACAAAGGTATTCCTGATAGTAATCTATATTTCAAGATTGATCATAATAAAGATCTGATTGTTGAAGTTTTTGTTGATGATATCATATTTGGAGAAGATGATGGTTTGTGCATGAACTTTGCTAATGAGATGCATAATGAATTTGAGATGTCTATGATTGGTGAGATGAAATCATTTTTGGGATTGCAAATTACTCAGTTAGATAAAGGGATTTTTATACTTTAGTCCAATTATGTGAAGGAATTGTTGAAGAAGTTTAGTATGGACAATTCAAAGCCATTTGGTGCACCTATGGTGACTAGATGCAAGTTGACAATAGAAGATGATTCTATGAAAGAAAATCAAACAAGATATATATCAATGATTGGTGGATTGTTGTATTTAACTCAAACTAGGCCTAATATCATGAATGTTGTATGTATTGTTGTAATATTTCAAGTTGATCGTAAGGAATCTCATGTGACTGCTATGAAGAGAATTTTCAGATACATGAAGGAAACTGCTAATCTAGGCCTATTATATCCTAAAGATGATGATCTTACCTCGAGTGCCTTTACTAATGTTGACTTGGTAGGAGATGTGAATGACAAAAAAAGTCCTAGTGGTGGAGCATTTTTCTTAGGTAAGAAACTAATTTCATGGTTAAGCGAGTAGTAGAATGCCATTTCCTCATCTACTGTAGAGCCCGAATACATCGATTCTACTAACAATTGTACTCAAGTCATATGGATGAAGCAGATGTAAAGGATATTAGAATTATATATGATGAGTCTACTATTATATTTTGTGATAACTCAAGTGATATTAACATTTCCAAGAGTCTGGTGCTGCATTAAAAACAAAGCATATATCTATCAAGTTTCACTTTTTGATAACCCCTCCTAATAAGAACTAAGGATGCATTGTGTTGCATCAATCCATGCATTTCATAATCATATCTTGCTTTGGATTGATGTTGTGGTGGTTGCTACTCAGAGGGAGTATTCAGATGTTCAGATGTTCTCATATGTGGTTTAGAGCTTACAGATCTTTTTCATTTATGTCAAAAGGGCAAAAGAGTCATGTGAAAAAATGGTGATTATCTAGGGAGAAGAGCCTTGTGGGGAGAAAGATTATATGAAAGTGTTGAGGAGAAGATGAGTCAAATCCTAAGGGGGGGTAAGTAGCAGGAGTTAGTTGCATTGATGGTGTTTTTCACATCATGTGTTGCCATCAATGCCAAAGGGGGAGATTGTTGGATGTTGTCGTTGTGTTGTTGATACGTGGTTTTCATTGATTTCAAAACTATTAGCATAAATTCATTTTAAGTTGTATATGTCAAAGATGTTGAGAAAAATGCAATAAATGTGTTGCACGTTATCAGTGGTGAAGTGAAGTTCATTGTAGCCAACATATTGGTGGTTATTGTTATCAATCAGATATGCACCCTTGTCAAATTTGCAGAAATCAGACTATCTGTTGAAACATGGAAACTCTTTTTAGATGTGGGTGATCTATGCAAAAAGAGAATCTCCAGAGTGAGCTAGTTCTCCGAATGATGAATATTATTCTAAGTAATTTCTATGAAATGGGATAGAAGGATAGCTTAAAAATGAAATTTAACACTAATTGATGATTAACTATTATTTCTAAAAAATCTAGATTTTACCACTCACAACAATTCCTCTATTACAATAGCTCTCACAATCTCATTGGTACATGGTTTCATTAGTAATTTTCATGAAAATTCGAAGGCATTGAATACATCATACAACCTGAAAACATGAAATTATGTGCAAAAAATCATAAAATCAAGACATATAAGGCTTCAAACTTGAAAACACAAAGGCATCAAATTGTTGTTACAAGGTTGAGACCAGAAATGAGAGGAAGAAATCTGCTGCTTTATTGAAACTAAAAGAATGTCTATCTAAACTGAGTATAACTAAATTTACAAGCTCAAAAATGTTAAAAGAAAGAAAAATCCAATTGAATTGAGAAGAAGAAAAAACTAAGTCTCCTTCAAGATATATCCTTCTAGAAACCATAATCTGAGCTCACCAGAAAAGCTCAGGGAAAAGGTACCAAATTGTCTAAAAAGTTTGCATAAAAGTAGAAAAAACACACTATTTTCATGTTCATAGTGAAAAGCCTCTAAAAATAGGATAAATCTTCTTTTAAAGCAAATAAAGCACCTTATCTCTCCAAGAGAAAAATCAAATCTGACCTAGGAAGAAAACAAAAGAATCTACTAAAACTAGCAAAGAATAAATCGATTTATAAAAGCACCACTTTAATCCTGCTTTACATGATATGTAGATGTTTACAATTTCGCCTATTTTTGCAATTAAAGATTGCTTTGAAATCTTTTGCAAAATACAACTTAATCTCTATTTCTCCAATATAATCTTTATTTTTCTCAAAAAATCATAAAATATACAATTCATATTATTCTCTCAATACTTTAATTGATTTCTTAAAAATCAATTGAAAAATAACAACCCTAAGTCATAAGCAAAATCATCTTACAATTTTTATTGATTTCTCACAAAATCAATAAAACCTAGGATATTTAAATCTCCAATTCTCACTAAGGCATGAGTATGAATGTTGATATAAAAATCACAAGCCCTTAGGACTTAAATAAAGTTGACCTAGGCATATGAGAATTTTTCCCACTCAAGTTATTAAGCTTCAAATTTTGATTCAAAATGCAAAAGGACCCTAAGTTCAAATTAGGGCAAGTAGAACAAAAACCAAAGGGGAAACCCTAATCATCTCATTTCACACTTTTTAACTTTGAAGTTTGGCTCTACCTAGGTGCCGCCACCATGAACTAGGGTTTGTTAGTTTAGAACTCCATTTGAGCTTTGCTTCTCTTCTATTTTGATCATGCTTGGCCTCCAAGCTATGATAAGATTATTTTTTGTCTTCTACTTGGTTTTTTGGCTCGTTTGGATGAGAACATGGCTTCACAAGCAACGACTTTTGATATATCTATCTGATAATTCTTGTATTTTTGTGCTTATTTTACTTCTATCATTTTGGGCCACCATGTATGAGCTTGAACTAGGTATTTTGTTCAGATTTTGAAAGCTCTGATGACCTCTGCTCGTAGCTTCTTGGCTTCAACAGTCATGAAATGTAAGCTTCTTCATTCTTTCCTATTATTTTTCCATTTCTTACAAAACATTGAGGATTTGACAGTCTGGGCCATGGTCAGATTATGTTTAATGCATACCACTTAGAAATGTTGCATGATTATCATTATTTTTATTTATATTTTGGGATTTGACAGCAAGCTAAAAGAGAACTCCTATTTCAAATGACAATTGGGCCTAAAATACACCTTCTTGGCCACAACTATTATGGCTCAAAAGGACATCTAAGGCTTCTTGGGCTCGATCCATAAAACCAATTTCTTTCCTCCTTAAGACTTCTATCGAACCCTCATATAGGTGTTTGTATTTCTTGAAGAATATGTATTTACTTGGTCAAGAACTCAAACCATGACTATATTTTACCTTATTTTGCATTTTCTTATAAACCCCTGATGAATATGATGATTGCAATTTCTACCTCAGCCCACTTGTAATGGATAAGGGGCAGCATGTCGAGCTCTACCCTTGTGGGAGCCCATTTTTCTCCACATGATTTGTCTTCAAAAAATAATCAGCTTCATAATTTTCCCTATAGCTGCACAAAGAAGCAAACGATGTTATCATAAAACAACATATCATGATATCGATGTTTCTCTTCCAGCTCAAATTTCTGCACTTTTCTTGATTTTTTCAGTGCATGATTAGTAGCATACTACATTATCGTTGATGGTTTATGTAGATATATTCATAGTAAGATCTTCTGACATCCTTATCTTCCTTCCTACAGGTCAACAAATCTTGAAGAATACAAATGGTGCACCACTTCTGCATCGGCCATCGATCAACAAGAAATGATGATTATGTTTATGCTTACGTGATTCCCTTTTATGCATCTTCCATAGTGTAGTGTGCTATTTATGATGCACTGTGACAGTCCCATCCATGACTTGTGTGGATATTTGATTTCAATCTTATGCTTTTCATTTTGAAAAGAAAAAAAATGCATCTCAATGCAAATTTGTACTATCATTTGAATTCTCACAATCAAATGAAATTCTGTAAATATGAATTACTTCATGAAATAAATGAAATAATTTGAAATGCTTTATTATTATATGCTCAATTATGTACTCCATTTGATTATGAAACATTGAATAGCAACTTCTAAAATTTTGATTCCTCTTTTCAAAGCATAACTATCACTTGATAAATAATGATAAATAAGATGCAATCAGCACTTAGCATATGCAAAAATAACTATATTTTCCACTTTTAAATATAACAACATTTAATCAAGCTCCACCAATTGAGCTGTAGTGAAAAATTGGTAACATTTTGGTGATTTCTGCTAAATGCTTGCCTTCTAAGCAACCATCAGTTGCCTTAAAACACTCCATTGGGCACGGAGTCAAATCTGCCCCTTCATGAAACTCAAAAATTTGAACAACACTCCAAACAACAGCAAAACAAAATGAAACAAAACTGAAAGCAATTAATATGCCCTAATGGCCAACATAACATGCAAAACAATGCTTAGGGAAAGCAAAACTACTGAAATTAAACGTGTGTAACACACTTATTTGCAATACTACTCTACTTATCTACAAGATATAACTTATCTCAGAGGCAATGTTTGAGGTGGATCCCATTAACTGGGATAGAAAAAACCTCTCCAGTCAACTTAGAAATTTGGAATGTGTTGTGTTCCTTGCACTCTGTGATCACATAAGGCCTGTCCCAAATTGCATCAAACTTGGAATGTCATCCAGGTTTTGTTTTAAAATCATTCCATTTGAAAACTAGATCTCCAACAATGAACTCACGTGGTCTTTCCCTCTTATCAAAAGAGTTCTTCATCTAAGCTTGATGTATCTCAAGCTTCCTTAGAGCTTCTTTCCTGGTTTCTTCGAGCTCTACTAGCTGTGCAAACCTCACCTCAAGAGGTTGTTCATTCAATAATTCAAGTTCCTTAACATAACTTAGAGTTGGTAACTCAATGGAAATAGGTAACTTAGATTTTTATCATAAGTTAGAACAAAAGGAGAACAACTAGTAGCCCTTTTAGGAGTTATTTTTTCAGCCCCAAGGGCTAACTTCAGCTTTTCATGCCATGTCCTTTGATTATCCGAATCAAATTCTTGTTTGTAGATTTCGCCTAACCATTGCCATGCGGATAATAATTAGAAAACTTGTTCAAATAAATATTATTTCTAACTAACCAATCAAAAATCCTCAAACCAATAAAAATCAAACCATTGTCAGAAATGATTGAATCTGGAACACCAAATCTTGATAAAAATTAAGTACAGAAGTCTCGTTTGCTTCCTTTAAAGCAACAACTCTGGTCTATTTTGTAAAATAATATGTGGCAATAAGTATCCACTTATGACCCGTGCTTGAAGGTGGATTGATAGGACCAATAAAATATAAGCCCCACTTGGCAAAGGGTTGTTCTACCTGAATCGGATGTAGAGGCAAAGCTGCAAGCCTCTGTTTTCTAGAAAATAAAGCACATTTCTCACATTTTCTGACCCAAGCAATTGCATCTTTAAACAAATCTGGCCAATAATAACTAGCCCGCATAATTTTGAGGGGTGTTGTTCTTGTAGCAAAATGGCCTCTTGAAGGTCCATCATGAAATTATGCTAAATGCTTGTCAACTTGATCAGGCTGAATACATCTCAATAAAATACCTTAGAAATCTCTCCTATCAAGAATTCCATCAATAATTGCATAGGGAATGGCTTGTAATCTGTAATACCTTCTTTTCCCTCTATCTAAGCCTTCAGGGCACTCACTAGTTTGAAAATAATGCATCATTTGATGCAACCAAGTAGTTGGAGAGGCTGGAACAACACCTGTAACATCATTATTCAGCACTGAATCTGTATTTGTAGCCTCTTTTAAGTTGTTGTCTTCATTTCCAGCAATCTATTCACACAAACCTTTGCCTCTAACGAGCTTGGTTACCTTTATATCAATGTAAAATTCCATTACTTTGGTAATCCAACTAGCACGCTTATCATTTATATTTTTGTTAAGTAAGAAATCTTTAACAATTGAATGAGCTACCAAAAAATGGATCTTGTTGTTGGACAACATATGCCTGAATTTTTTAAGGCTTTTGACAACGGAAAAAACCTACTTCTCGACAAAAGAATATTTTACCCCATAATCATGTAACTCCTAGTTGAAAAATGCTACAGGCTGCTCCAATCCTTCATCGTTTTGCTAGCATAACATAGCTGAAACTGTATCTACTCCTCTAAAGGCATAGATGATGAATTATTTGTCAAATTTTGGATTGATGAGAGTAGGAGTAGCTGCAAGATCTTCCTTAATCTGCTCAAAGCTTCTCTTACCTTCCTTGGTCCAATTGAAAGGCATATTCTTTTTAAGCATAGAAGTGAGAGGTTGTAAAAAAGCTCCAATATTCGGTATGAACCTCCTCACGAAATTTATTCTTCCAAGAAAGATTTACAAGATTTTCTTGTGAGCTGGTAATGGTAATTCAAGAATTGCAGAGACTCTTTTAGGATCTATAGAAATACCTTGCTTTGAAACAATATGTCTGAGTAGTTTACCTTCATGTACAGAAATAATACACTTCTTCGAATTGAGAGACACTCTGAACTCTCTGTATCTCTAAAAAATCTTCTCTAAATGATGAAGATGCTCATTAGCATTTCTATAAAAGATAGTAATATCATCTAAATATACCAGAACAAACTTGTTCATAAGCCCGTGAAAGGCCATATCCATTGCTCGCTGAAAAGTTTCTCCAGTGTTGGATAAGCTAAAAGGCATATTCTTGTAGGCCATTGTGCCCCACTTGGTGGTAAATGATGTCTTGAATTGATCTTCTTGCTTAACCAAAATATGGTTGTAACCTGAGTAACCATCTAGCAAAGAAAATTTGTCAGAACTAGAAACTACCTACAAAATTTGCTCCATGGAAGGGAGTGGGTAGTGGTCCTTCAATGAACCCTTATTTAAATCTCAAAAATTGACACATATTCTGATTTCCCCACTCTTCTTTCTAACTGACACTAAATTTGACACCCAAGAGGTATGCTTAATAGGAAAAATAATACCACTCTCAACTAATTTATTCAATTCAGCCTTCATAAGGTGTTCTAATTTGGGGTTAAGTGGTCTTTGTTTCTACCTTACTCGTTTTATGCCAGGTTCTAATTCAATAGTACGTTGGGCTAGTTCTTGGTTAAAACCTCTCAAATCCTTGTACTCCCAAGCAAAAACATCACTAAATTTCTAACATAATAGAATAAATGCTTATTGTTCCTCTTTATTACATACCTTTCCCAGCTTGAGAAGCTTTCCTTTGAAGATTTCAATGGCTGCATAATGTTCTTCCCTAATGGTTAGGCCACACTTGTCTTTCCACGCTTGGTCATCTGAATTGAACACAAATTCCAAGGTCACCAATCCTTTTGGCAGCTTGTTAGTCTTCAACTGCACAATCTATTCGTCATACTGCTACTACAATTTTTTTCAGTTTCCATCTACAAACTCAGCTTCAGCAATTAAGAAATTTACAATATTTTCATTGCTGTCAAAAACCTGCTAGCTCAAATTATTGTCAAGCATGAAAGGTCTAACCACTAGTTTTACATATTAACGTGCCTCTACTTTATGAATTTCCTTGAGAATATCAAACTGGGCTCCTATGGCAGCAAGCCTATCAGGATGCTTATTTTCATTTCAAGGAATTTAAACAATATGAAAAGCATCAAAATCTTCCATCAAATCCCATACACAATGCTTATATATCTTAAGCAAATCATTCTTAGCAATATTTCAATTTCTGATATGATTTACAATTAGTTCTGAATCACCATAAACTTACAAGCGTTTAATACCTCTTTTACGGGCCCATTCGAGGCCATGCACCAACACTTTATACTCAATTGTATTATTCAAGTAGCTGAAAGAAAATCTACAGGCTGAAAAGTATTTATCTCCTTCTAGTGAAATCAACATAGCCCCACCTCCAGCACCAATACTTCTTCTTGAACCATCAAAATAAAGCTTCCAAAGCTCACTTCTTATTTCTGTAGACTGCTCCTCCTCTTTACAAAGATTAGGCATATGAAAATCAAGTTCTCGAATCATATAGACTCCTAATCCTATCTCATATGTGTGCTGAAATGGATCAAGCTCGTGATTTTCAGCTTCCCATTCATCTATATTGATATTTTCTATATAGGTGCTATAGTCTGAGGTCATGGTTTGCTCCTCTAGTAAAGAGGTGGCATAGAGGTTAGCGCTTATAGGACCTGGTGAATATGGTTTGATATGGTCTTTAGCAAGAGGCTCAGACTTTATGGTCACTTTCGTACCATACCTTGTTCTAAATAAGAGATGAGACTAATCAGAAGATAGAAACCCACCCAACTTGGCTATAAAATCCCTCAAGAGACAAATGGAAAAGTGCGGCGGTAAGTCAATGACATGTATATCCTGATGAATAGAAAAACTTGGGGATGAGTGCAAAGTAAGAGCCAAAGTTTTGATAATACCAGTAGTTTTAATAGAAAATCCATCTAGTTGCACTACACCTTTCTGAGGATTAGGCTCATAAACAAGACCGAACTTATTGGCTAATCTTTTAGGCATGACTGAACTACTAGCACTAGAATCAACCATACAATTATGAATAATTTTATTTCCAATAATCAAACTTAAGTAAAATGGGGGAGGCTTTACCTCTTTAGCTTTCTGCTCATTTTTATCCTCCAGATCGTTAGCAAGCATGACCTTAGAAACCCCTTGATTAGCATTGTCAAAAATAGACAACTCAACTAAAGCACTCTACAGTAAATCTTTCTGCCCTGGGAGGTGTAAAGCATCTAATACCGACATACTAACAATGGTTTTCTTGAGATGCTCAACAATATTAAATGATGAAGAATTTACCTTCTACTGGTTTTTTGTGATAGAAGCATCGTTTTTCCTCTGTAAAGGCTGCAAATATGTCTTTGACTGCTCCTTGCTAGATATCTCTTGGCCTCTTTGCAGAATCTGCACTTTAGGCTATGCAGCAGTGTTAATATTTGATGAAATGGGCTACTTACTGTTTGTGGGTTGCTACTGTGAATTTCCAGCTTGCTACCCTGAATCCATAGCTCTCTTTTTCGATCTGGTATTGGCTGAAATGGAAGAATTTTGCTGATCTTGAGCATTCATGCCACATAATTCAGAGCTCTGCCATTTTGGCAAGGCAACTTCCACGTTATCTTGATGTTCGTGATTCTAATCTACAATATTTTCTAAACCAACATAGATATTTTGAACCATTAAAGCTTGATTTCTCATTCCATTAGCGCATGCTGATTGGTTATGGGGTTGATTGCACATATAACACCAATCGCAATCCCAGGAAAAATTATTTTGGGGCACACGTTCCTTTGACAAACTAGTTGTGGTTGGATTATATGGCTGGAACGACTTAGGGTTAAAATTCCTTTTTTGGGCTTGGTAATCATTCAAAAAACCAGGTCCATTTGGCTACTTTTGTTGATAAGGGGCTTGATAAGGCTTATGTTCATGACCTACCTACTTCTTAATGCTCAAAATATCATTCCCAAAAGTCTTGAGTATACTTTTAATCTCTTGAAACTCTTGGTTCGGGGTTGGAGTAGCAACTTCTTGGGCTGCGTTATGGTAGCCTATTGTTGGAACAAGTGGAACAATAGCTAAGGGAGGTACAATAGTAGGGGTAGGTGGTTGTATTTCTAGAAAAAAAGGCACATGAGGTCTAGGGGTTATGTCGTAAGTGTTAGGGAGTGTAAGCCCACCCATAGATTCAGTCATGACTTAAATCTTACTATTCAAAGCTTTTAAGTAAAACAAAAAAACATGTGCTGGTAAAGGTTTTACCATTGCAGGAATCCTATCTTAGGTTCTCTGAAATATGTAGTTGAAATAAACAAAGTGTTCTTGTGGCACCCTCTGAATGGTGCTCAACTGCTCCAACAAAGACAAATTATTAGATTTATTAGCAAAATATTGATATAAACCATTACCTAACACATCCCATGTCATGATTAAGTTGGTTGCAAGACCTCTAAACCATTGTAATGCCTTCCCTTTGAGCGATGCAGCCAACAACCTTAACATGACATTCTCTTGCATGATATTATGAACAGAGCATAAGGTGGCTACATCATTAATATGCTCAACCGGTGTAGTGAGGTCCTCCCCGGTGAAATATGGTAGGCTTCTAAGGGCTACAACTAGGATATCATCATCTTGAGTGATGTCTAATGGACTACCTCCATTGAAAGGTGCGAACGGGTGCTGCCATTGGCGGTGCTTGTGATATCAGAACCGATAATCCTGGTGATAAAACCAAGGAACTAAAAATAGGAGGTGTTGACTTTGATCTTGCAGGTGTCTCAAAGATCCTCCTTGTTTTTCTTCCTCTTCTTCATCGTGGGGACAACTCTTGATATTCGAAAGGTGCAGTACTTGCTCTTGTCTTTATTTTCTCATGTGCAGGCTACACTAGCATGTAAAATCGGGATCGGAGTTTCTAGGTATATTGAAATGAGCCTTCAAAAGGTTGCACAAATCTGCTGCATACACCAAACAACAAATTAGAAAAATCTAAAACTTCTATGAAATGAATTTCAGAGTCCCACTGGGCATGCCAAAAACTGTTATCAATTAGATATGAATCCTTGTCAAATTTATAGAAATCAAACTATCTATTGAAACATGGAAACTCTTTTAAGATGTCGGTGATCTGTGCAAAAAGAGAATCTCTAGAGTGAGCTGGTTCTTTGAATGATGAATATTATTCTAAGTAATTTTTGGGAAAAGGGATAGAAGTATAGCTTATAAATGAAATTTAACACTAATTGATGATTAACTGTTATTTCTAAAAAATCCAAATTTTACCACTTACAACAATTCCTCTATTACAATAGCTCTCACAATCTCATTTGTACATGGTTTCATTAGTAATTTGCATGAAAATTCAAAGGCATTGAATACATCATACAACTTGAGAACATGAAATTTTGTGCAAAGACTCATAAAAGAAAGACATATAAGGCTTCAAACTTGAAAACACAAAGACATCAAATTGTTGTTACAAGGTTGAGACCAGAAATGAGAAGAACTCTACTGAGTGTCTGTCTGAACTGAGTACAAATGAATTTAAAAGCTCAAAAATGATAAAAGCAAGAAAAATCCAACTGAATTGAGAAGAAGAAAAGACTAAGTCTTCTTCAAGATATATCCTTCTAGAAACCCTAATTCGAGCTCACAAGAAAAGCTCAAGGAAAAGGTACCAAACTGTCTCAAAAGTCTACATAAATGTAGAAAAAACATATTGTTTTCATGTTCATACTGAAAATCCTCTAAAAATAGGCTAAATTTGCTTTTAAAGCAAATAAAGCACCTTATCCCTCATAGAGAAAACTCAAATTCGATCGAGGAAGAAAATAAAAGAATCTGCTAAAAATAGCAAAGAATAAAGCGATTTATAAAAGTACAACTTTAATCTTGCTTTACATGATATGCAAATTTTTACAATTTGTCCTATTTTTGCAATTAAAGATTGCTTTGAAATCTTTTTGCAAAATACAACTTAATCTCTATTTCTCCAATACAATCTTTATTTTTCTCAAAAAATCATAAAATATACAAAGCATATTATTCTCTGAATACTTTAATTGATTTCTTAAAATTCAATTGAAAAATAACAACCCTAAGTCATAAGAAAAATCATCTTGCAATTTTTATTGATTTCTCACAAAATCAATAAAACCTAGGATATTTAAATCTCCAATTCTCACTAAGGCATGATTATGAATGTTGATATAAAAGTCACAATCCCTAAGGACTTAAATGAAGTCGACCTAGGCATATGAGAATTCAGCCCCCTCAAGTTATTAAACTTCAAATTTTTATTCAAAAGGCAAAAGGACCCTAAGTTCAAATTAGGGCAAGTAGAACAAAAACCAAAGGGGAAACCCTAATCCTCTCATTTCACACTTTTTAACCTTGAAGTTCGGCTTTATCGAGGCTCCACCACCATCAACTGGGGTTTTTCAGTTTAGAACTCCATTCGAGCTTTGCTTCTCTTCTATTCTGATCATGCTTGGCCTCCAAGCTATGGTAAGCTTATTTTTTGTCTTCTCCTTGGTTTTTTGGCTCGTTTGGATGAGAACATTTCCTCACAGGCCACGGATTTTTATATATCTATCTAATGCTTCTTGTATTTTTGTGCTTATCTTGCTTCTGTCATTTTGGGCCGCCATGTATGAGCTCAAAATGGGTATTTTGTTCAAATTTTGAAAGCTTTGATGACCTCTGGCTGTGATTTCTTGGCTTCAAAAGTCATGAAATGTAAGCTTCTTCATTCTTTCCTATTATTTTTCCATTTCTTACAAAACATTGAGGATTTGACAGGCCATGCCATGGTTAGATTATGTTTAATGCATCCCACTTAGAAATGTTGCATGATTATCATTGTTTTTATTTAGATTTTAGGATTTGACAACAAGCTAAACGAGAACTCCTATTTCAAATGAAAATTAGGCCTGAAATATACCTTCTTGGCCACAACTATTATGGCTCAAAAGGACATCTGAGGCTCCTTGGGCTCGACCCATAAAACAAATTTCTTTCCTCCTTAAGACTTTTATCAAACCCTCATATAGGTGTTTGTATTTCTTGAAGAATATGTATTTACCTAGTGTGGAACTCGACCCATGACTATATTTTACCTTCTTTTTCATTTTCTTATAAAAACCTGATGAATATGATGATTGCAATTTCTATCTCAGCCCACTTGTAATGGATAAGGGGCAGCATGCCGAGCTCTACCCTTGTGGGAGCCCATTTTTCTCCACATGCTTGGTCTTCAAAAAATAATTAGCTTCATGATTTTCCCTATACCTGCACAAAGAAGCAAAAGATGTTAGCATAAAACAACATATCATGATATCGATGTCTCTCATCTAGCTCAAATTTATGCACTTTTCTTGATTGTTTCAGTGCATGATTAGTAGCATACTACATTATCGTTGATGGTTCATGTAGATATATTCATAGTCAGAGCCTCTGACATCCTTCTCTTCCTTCCTACAAGTCAACGAAGCTTGAAGAAGACAAATGGTGCACCACTTCTACATCGACCATCAATCAACATGCAATGATGATTATGTTTATGCTTATGTGATTCCCTTTTATGCATCTTCCATAGTGTAGTGTGTTGTTTATGATGCACTATGAGAGTCCCATCCATAGCTTGTGTGGATATTTGATTTCAATCTTATGCTTATCATTTTGAAAAGAAAAAAAAATGCATCTCAATGCAAATTTGTATTATCATTTGAATTCTCACAATCAAATGAAATTATGTAAATATGAATTACTTCATGAAATAAATGAAAGCATTTGAAATGCTTTATTATTGTATGCTCAATTTTGTACTCCATTTGATTTTGAAACATTGAATAGAAAATTCTAAAATTTTGATTCCTCTTTTCAAAGCATAACTATGACTTGATAAATAATGATAAATAAGATGCAATCAACACTTAGCATATGCAAAAATAACTATATTTTCCACTTTTAAATATAACAACATTTAATCTAACTCCACCAATTGAGTTATAGCAAAAAATTGGTAATAGTTATTTTTGTATGTTGTTGATTAGAGGTTGTGGAATAAAGGTTTTATTGTTGAGTTTATCTAGATTATCCATGTCGAGTTTCAGAGATGTGTGTGAAGATTTGATCAAGTTATGAAGATTTTCATTCTGACAGTTTTTATGTTTCTTCAGTTGGTGTTCCTGATTGAAGATGATATTATTTCAATTATTGTAGTTGTTGTGGATGCTTCTCTATTGATTGATTTTTCTTATAGTGGATTTTTCTAGATTGTGCTCTATCTTTTTTGCATGTTCACATTGATCGTTGTGCTCGTGGTTGGAATTTTTCTCTTGCATGTTCATTTTTTTCTTGTTCTTCAACGACATAGTGTTTGTAACGTGTTGTGGATTTTCAAGGAGAAAATAATTGAAGTTTTTTCATGTTGGAGATGTTGTTTTCTGTCCTCACTAAGCTATGGGTGACCTTGGCTAATTCGCATTGATAATATTTAATGTTTTGAGCTAACTATTTATATTCATTTTATTATTATTTCTTTATGGCCAACTTGTAGTGATGAAATTTCTTGTTGCGGATATATAAAAGTGATTGTTCATTTCATTTGATGGATGTTGAATGTCTGTGTGCACGAATAATGTTCTAAATCATTTGAATGTAGAGCAGAGTGTGAAGAAGAGTGAAGAAGAATGGAGAAGTGTTCATGTACTTAATTGGAATTGTAATCAGGCATTAGCAGATGCTATTTCCTTAGTTTAAAATCTAGATGGTTGTAATCTGAATCTCTTTGTAAGACAGTGTGTGTCTTCCTATTTAATTGAGTAGTGAGCTCTTGGCAGTGTTCTTGAATACATGTGCATTTCCAATATTTCATTTTCATTATATTTTTAATAGGGTATAATCTTGTGGAATGACCTCCAGCGTGGTTTTTCCCATAATAGGGTTATGTGTTTTTTTGATGTGTTGTTGATTCATGCTTTCATTGATATTAATCAAATCTGAGAGTAAGATTAATAAGTGGAATAAGTTTTTGAATTTCTATGACAACTGATTCAACCCCCCTCTTAGTTGTCTACCCTTGTGTTGCCAACAATGGGGTAATTAGATAATTAATAGAAATTACTTTCATGTGCAAGTGGGTTAGTTAATTAGGGGCTAATTTCACTCTTGGGGAGTTAAAAGCTAGAGGATGACTAGAAAGTGATTAAAGTTAATTAATTCCAAATTTAATTAACTTTGAGTGGGTTAGTGGATTTATGATATTTAATTTAAATCATTTGATTTAATTAATCAAATAAGAGGACTTTGAGGATAAATTGATTTATTTAATTAAATTAGATGAACATTGGTGAATTAATTCAATAAACTACTTTATTTGATTAATAGAAGAATTTAATGATAATTGATCAGAATTAGATGCACTATGTTAGTTAGGATTATTCACATGTCTACAAGTCATATGCTATGAAATTTCACACTCTCAAAAGAAATGAAACCAATTCACAGCACCAAGAAAAAGGAACATCACAAGAAGAAAGAAAATCACACAGTTAAATATGAGTGTCAATGTATGGCCTCACTTTAAAGAAATTTCTACACCATTGCTATGAGAAATATTTTTAAAGTATCCAATGAAGAAGATATGAGAGCTTATTCAGAAATCCCTATGCCAAGTCATATGTTCCCAAATGAGGCTATATCATGAATAAGAGGTTTACTCCAAAATTTAGTGCTAAAGATAACATAGAAAGAAAAGTACATCACATGCGAGCCAAATTAAGGCCTGCAATCCACATCCCAAGGTTTCTCTTATATATGCATGGAAGGTGGTCAACACTCCAAAAGAGACAATGGAAAGTGTGATATGAGGACAATGCTACCTAACCCACTTAACCCCATTTAGTGCAAGACAAGGGTGAGCCAAGATGATTGATGAGCAACATGAAAATTAGTATCAATTAGAGGAACTAGCTGCTTCAACACAAGGAAGAGTACCACAATCCTTAAGATATTGAATTTTATCACTTAAAGGTTTACATTCATTACTAGAATGACCATGAACTCTATGATATGCAAAAAATGAACTGGTTATGTGCAGGATCATCATGGAAAAAATAGGCCCTTAAGTGGCAAAAAATTTAGAAAAATTAGTGTTAGGCAACTTGACGTAGAAATTTGAATAACTTATCTATATTATTTCAAAAATATGTAAGAATAGAATTTGTAGAAAACTGAATGTAGTTTCTAAACTACTAGGTTTATTTTAAAAAAATAAAATTATTTGGTGAAAATTTGAAATTTCAAGGCAGTAGTACTTAAATTTTAGGGAGAAAATAAGAAGTAGGTGTCTGTCTGACCACCCTAACCATAATAAAATGATAAAAAAAATTAAAAGATTTTATATATGAGTAGAGGACTCATCTCCAGATGTGATGCTTATTTTTTTGTAATTTTTTCCTGAGTACATAATTAATTATGGATTTTTTATTACAACTTTAAAAATATATAAAAACTCATATGTCTGACCACCTTAACTTGGTGAAAACTTTATGAAATTTACTTTTTCTTTTTTAATGATATATTATGTGAAGCATAGAATGTGACACAAGTTTCAGATTCAAAAAATGTGACATTGTTTGAAAGTTATAGATGTTTTTCAATCAGCCTATCGATTAGGACTTTAGTCATAATTATAATAGAAAATGAATAATAATTATTTATTAAATTCAAATTAAAGCATAATTTATATGGGTGGAAAGCTGAGAATGTCCTCTAAAAACCCTTTTCGTTTCATCAATTCTGGGTGAAAAAAAAGTCATCAGCCACATACCCTACAAATACCCATAATATTGCCACTTTTTGGCCCATCATGATCCTGCACATACCCAACTCTTGTTTTAAAATTTCTTTCATCTTCTTGGAGGGAGATATATCAAGTGACCTTGGAGGAGTGCTCTTGAATGAGTCTTGACAAGATACTCTCTTGATCAATAGTAGAAGATCTGCATATATTTTGTGACAAAGATTTCTCTTTCTTAGTACAAGGTTTCATACTTTCACAAGAATATTTAGGTTGTGATATTTTGTACTCTCCTTTAAGTGAGAGTGTAAAATATAATGAACTATAATCATTACTAAGACATGTCCTAGGATTTTTTTTCATGATGACTTTGATGTTAAGTGAAGGTTTCTTTGATTCTTTCATTTCTTTTGAATGATAGTAACCAAGGCCACTAGTAATTTCTTACGTTTTAGGCTCTATAGGGACACAAATACCATGTTATCTAGCACCACATCCTTTTCCACTATAACCAAGCTGTTTCAAAAGCTCATAACCTCTTCCATAAATATTTTCCATTTCTTTTAGATTTGGTGGTTTTTCATAATCAATTTCATCAAATTTTGTTGTGTATGTTGTCTCTTCTAAAGTAGTTGAAGTGGATGCCTTTAGAGGTTCTATTGAATTTTGTGTTTAAATTACTACCTTTTATTTTCCCTTTTGAGAATCTTTTGTTGTGACCTTGTATACACCCATGAATGTACCTATAAATTTTAAGGAATACCAATAATCTTCAACTAAGTTCATGAATTACTCAATATGCTTTTATTTTTCTTTCTCTTGTGTGGGATCCACTTGTGTAGTTGGTGTCAATGTTTCCATAGGGATTTGTTTATCTATTTCAATGTACAAACAACTTTCAGGCTGAGGTTGGACCTCGAGCACATGTAAACTTTATTGTTGTAAACATACTTCATTAAATGATGAAGCATTGAAAACATTGTATGCATTTCATGAATCCATGGTCTACGGTCTAAAATAATATTATATGAAATATCATGAGTAATGACATGGATAGTAGTTTTCAATGTAGCTTTCCCAACTATAATAGGTAATGTGATCACACCAAGTGGTTATTTTCCTATGTTATCAAATATATGAATGGAAAATGAGTCAGGTTCAATCCTAAACTTATCAATTCCAAGATTATCCAAAAGATTCACACTACACACACTAAGAACTTAGCCATTGTCCACAAGGGTTCTATTTATTTCTTTCCTATTAATAATTTCTATGATGATGAAAGCTTCATATTTTTTTGTACATCTAAAGGAGGGAGCTCACTTTGGTGGAAAATAATGCCCACATTCATTCCTTGGATTAGGGTGGTTATTTCATTCAGTTCCATGTTAGGATGGATAGGAACTTTTTGTAAAGAACTTTGAATCATGTTATGATAATGAGGGGAGGCTTGAATAAGATCCCATAAGGATATCTTAGCAGTATATTCTTAAGTTGTTCAACAAGATCATACTCCTTTCCACCTCTTAAAGACAAACAAGGAACACTAGGAAAAATAGGTTGAGGTAATGGTAATGAAAGGGGAGTGTTTTTTTTTTTCATATTGTTCCTTGTATTATATGTGTGAGTAACGGTATTATAACTCAATTGCTATGAAAAATTGTTTTGTGGTTGTCTTAGGATAAGCACAACTATTTTTTGAACTTGTGGTTGATGTGAGGGTGGATAGAGGATAAGTTGAGGTTTAGGTGGTTCAATAATTAAAGTATTTTTAGGAGGTATAAGAATTAGAGTACTTGAGGGAATTCTAATGTTCATAACATCAACAAAATTATCCTTATTTTCATGATATCTTATTGAAGGGGAGTCTAATGTCACTTCATCATCTTCATCTAAGGAATTCACATTACTAAATTTTTTGCAAGACATTTTTCAATGTTGTCATTTTCTTTCATCATGATATAATTCCCTAGTAGGAGAGTGTTTAGGAGGGCAACAAACTATATGTTCATGACATTCAAATGTTGGTTGTTCTAAAATGACTTCATCACAAGTATGGGAGTTATCAATGATGGTATCCTCTTATTTAATAATATTTTCCCTAGTAGGGGAAGAGAGAAAAATAATATTCTAATGACCCTCATTGATTGGATCTTCTAACTCCAAAATATCTTCTTCACAAATATGAGAGATATTCAAAGAAGAGTAAGTTTGTTTGTCATGATTATCCACTATTGTATTCTCTTTCATTAAAACATTCTCATAAGTGAGAGGAATTATTTTTTTCTTGGAATGCTTAGAAAGGTAAGATACTAACGTTGTGTTCTCAAAAATGAAAAGTACTTTTATCCATCTTATGCAATGCTTCAAGAATGTAAACAATGTGTATCCAAAAAGGAAAAGTACTTTTATCCAAACTATGCAAACTTTCAAGAATGTAAACAATGTATATCCAGAAATGAAAATTACTTTTGTCCAACTTATGCAAAGCTTCAAGAATGTAAACATTGTGTATCCAAAAGAGAAAAGTACATTTATCCATATTATGCAAAGCTTGAAGAATGTAAACATTTTGCGAACTAATTATTTTTTCTACTAAAATGATTATGGAATGATTAAAAACTGACTACACTAAATGGGTGTTTAGACCTAGATGCAATAAAACATAAATTCTTAAAACTTTCCACACTGATACTATAGGTTACCAACAAGCCTAGGAAGTGCAAAAAACCACAAAAAACTTATAAAAGTTAGTTTTTATAGGCCATGAAGGATTCATTCCCCTACAAGAAAATGGTTCCCTGTATAGTTTTTTTTTTTTTTTAAATGAAAAATGAAATTTTTGAGTAATTAGATGGGTTTTCTATTCCAAGTCTCAGACTGGTATTTCTATAACAAAATTTTCTAGAATTTGATGACATAATGGAAGTAAATGTAATGAGAAATTATGAACTATATGGCACTTTTTGAAATGTAATTTTGACCCAATTTTAGAATATGAATTATGAAAAGCACACTAATATGCAAGCACTATGATAAATTGGTCTAATATTATGGAACTTTTGTTGAATTTTATATATAAAATCAATGCAAAATGCAAGTTTACACCTAAAATGCAATGCAACTTTATGCAAAATTAAAAAACCATAAATGGAATGAGTTACTTGTAATCCTAGATCTAGGGTTTGAATGCACTAAAAAATAAAAAATAGAATGTTCAAAACTCAAGCTCACCAAAATAAAACATAAAAAAAATGGGTTGGGGTTCAATACATGTGAGGTTTCACCAAACTAACTATAAATAGAAAGGGGAAATTAAGTGTAATTTATCCACCTACTCTTCTATTTCATTCAGGAAATGAGATCCCTCAAGTTAAAATCTACTTTCAAACCTTAGCTGAGTGAATTCTTTGAGGAATCTTACAATTTCCCTTTTTGTGTTAGGATGGGAGTCTAAGTCAAATAACACTTCTAGGAGAAAGATTAAAAATAGCAAATAAACTCTGAATTGCAATCTATAAAGTGAATTGAGAAGGTTTGGGATAACACTAATGGAACCTATAGAATTTCTAGAGAATCTAGAAGAGATAAGTCTTGCATTCCACTCACAAAAAGTTTCTTTTGGATGTTGACTAAGGAATCATTTTCCCTATGGTGAATGGATCTTGGGTAGGGCTCTCCAAAATCCATTTCTAGGTTCTCTGCTCCTGTGTCTACACTTCCAAATTTTTAATTTTCACTATTGGGTAATCAAAAATAAATCTGAGATCTGAGTTTTTGTGAGATGACAACAAAGTTTTCAATTTTGAAACTTTAAGATCTTCAACCTACAAATCTGCAACACACAAAGAGAAGGGAAAATGTTTATTTTTGGTGAAAGGGAATTTGCCTTAGTCAAACCCCATTTTGGTAATTAAACCTTCTAATGAAACAAAATAGCATGAAAGGAATGATGAATGAATAAAGTAATGTCACAACTCACCAAACACTTTAATGAACCTTGGAATGTAGATATGCAACAAGCATGAAATTTATTCAATGGATGTGGATCTTGATCTTGAAACTTGATTTGAAACAATGCCTTGAATTCCTAAATGGATCTTGAACCCTACATGAACATATTAGCTCAAATAAGATGCATTATGCAATAATACATTGATACGATAATAGGAATTTGATTGCTGCAATAATTCTTCACTAAATTTTTCCTTGAAGGAATTGTAATGCTCTTCAAATTATCCTATAATGCTCTCTTGAAAATTCTTAGCTTTCTTCAAATTCTTGTTAAATGAACTTATATTTATAGGTATCTAAAATTAATTTCCTAAAATTCAAATAACACAAGCCAACATATGAATATACATTTGAAATCATTAAAATACCACCAAAAAAATAATAAAAATTTAGGACCTAGGTCTAAGTGAGGACCCATTCGCCCTTGGGAAAATGGGTCCTAGGTCACTCACCTAGGACATGCATTCTCCAAAGATAAGTGTTATGTTATGGAATTTATGAATGCTAGTTTTTCCTCTTTGGAAATTGCAATTAATTAGGCTTGGATTTGAGCTAAATGGGCAATTGGTGCACAATTAATCTAAATTAATTAATTAATCATTAGATGAGTGTTAAAGTGTAACAACAACACAAATAAGGCATAATTAAGTCAATTTTATTTAATGGGGCCCTAAATTTAATGTGAATAGGTAAAATACATATTACAACACTAAATTAAGGCATAATTTAATTTATTTTTTTATTATTAATTCCCAAATAAAGCTCCAAAAAGGCATACTTTTTCCTACCCTACATGGACATATATTAATGTTAAGACATAAGCTTACTTATTTCAAAGTTATTGAAGCATTAAAAGTTTAAGACTGATTATATGCCATTTGAGGCCAAAAGGAGGGTTTGTGGTTCATAAAATATGTTGATGAATGATTGATATATGATTCCATTATTCCATACATTATCTGAGGATGACTTTTTTTAAGAAGAAGAAGCATCCTATTGTGATGATACCAAAGAATTGGAAAAATGTCAAGATTATGCATTTGAAGATGTTGGGAGTGCATGGAGAAATTGTTTCAAATATGATGGTGTTATCATTGATTTTAATATTATGTCTACTAGCTGGTTTTTTCATTGATGTCAACTATGTGTTGAGGAAGTTTGTTGCATATGGAAGATATTGATGAAATTATATAAATAGAGTAAATTGTGTTGTGCAAGTGGTTAGAGTGTGCTCCCATATTATGCTCCATCTTTCTTCCATGATGAGGCTTTTCCTATTTGGAACTCATTTTTCAAGGTTTTCAAAGGTTTCTATATTCAAATTTTGGGTTTTTGGATCATTGTATAGTGCAAGATATTTTCACCAGTGTGTGAACTAGTTATTTAGTGATGTTTTCTATTTCCTAGGAGAAATCTATTTTCTCTAAGTTTCTCTACTATTTGGATTAATGTTGTTCATATTTTGGAATTTTCTTATAATTATTATATCTTTCTATATTCAAGATTTTACTTAATTTGATGCAATAGAAAGTGAGTTTCATTTGTCAATATGTGAATAAAGTTTACCAATTGTTCTGAGATGAAGTATTTGTATGATGTGAGCTTGGATGAAGTCTTTTATGAATCTTAAGTATCTCATGAATTATTCTAGACTGTGCTCAAGTGAATTATGTTGTCTACAAGTCACTGATTGATTTAAGGAAGTGTGTACTTAATGATTATGGTGTTTTAACACTAGTTTTGGTTGACCTTATGTGTAAAACTATATGCAAGGTTATGAAAGAATGTTGAGGTGTGTTAGGATCTATTTGAGGCCTAATTAAGGATTTATTTAGGTCGCCTTCATTACTATCCACTATGGGAATGTTTAGGTTCTAACCTATTTTTCAATTTGTAAGAGTAACAAATAGTTTCCAACATTGGAGAAAGTTTTTGAGGATGAAATTGATAAAATTAAGTTTAATGGTGTTTTCAGATGCAAGAGAGAAACAAGATAGATGCGATATTTATATGAGTGATGTGTTTGATGAAAATTTGAGTAGAGAAGTGTGAATTTTAGTGTTAAGATTCCTTAAGGTATTGAGTTGAAGGCATAGGAAATATTTCATGGAAGATTGTGAAAGTGTGAGTGATTATGGTGGATTCCTTGTTGCATTGAGAAGTACTCTCTGTGTAACATTTATCTTATATCATCTTGTATTCTTTCTATGGAAGTGAGCCCTAGCTATGAGCCTTTCTAGACAGTGTGTCCTATTATGGTAGTGAGCTCTTGTGTACCAGTTTCAAATGCTATTACTTATATTGTGAGATAATCCTCAATGTGGTTTTTATCTCATTTGGTTTTCCACATGAATTTGGTGTTATTTTGTGTATGATTTTATTTCAATTTATATTATCTACATTTCATGTTTAATCACACTAATAGAATAAGTTTTTGATGAATGTGTGTGGATCTAATTACTATTGATGGTTTTGATGTTTTAGTTTGCTACAATTGATTCACCCCATCTATTTTTTCTTGTTCTTTCAATAATTGGTATCAGAGCAAGGTTACTTAGAAAAGATCTTAACCACTTTAGATAGATGCAGGATGGAAAAAAAAAATTCTTTGGAATGCCATAGATTCAATGGTACAAATTATGCATTCTAGTAGAGAAAGATGGAAGGATTTCTTGCAACTCAAGTATATGAGATGGAAAAGGCTTATACTACTACATATACTCCACCTCCAAATGGTCCAAGTAAAAGTGCAAAGATCAAGGTGTATGAGATCAATGCTAAGGCATGATTTATTATTGTGAATATTCTTTCAAAAATTGAATTAATAAAAGTTATGAGCTTGAAGACTACTAAAGGTGTTTGGGATAAGCTTGAAAGCATTTATGAAGGAGATTAAAAGGTTAGACAAGAAAAGTTATAGAACTTGAAGGAACAATTATAAATGATGCAGATGTTTGAGAATGAAACAATTAAAGTCTACATATAGAGAGTTGATGAGCTAGTCAGTTCTATGATAGGTCTTGGTCTAACAATTAAAGAATCTAAAGTAGTAAAGAATGTTATTAGATATCTTCTTGATTGCTATAGTTAAAAGGTATCTACTATTGAGGAAACTATAGATTTTGATAAATATTCCAAATATTGTTTGATTGGTACACTAACTACATTTGAAATGAGAAAAATTGGTTTGAAGAATGATACAAAAGTTGAGACTACTTTCAAGACGAGTAAATTGGTGAAGGTTGAAGATTTAGATGGAGAAGAACTTGATGATGAGGAAGCTAACTTTTAGAGAAAGATGAGGGGAATTTCTAAGTACAAAGGTAAACTACCTTTCAAGTGTTTTAACTATGGTGATATAGGTCATTATGCTTCAATATATTTGAAAAGAGCTATGAATAATAAGAATAAGAAAATAAAGGAAAGATGATTAAAAGAGCTTACTATGTTAGAGAAGATGTTGGTATTTCTGATGATGATTTTGATTATGGATATTTTGATGATGATGATTTTTTTTTTTGCTATAAAAGAAGTATATGGTTCTACTAACCCTAAAATTTGTGTGAAGGAAACTATTTTGTAGATGAAGGATAATGTTGAAGGTACTTTTGGTATTTTATTTTCATGCTAAAGAAGATAAGAATTACTTGTTTTTGATAGTGGTCAAGTTCTAATCACATGACTAGAGACAAAAGTAAGTTTGTTAAATTTGAAAAATTATGATGGAGGATTAGTTAAGTTTGGAGATGATTAAGGAGCTAAGATTTGTTGAATAGGTTCAATCAATTTTGATGGCAAACATAACAAAGAAAATTTTTACTATGTTAAGGGTTTAAGGCATAAAATTTTGAGTGTTGGAAAAATGTGTAACAAAGGATATAATATTGTGTTTAAGGATCAATCATGTGAGATCAAAAAAGGGTCCAAAATTCTAATTATTGCTAGTAAGAGAACAAATGGAAACATTTATAGGCTTAAGGGTGCTGATGGACATTGCTTTATGTATCATATTAGTGAAAGTTGTTTATGGAACCTAAGGATGTGTCTCATGAATTTTCATAATTTGGAAAGAACTAGTTCAATTAATTCAATGAGTGATCTACTAAGAATAAAAAAACCTATCAATGATGTTTGTGAGAGTTGTCAATTTGGAAAAAAAATTGAATAATTTAAAGGAAAAGGATGGACTATTAGAATTAGTACATATAGATCTTTGTGGTCCCACAAGGGTGAGAAGTCTGCAAGGTGACAGGTACGTTATGCTTTTGATTAATGATTATTCTAGGATGACATGGATTGCTTTTCTTAGACAAAAATCTGATGCATTTGATAAATTCAAGGCATTTAGAGATGTGATTAAGAATGAAATGGATTTGAAAATAATTTTTTTGAGGTTTTATAGAGGTGATGAATTCACCTTCAATGAGTTTCTTATCTTTTGTGAAGTTTATGGAATAAAGAGACATTTTTCTACCCTTAGAACTCCTCAGCAAAATGGAGTTGTTGAAAGGAAAAACATGAATATTCAAGAAGTTGCAAGGACTATAATGAAAGATGAAAAATTATTGGAAGTCTACTAGAGAGAAGCTATTCATACTATTTCCTACATACTTAATAGAGTTCAAGCTAAAGTTAAGAGAACAAAGGCTTCTTATGTGGTATGGTATGCAAGGATTCCTACTATGAAGTACTTTAGAGTGTTTGAAAGAAAATGTTATGTCAAAAGAGAAGAATTAGAACCAAGGAAAATGGGGAAAATGGTGATTAAGTGCTACCACACCCACTTTCAAAGCTTCCACTCAAGGATAACCCTAGAGATATCAATGAAAATGATAAATAAAACTTGCAATATGTCTATCCTAGGGACTAAAGATGATCTAGTGAGGGATTCACAACCAAGTTTATTCTTGGAAAAGATAATAAAATACAAGATGAAATGAAAAAACATAATTGAATGAGAACTAGCAGTAAATAACCTAAAAAAGTTAATAAAATGTAATAGAAAGTTGTAAAAGAGAAAGTGTTCACTTGGGAATCCAGAGAAGGTAGAATGGAGGTGCAGAATTCTAGAAAATCTGCTTTTGCTATTGATTGGGACTCATTCGCCAAGCTGGAAGAATCTGTCTAGTTTCTAGGAAACTATGCAAGAATAGAAATCTTCCATAAGGGTATCAAAATCTACAAAATCCTAAAAATTGACAAGAACTAGGACTCATTCACCAGAAGTGGCCAATCAGTCTACTTGGGATTTTCTCTAACTTCCAAAGATGATCCTACTATTCTCTGTCTACTTTGTTCTTCCTAATTGGTTTCTAGATTTGAGTCTTCAATTTGCAATCTATAGGTCTTCTCCAATGTTCTCCAAGGCTTGATGACAACTATGAAAATTTTTCTCAAATCTTACTCCATATGCAATATTCCACCTAAGCCTACAAATCACACACAAAGGAGAAAAATAATTGTTCGGTTAGTGGATAGGGATTTTCCTTGGTCAAACCCAATTTTGGAAATTGATCTTTGAAATGTAAGCAAAAATGAATGGAGAATGATGAATGAACAAAAGACAATGTTGCAACTCACCAAACCCTAGCAATAAGGTGTTCCAAATATACTTCAAATGTATGAAATGGATGTGGTTCTTGAATATTGCTTGAATGATGTTGATCTTTCTTGGAACACTTGCTTGAAGTGTAAACCCTACATCATAATTGTTAGCATAATAACAAACATGATATATGACATCTTTGGCATGATGATTGACACTTGAATGCTGCTCCAAAATGCTTGATAATCTACCCTTGAAATCTATTAAATTCTCTTGTAAATGCATGATGATTTCTTGAATGCTAGGTGAGAATATGCATGAAAGAACGTTGTATTTATAGTCAATTATTGGTATGTTTAGGTTCATGATAGGCCAAAAAGTGGTGATATGATGGGTATCTGTAGGGTATGTGGCTGATGACTTTTTTTTACCCAAAATTGATGAAACAAAAGGGGTTTTTAAAGGAGATTCTCATCTTTCCACCAATATAAATTATGATTTACTTTGAATTTAATAAATAAATATTATTCCTTTTCTATTTGAATTATGACTAAATTCTTGATGGATAGACGGATTGAAAAAAAAAAATAGCTTTCAAACAATATCACATTCTATGCTTCACATACTATAGGATTAAAAATAAAATATTGAATCTCATGGATTTTTGACCAAGTTAAGGTGGTTAGACATATGAGTTTTTATATTTTATAAAAGTTGTAATAAAAATTTCATAATTAATTATTTTCTTGGAAATAAATTACAAAAAAAATGCATCACATCGAGACATGAGTCCTCTACTTATATGTAAAATATTATCATTTTATTGTGGTTAGGGTGGTCAGATGAACACCTAATTATTTTTTCCCTGAAATTTAAGTACTACTACATTGAAATTTCAAATTTTCACCAAATAGATTTTATTTTTTAAAAATAAACATAGTATTTTAGAAACTACATTCAATTTTCAATAGATTCTATTGTTACATATTTTTAAAATAATATAGATAACTTATTCAAATTTTTACATCAAGTTGCCTAACTCTTATTTTTTTGAATTTTTTGCCAATTAAGGGCTTGTTTTTTCCATGATGATCTTGGACATACTCTTATGCAAGAATTCCCAAAATTACAACACTACAAGGCAACATCAAATCTAGGATAATAAAATATTACCAAAAATTTAAATTGAATTTGATTTTGGGCCACACAAGACTCATTCACCAAAGGTGGTGAATGAGTCCCATCAGACATATGTATGGGACCACAAAAAAAAAGTGCTTAGAAATATGTGAAAACTAGTTCGAGGAGAAAATATCAAAGTGGAACCCATTTTCCCGAGGTGGTGAATGATTCCTAGACAACCAAATCTAGGCTACACATGCTAGAAACACCTAAATTATGATTGGTCAATGATTGGTGTGGGGATTATCCTCAAAAATATTCAATAAATGAGGATTGTAGATTCAAAATAGGGCCAATTAAACCATAATAAATCCCAATTATTAATGAAAAGAATAGAGATGTGTGAAAATGGGTTACAACACTTTGCAACACTCCAAATAAGGCCAGATTAAGGTTTATTTTGATTAAAAATAGGTTTATTAAGTTTAATTATGTGATAAGACACTATAATAGTGTAAAAGTGAGTTACAACACTTTACAACATTCTAGGAAGGTACCATTAAAATCCATTAGTTCATAATGGCCCATGACATAATGTGAATGTGTCAACCACATTACAACACTAGATCAAGGTATTATTAAGCCAAACCCACAAGGAGGGCCCAAACAAGCCAGAAAAATAAGGGTTACTTTTTTAGTGACTCTAAGAAGAAAACTTGGGAAAATTTTATGCAAGGTATAATGAAGGTATCTTACTTCAATATTCTACTAGAAGAAAATATTACAAATATTACAAAAAAAGGCTAAGAAATATATTTGAAAGCATAAATGTGAAGATTGGTGAAAAATTTGTAGAATTCAATTACAATAGATGGATATGTGTCAGATGAACCTAATTTTAGAGAAATAGAAAAAGAAAAGGTTGATGAACAAGAAGTGTAGAATGAAGAGGAAGAAGCTCTAGAGAAGATCCCTCAAACCCCTAAGTATTTGTAAAATAATGATTCTAAATATCAAACCATTAGAAATAGGAGGAAAGTTGTATTGAAAAGAACAAAAGTTGTTGAAGTTGAGGTAAATATGTGTTTAATTTCTAAATTTGAACCTAAAATAGTGAGTGAAGCACACAAAGATGAATATTCGATGAAGGAAATGGAAGAACTTATGTAGATAGAGAATAATAAAACTTGGGAATTGGTTCCTAGACCGGAAAAAACAAACATAGTTGGAACTAAATGGGTATTCAATAAAAGGCTACATGAGAATGGAGAAGTAGTAAGAATTAAGGCAAGACTTGTGTGTAAGGGTTACTCACAAGTGGAAGGTATAGACATTGAGGAGATTTTTCTCACATGGATAGGATGGAAGATATAAAAATATTTTTGTAATTTGTAGCACATAAAGATGTTACTTGGTGTGTCACCAAAAAATGTATAGTTGAAATTTTTATGCTCACTCGAGTCTTTCTAATGGACTTTGGCTTGATTTTTCTTTGGTTTAATGTTGTAATGTGACTCAAACATTCACATTAGGTCCTAAAAATTTAAATTATGGTGTCTTGTGAAGGTGTTGTGAAGTGTTGTAAAACATTTCTACACTTTTCTAGACTCTATTCATTGCAATTCACCTAAATATTGCCTTTTCATCACTCATTAAGTCTTATTTTGAAGTGTTGTAAAGTATTGTAACAAGATTTCATGCTTTTCTAGGTTTAATTTCACTATTTACACCTTTCTTATGCTTTATTTGACCCCTTAATGTACTTTTTGACCATTTTCAACTGTGTTTTTGAGAAAATTCTCATTGGACAACTTTTAATGCCCTAAAATTCCCAACACCCACTTAATTTTCTTAAGTAGGACTAAGTCATCAATAGGGGAGAATTAGTCCATTTGTGAATAAAACTCAAAATAATTTTAAAATTCTAGCGGGAATTTGTCCTATAACCCTTGAGGTCATCCTATGATGTGTTACATTTGAATTTTTTTAATAAAATCAGGTATAAATAAGTGGTTTCCTCCTCTTTTTACATCTCCCAATCTCATACACTCTATTGCACTCATTAAGTATTCAAATCTCATAAGCATTCAAGCAAATCAAACATTATCAAGGCAATCTATTGGAGCACTTCATTGCATATCTTCAGATTTTGAGCATCAAAGGTGTGGTAGGTTTATGAAATTTGCATGTTATCTATTTATCATACTCCTTTCATTTCATTTCATTGTTTAGGGTTTGATTACCAAAGTGGAGTTTGACCAAGGCAAACCCCTATTCTCTAACCCTCAACTATTTTCCCCCCTTTGCATGTGTGTTTATAGACTTTTGTATGTTGATTTATCAAGATATTTAGTGTTGAAAGGTGGTAAACAAGTATACAAAGTCAATAAAGTCAAAACAACCCTAGTTTAAGCTTGAAGAGGCTTTCTACCCCATTTTCTATAAAATCAAATGTAGCCACCTATAAGAAAAGAAATTGTAGACCCAAGACTTCCATATTTTGTCTTGAATTTATTGAGATTTGGAGGAGCACTAAGTCACCACCAATGGTGAATTAGTCCCACTTCTAGGCCTAATTTTTTTTTGTTTGATAATTCTAGATACCCATTTAGCAGATTCTCATTTCAACAAAGTTTCCCGAAATTGGGACTAAGTCACCCCACCTAGCGTAAGTGTCTTAGTCAACATTTTCAACCACTTTTTTAGGATTGTAGAATCTCCTAACATCGATTTGCATGTTTCAGGTGCTCTTCTTTCATTCTATTCTATTATTTCATCATTTAGTTGCATTTTTAGGCATTTGTGCATATCACATTATGTTTTCCAACACTTTACTTTCCTTGAGTTTTGCATCATTAGATCATTTCAATTTCAAATTAGAGCATTACGACATATTAGTTAGGAATAATACATCTCATTTACATATACTTTGAGCATAAAACATTGCATTTTGGGACCCCTTCCAATCCCCTTTCTCCTTTTAAGTGAAAAACCCTAGGAGGAGCAAAGCATTGTGAGGAAAAACCAAAATCATTGTTTACATTTTGGTAAACCCGACCTTTGAACATATTTGTTTCTAATTTGAAAATTACATCCTAGGATTCATTTTCATTTCATCTTGCATTTATTATATTGCATCCTAGGGTTTTAACATTGCATTATCACCTCGTTTTTGCATTACAAAACACAAATAATTGCATTTACATATTGTAGTTCCATTTTTGCATTTGAAAGACAGAATTGAATTTAAAAATTATGAAAAAAAAAAAATCATCAGTGGCACTAAATCGCCACCCTAGGCAACTTAGTCCTTTTGCATATTTTGCAATACATTTTCTAGTAATTTTTGGATATTTTCCATACCTTTTTTTTCTGGTACTGCATATTTATTTTCGTTTACAAAATTATTTATTTTCACATTTTATTTCCCTAGATTGCATTGCATTTGCATCCACCCTATCTTTTGTGGTACTTGTATGAGTGTTTGGTGACCCATTGATAATACTCTTGTGAGACAAAGTTATATACTCATGACTTCCCATGATAGCACTTTCGTTGTGGACCTTAGGATCTCAAGAGCTCCTACTCCTAGTATAGACAATGGTGAATTAGGCATGGCTACTACCACTAAAATTCCTTCACCTTCCCATCCAATGTATGTTCACACACAAACCAATTGCATTCTGCAAGGAAAATTCAGTTGTATTCATGAGGATCTTACGCATTTACAACAAGACTTATCCCTTGAAAACATTACCACAACTGCCATACCTGCCATTGAAAATGATTGAAAGTGATGATGACTTAAACGTTATGAAAAAAATTATTGAGATATACAATAAACATGCTCCTACTACTTCCCAATCCAAAAACACTATTGTGAGCCAAGGAGAATCTCACATTCCTCCTCCTACAACCATAGCATCCATGCCAACCTATACCACTCCTTAGGTTACAACAACTATGCAATAGGTTAGTTGCATGGCTCCTTTCACTATTCCAACTAGCATTCCTAGTTATATTGTGGCATTGAATATTCCTTCTTCCACCTTCACTCCTCTTACTATCCCTTTCACTTCCCCTAACATTACATACACTCCATCACCATTCTCTCTTCCACCTCATACCAATTACATGAATCCCATCATCACACAACTCTTTAACATAGTCTCATCCATGCAACAACAACTTTCCACCATTAGCCAAAGTAAAAATTCCCCACCTACATATCATATTTGTAGTAGTATCTTATCCCTTCATATCTTACGCACCCAAATGCCACAAGGAATTGAAATGCCTAGGTTTGAGAAATAAGGAGGTAAAAGAGACCTTACTAATCATGTAAATAGTTATACATCCTTATGCAGTGAATTTGCCCTCGATGATAAGTTGCTAGCCAAAAATTTTCCTATGATCTTGAAGGACACTGCATTGGAGTGGTTTTCCAACTTACCTAATCATTCAATCCGATCATTCAATGAACCTATGGATGCCTTCATAAGTCATTTCCAACTCCATTTGAATCCTAAAAAGACAATGGCTAATTTAATGATATGTAAACAAAATTCCGTTAAAAAATTTACTAATTTCATTTCATGATATCAGTCATTGTATGCTAAAATTGATGTCAAGATCCCTAATTTGCATATGCAAAAGATTCTTATTGAAAACTTGCACACTCATCTTCAGGATAAGTTAACTATAATGAAATTTACTTTGTTTATGCATTTATGCATGAGTCTTTGTGACTATCACAACTCAGTTTCTAGTCATGATTCAAAGTCCACTTCTAACCGAGCTAAGAAGTCTAAGAAAAAAAATTAAAACAACACACAAAACTTTAGAAAGCCAAACCAAGGCTTTTTATAGTTCAATCAGTCTTCTCTACCACCAACCCAACTAGTTCCAAATCAAGAGGTAGCTATTAAAGCAATGATACCTTATACCTATGGAGACCCAAAGAGACAATTTACTCCCTTACCTAATACCCTCCATAATACAATGAGCCAATCACTCCAACAAAAAATGATCACTTTTCCTACCATTAAACCACTTGATGCCACCAAGACTTTACCACCTAACTTCAAAAAAAATGCTTATTGTCATTTTCATCACCAAAATGGACATGACACCCTTAATGTAAGCGTCTCAAACACTTAGTTCAAGACCTGATTGATGTGGGTCATCTATCCATTGTGGTTGTTAATGATCAAGGAAATAAGTCCATTGTACCCCCTAACCAGAATTTACAAATCTTTACCAATCCTATGCCTAAAAACAATGTTTCAATTGTCAAGGATAGTGAATCATCAAACCCTTAGGTGATGAACATTGATATGAATAATGAACAACATGATATTACTCCAAATGTCACCCAAGTTAATCCTATGGATGAACTTGTGGGTGTGAAAAATGTTATCCCTCATAAGGGCCCAACCAACAAATCTGTTGGTATTAATTTTACATCTCATGATATACTTAAAAAGCTTCCCAATGATCATCATTACATAACCAGTAGAATTTATGATAAGCTCACTAATGGGGTATTAATAGATCACGCTTGTGGAAAGAATGTGATCATGGAAGATTTTTAAATATTACATGATCTCTATCAAGATGATTATAACAAACCAATTGCATGGATTAAAACACATACTAGTTTTATGTGCCTTACGATCAGATCGATCATACTCCCCTTACAAATAGGACCCAAAAATTTGGATGTAACATTTTCTATTATTCCATGATCGAACCAATTTCATCTATGGCTAGGCCACCCCTGGATTCACTTGATGAATGTGGTCCCCTCCATTGTTCACAAATGTTTGAAGTTTCTCCATAGAAATGAAATATTTACCATTCGCCATAGTGGCTTTAGTCCATTATCATCTAAAGGTAATTTTTCCCTAGAATCTTTTTGGCTTGAACCTATGGAGCCCATCACCCCTCGTAAGGATTTCTTTTTCATAGCCTATCAAAATTTCAAAGCCAAGCGCATAGCTGAATTACCTCTTCGTAACGAGTCTCTATCTTCCACTTCTCCTATCTTAGATGAAACCATGCTTCAACCTAGGTCTGATATTGAAAATATAATACAACCTCATCATAAACATACCATAGACATTTTCCCTCCATCATTTAAATGTGTAAGAGACCATGAAACAAATCCCGTCATGCCTCCCTACATTAAAAAAGTGTATAAAGCTAAAGGGAAAATGATTGACCCATCTTCTTTGGTTTCTTCCATTCCTCCCCCTCTAGAAGAAAGGGAACCTATGATGGATTAACCCACCCTTACACCTCAACAACTTAAAAATTAAATTAAAAGAAACCACAGTGCTAGGGAGCGTAGGTGCCATCATTTTCTCCTCGCTTGTCAAATGAAAAACAAAAAGAGTAAAGAAAACCAACCTCTACCTTTGACATAAGCAATAGATGATAACCCTCCTTCTCCTGACTTGCCACAAGATAGTATAGTCCAACCTTCAGAAAAAATGAACTGATCCAATAGCCACAACTTTTGATACATCTTTCCTTAGAAATAACCCTTCATTCTCCTATCATAATCAAGCTTGATGATGATGACAAAGAGATCACAAAATTAGATGAAGAAGTGCATAATGATCTAAACTCTTTATTCTCATCTACAGTGAGCTTAAATGATAATTCTTCTATACCAAGTGAAGAAATTGGTACAACTCCTAGTTTGGCACTTGTAAATATTCCTTTGGATAGTCAACCACCCTCACAATGTACACTGAACATGACTGAGAGGTGGATGACTTGTTAGATGGTTACCTTTCATTTTCCTTACTATCCTTTTATATTCACTTTCCTTTTTATTTTTCTTTTATTTTTTCTTTGATTTTATGTGTGTATCATGTTCCCCTATAACATGTGTTTGATGTTCTCTCTCTTTCTTTGTACACTTCATTTTGATTTTACTTTTGGTCACCCAGGAGTAAACCTCCTTCCATGTCAGGGAAAATATCATCATTTGGAACATGATTGGCTGACACTTAAACCATCTTCTCAAGCACATAGCCAAATACCATAGGAAAATTGGCATAATAAGCTACATCCCCTTTGATTGCAATACTACTAAATTGTAAATTTTTGGGACAAGGAATGTTAGGTCTCTTTTGTTTAATTAGGGTCTTTCACCTAATGAAAAGAGATAGATCCCCCATCCAAAATCTAGGTTGTTCACTCAAACTAAGGATCGTATGATGAAATTATTGATAAATGTGATGTTCTAGATGCAACTAATTGATAATATTGATTAAGTATGCAAAATCTAAGGAAAGTGACTTGTTTGAAAACACATTGTTTTATGCAAAAAATGAACTAGAAAAGAACACAGAACTTAACAGAAATGAACCAAAATAAAAGTGTACACCTAGAATTTAGATGAATAATAGAAATGGCATTTGAAATGTTTCTAATGATAATTTTCAAGCCTCAAGTGACTCATTCGCCATTCCGGGTGAATCAATCCTAGTTCTGCAAACTTGAACCATAACCTGTTTCAGACAAAGGGGTATCCAAAAATGCAAAAAAATAAAAATTGACCTAGAAGTGGGACTAATACACCACTCATGGTGAATGATTTATCTTTTGAAGTACCAAATATTCAAAGGTGAATTTCAGAGCTTTTAGTCCGCACTTTGGCTTTTTATAGGTGTTTGCTTCCAAAACTCTAATTTTTGAACCTGAAAGTGAGTTTTTGTTGATATTTTGACTTGACCAATGAAGAGAAGACTTGAACAACCTTGCAACTTATTCTTGAAATATTTTGAAGCCTGCAAAATGTCTAAATCTACAAATACACAAGAAGAGAAGAACAAATTTTGGATGTTCGGGCATGGAGGTTTGCCTTGGCCAAACCCCTTTTAGGTAATTAAACCAAAATGATGAAAGAATGGAATGAAAAATTAAATAGTGGATTTGATTACCTTGCCATGATGTTTGATCTTGAAATTATACAACAAAACATGAAGGATCTACCCTTGAATGTCTGAAAATTGATCTTGAATGACTTGTACTGTTAAAACCCTAAGTTGCTTGACTTGAGATGGAATATTGGTGGATGAATGATTAAGAATGGATGTGAAAATGAGTTAAAAAGACTTATATTTATAGTAATTTCACCTTATTTTCCTATTAATAACTCATCACAGGCTGACATGAAGTAATAATAAACTTAAATTTCACTTTTTTCCTGCTTAAAGGTCAAAATTGGGACAAATGGGACTGATTTTCCACACTTGGTGAATGGGTCCCACCTTAGTGGGACTAGTTGGCCATGCATGGTCAATGGATCCAACAAGGGCCAATTGTACAGCTAGGAAGCCAGGAGATGAGGAAATAAGGTTTAAAATGCAACTTTGTCAAGTATTTGATCAATTTAAGCCCCGAGATGCATAATATGGGTTAATAGGGACCTATTAGTGATGATGTAAAGGTCAATTAGGGCTTGGGACACATAATTAAATGTGAAATGATGATTTAATACACTTTACAACACTAAAATGAGGTCCACAGCCTAGGAAGGCACAAGCAAAAATGTGAATGTGTGGGACACATTACAACATTAGTTTATCAATTAGTTTAATTCAAAAACCTTTTAGATTGATGTGAATATGTATATAAATATATTTTATAATGTTGAATTAGGAAGAAATGGGTTTATTAAGTGTATGAAAGTGTGAAAGTATCTTACAACACTTTACAACTCCTTTACATGACACCATTAAAAGCATGTTATTCAATTTGAAAGGGTCCAAGACCTAGTGTGGATGCATAAAATGCCTCACAATAGTAGATTAAGACCTCATTAAGTCCAATTTATCATGAATTATTCCCATGTCAAGCAGAGGGTACATTATTCTATGGTACATTTAGCCCCCACTTTAGTGATAGGATGAAATTGTTTCAAACTCACACTAAAGTAGACATTCAAGAGAGATGTGTGTGTATAGATGTAGATGAAAAAGAATGAAAAAGATCAAGAAGTTAGTCAAGCCCCTAGGGTCCAAGATCTTAAGTCAAATGAAAAAGATAAAAAATCATACAATGACAAGAAAGAAGATGAAAATGAAAGGAAAGGGAATCAAGCTTTGATCGTCTATCTAGCTAGTTGCGGATTAGATCTAGGTTTGTCTATTTTAGAAAGAAAATGCATACTCACTCTAGGGCGATGAAACTCTTGGTTTCCGCTAGGTGAGAATTCCACAACATACTCACTCTGGGGTGACGAAACTCTTGGAGGTCCATTAGGTGAGAAAACTGAAAAGGGTGAAGTACATACTCTAGTTGGTATGGACTCACAAACACATAGGTGGCTATGGGGAAAGTCGTGCCTCAGAATGGGATTCCCACTCAAACCATACCAAAATTATACCTCCTAATAAATTTAATAAGGCACAACAATGAAAAATGATTTTCAAGCTCTATGATGTAAGAAAAACATCATATGCTTGGCACTCACAGACATTATTAATCCAAAATATTGTAAGGATTGTTCAAAGGGATTTTTCTTTGTTCGTACAATGTCACATCTTAGGGAACATCATGTTCAATGTCTCCAAGAGAGGATAAGTGAAAATGATCTCATCTTGTTTCCAAGAGAGGAAAAGTGCAAGGTCTCATCTTGGGAAATGTTGTACCTATGCTTCCAAGAGAGGAAATCACAAGAAAAAGAAAATCACACAATGAAATGTGAGTGGTGATGTATGCCCTCACTTTAAAGAGGTTGTGAACACTATTACTATGAGAAATTTCTTTAAAGTAGAAGGAGACATGAGAGCTTATTCAGAAAGACCTTGCCAAGTCATATGTTTCTGATAAGCTACATCATGAAAAGGGTAGTATGTTATATGAAAGCCAACTTAAGGCATGTCGTCCACATCCCAAGCTTGCTCTTATGTATTTATGAAAGGTAAATGACTAGACAAAGGAGGAAAACACAAGTGAAATTTGAGGACAAGGCTTGCTAAACCCCTTGCCCCCACTGAGTGTAGGACAAAGGTGAGCTGAAACAATTGATGAAATGTAGGAAAGAGTGAAAATCGGTATCAATTATAGGAATTGGCTGCTCCCACAAAGGGAATTATACCAAATTCCATAAAGTGTTGGATTTTATGACTCAAAGCTTTACATTCATCGGTAGAATGACCATGAACTCTATGATAGGCACATAATGAAGTCTTAGAAGATAATTTATTTTGAGTTCTAGGAAGGAGAGTGATCAAGTGATCTTGGAGGAGTCTCGACAAGATACACTCTTGATCGAGAGGAGAAGGTGGTCTTGTGATTTGTTTCAAAGATACATCTTGCTTGGTATTGGATGTAATACTTACACAAGACTCTTTTGATTGTGAGATTTTGTTCTCTCCATAGGAGGATATAAAATCTAACAATTTCAAATCATTAGCATTTTGTGAGATGACATTGTCATTAAGCGAAGGTGCACTTATTGGTTTCATAGTTTGTAAAGGATAATTTGCAGGACCACTAGTGTTGATGATTTGAGGATGGATGACTATTAAGGATTATTTAGGAGTATTTTTTGTGATATTGTTGATGTTGAGTGAAGGCTTGGTTGTCTCAATCAAGGAACAATAACCAAGACCATGAGTGGCTTGTTGTGTGTTAGGCTCTATTGGGTTGTGGACACCTTGTTATCGAGCACCACATCCTTTGCCACTATATCCAAGTTGTTTCATGAGGTCATAACCTTTTCCATAAAGTTGCTTCATTGATTTTGCATTAGGTGGTGGTTGTTAATAAATGCTATCAAAGGTGACTATGTAGTTTTCTTCTTTGTCTAAAGTAGTTGAGGTGGATGCTTTCAAAAGGTCATCTGAGTTTTTTGTTGACATTATTGTTGGTTGTTCTTTTTTCTCATTTTTCTTTTGTGTGAATATGTATTCACCCATAAATGATGGTGTGAATTCTAAGGATCCCCAATGACCACCAAATAATTTAGACACTGATTCCTCATTGTTTTTTTCTATCTCAAGAGGGCCGATATTCAATGTTGGAATCAACGTTTTTAGAGGAATTGTAGCTCCTTTTTCAAGCTGGAAGCAACTTTTAGGCTTGGGATCAATTTCAACTTGATAAATGTTATTATTATAGAAATATTTCATTATACAATGAATGTTCAAAGGCACTACATTCATCTCATGAATCCATGGTCTACCTAAAAGAAGATTATATGAAAGATCATAAGGAATAAAATGAATAGGAGTCTAAAAAGTTGCCACCCCAACTGTAATAGGAAAAGTAATTACACTAATCGGTTAGTTTTTTGTATTGTAAAATCCTTTGAAAGATATGGAATTATGTTTTATTTGTGACTTGTCAACACACAATTTATGAAGGAGATTTACACTACACACATTAAGGGAAAAACCATTATCAATAAGGGTTTGTTTTATCCCTATCCAATTGTATTGAGCTATGATCATGAAAGCTTCATTTTATTTTCACAACTCTAAAAGAGGGAGCTCATGTTGATGGAAATTAATGTCTTGATTGGTTTGATTTGTTTGATGGGTTAAAGCTGCCACATCCTTCAAAGTTATACCAAGAGAAATTGCAGTTTATTTTAAGGTTGTTTGAAGAATAGTGTAATAATTTGGTGAGTTCTGAAGTAAATCCCAAAGGGGAATCTTTGCAGGAGAATTCCTTATTTGTTCGACAAGGTCATACTCATTTGTGTGTGGGATGTAATGAGCAGCACTAGGTGGATTGGGGAAAATTAAGGAGGGTGGGGTTGGTTGCAATGACTATGAATTATTTCGAGTGTTATATGTATGAGCAACAATATTTTAACTCTATTCTTGTGATACATTATTCTGAGGTGGGTAAAGGATAAGTTCAAGTTTATTTTGAGTTTTGCATTTGTGTGAAGGTGGGTAGAGAGTAAACTTGTGTTTAGGTGAAGGTTTATGTGATGGTGGGTAGAGGATGAGTTGAGGTTGAATAATTTTAACATCCCTTAACAAGTGAGAGTCCATATCATTATGGTGGTTCTTTTCTTCCATTATGATATCCTTCCTAGGAGGATAGTTTTGAAGAGAATGACAAACAAAATTTTCTTGACATTGTAAGGTTGGCTCTCCTAGAAGGAATTCATCACAAGTATGGGGAAGATCAATGATTGAATTTTTTTGCTCAATAAATTTTTCCATAGGTGAAAGGGGACAACTAAGATTCTCATGACTTTCATTGGTTATGTTTGCTAACAACAAAGTATCTTCATCAAAACTAGGAGAGATACTGGGAGAAAAAAAAATGTGGCTATCGTGATCATTTATGACTTCATTCCTTTGTTCTCTAATTTCAAGAGGGTTGTTATAGACCAACATTTCCTCATCATTTATAATCTTCTCTTCCTCGAAATTATTCTCACAATCTAAAGGAGAATGGAAATTAGCTAAGGTGATGTTTAGGAATGTGTCTATGATTTCTTTCTAATGTGCTAAAATATCTTCCCAAAGGGGATGAGGATAAGGACAAACAAGATCTTCATGATTGTCAACAATTGTTTCTTCTTTCACCAAGATACCTTCATCACGAAAAGGAGAGGTATTGGGACAAGAACAAATATAATCATCATGGTTATCTATATTTGTATTCTCTTCTATCACATCTTCTACAGAAATAGGATAGATAGAAGGGGGCGCGAGTTTAAGGTTAACAATGCCATTTTTATTCTCTTGCACTAAGAGACTTCCATAACTAGAGAATGCATTGAATGAAGGATTAATAGGTGGGTCTGTGTAGGATCATGATGGGCCAAAAAGTGGCGGTATGATGGGTATTTGTAGGGTATGTGGCTAATGAAATTTTTTTACCCAAAATTGATGAAATGAAAAGGGTTTTTAAAGGAGATTCTCAGCTTTCCACCAATATAATTTTTTCTTTACTTTGAATTTAATAAATTATTATTATTTATTTTCTATTTGAATTATGACTAAAGTCCTGATTGATAGGATGATTGAAAAACATCTATAGCTTTCAAACGACATAATTTTTTTTGAATCCTAAACATGTGTCACATTATATGCTTCACAGACTATAGGATTAAAAAAAAAATTGATTTTCATGAAGTTTTAACCAAGTTAAGGTAGTCAAACATATGCGTTTTTATAGTTTTTAAAAGTTGTAGTAAAAAAACCATAATTAATTATTTACTTGGATAAAAAAATACAAAAAATTATGCATCACATCTGGACATGATTCCTCTACTTATATCTAAAATATTATAAAAAAATATTATCATTTTATTGTGGTTAGGGTGGTCAGATAAACACCTACTTCTTATTTTTCCCTGAAATTTAATTAATACTACATTGAAATTTCAAATTGTCACCAAATAGATTTAAAAAAAAAAACTTAGTAGTTTAGAAACTACATTCAATTTTCTACAGATTCCATTCTTACATATTTTTGAAATAATGTAGATAACTTATTCAAATTTTCATGTCAAATTTCCTAACTTTAATTTTTCTAAATTTTTCACCACTTAAGGGCCTATTTTTTCCATGATGATCCCGCACATACCCATGTTTATGAACTAACTTTTTCTTTACTAAATTTGGAGAAGATTGAAACTAACATTTTTAAAGAACAATTTATGCTAACTAAGAATGCAATGTAAAAGGCTGAAATTAAATGAAATTTTTAGATAATAATTGAATAATTATGCTATGTAACAATATGAGAATGCAAATGTGAAATTTAAACCATGCATGAAATGAGCTAATGTAAGCTAAATATAATGAAATACATGTTACAAAAAGTCAGCCAAGTGATATAGATAATTGAGGGCAACAAAAGGACACATAAAAATAGGGTTTTCAGCTCTGTAAACGTTTATTTCAAGGGACAGAAGGTATTGATTCGCCCAGGGTGGCGAATGAGTCCTAGTATGGACATTTTTTTAGAACTTCCAAATATTTTTGATGGATTTTGATGTTTTTTGAGTGCTATGATGTAGAACTAAAGAAAAAATGTAGAATTTCAGCAAATTTAGATGAAATTAGATGCCAAAAATGCAATCTAAATGCACTTTTTGTGAATGCAAAATTTGAAACCTAGTATGCAAATTAATTCATGCAAACCCTAATGCAAGATTAATGTAGGCTAGATCTATTATGAAGAGCTTGAAATAAAAAAATAAATTATTCAAAAAGCAGGTACACCAAAATGAACTGTAGATTTTGGGCACCCTAATCCTTCCTAATACTTCTAGTGTTTTTCAACAAAAAGGAGAAAGAAGGGTCGAAAGATCTAAGTAGGTTCACTCAAACTAAGGATCATATGATGAAATTATGCCTAAATGTAATGCTCTAGATGTAGATAATTGATAATATTGATTTATTAAGTATGCAAAACCTAAGAAATGTGACTTTTTTGAAAACACATTGTGTCATGTAGAAATGAACTAGAAAATAATGCCAAATTTAACAAAATTGAACCAAACTGAAAGTGTACACCTAGAATGTGGGTGAAGATTGGAAATGAAATTTGAAATGTTTTTGATGCCGATTTTTAGGCCTAGATGGACTCATTCGTCATTTTGGGTGAATCAATCTCAGTTCTACAAAATTGAACTTGAAACTATTTCAGACAAAAGGGTATGCAAAAATGTAGAAAACTAAAAATTGACCTAGAAGTGGGACTCATTTGCCACTCATGGAGAATGATTCCACTTTTTAATTTCTAAATATTCAAAGGTGGATTATGGAGCTTTCGGTCTGCACTTTAGCTTTGTATAGGTGTATGCTTTCGAAACTCAGATTTTTTAACCTGAAAGTGTGTTCTTGTTGATATATTGATTTGAAAAACCTCATAATTTGATCTTCAATGATTTCCAAGCCTCCTAAATGTCTAAATCTTCAAGCACACAAGAATATAAGAAGAAATGTTGGATGTTAGGGCATGGGGGTTTTCCTTGGTCAAACCCCTTTTAGGTAATTAAACCAAAATGATGAAAGAATGTAATGAAACATGTAATAATTGAATTTATTACCTTTCCATGAAATTTGATCTTGAAATTCTATAGAAAAACATGAAGAATCTACCATTGAATGTCTTAAAATTGATCTTAAATGGCTTGTAATGTTAAAACCCTAAGCTGCTTGACTTCAGATAGAAGATTGGTGGATGAATAATGGTAAGAGATAAGAGATTGTAAAATGAGGAGGAAAACACTAAAATGAGGTCCACATATCCTAATAAGGCACAAGAACTAATGTGAATGTGTGGGACACATTAGAATAGTAGTTTAACATTAATTTTAATTCAAAAACCTTCTAGATTGATGTGAAGATGTATTTAATTACATTTTATAATGGTGAATTAGGGATAAATTGGTTTATTAAGTCTAAAAAAGCATGAAAGTATCTTACAACATCTATACAAGACACCGTTAAAAGAATTCTATTCAATTTGCAAGGGTCCAAGACCTAGTGTGGATTCATAAAATGCCTCACAATAGTAGAGTAAGACCTCATTAAGTCCAATTTATCATGAATTATTCCCATGTCAAGTACAGAGTACATTCTTCTATAGTACAACTACATTTAAAGCTTCCCTCACAGTCCTGAAATTTTTCATCATGTGAGCCATCATTACATTTAGATGTCAACAAGTATGACTCATTCTCTAGATGCTTGGCATGTAAAATTTTCTCAATCAAATGTTGATAAACTAATTAAGTAGTGTTTGTGTCACTAAACCTTCCATTCAATTGGGAAGCTATTAAGTTAGGGTTGATATATTCAAAGGAAAAATTACCTACCTTAGTATTAGCTTGGCTCTTATTTGTACCATCAACAACACATTCATTAGTAATACTTGCTAAGTACTCATCAGTATTTTCTTCGAAAAGAGGATTTCTTCTACACCAATAGGAGTCATCATCTATAACCTCACTTTCAAATGTAGGTTCATCAAATAAAGGGTTTTTCCATACCTTCATGATGGTCACATGTACCTCATCTTCGTCAGTATCAGGATCCCAATAACATGTATTATTAGTGCATTCAAAATTAGTATAATCACTTGAAGAACAGAGAGAAACACTTTCAATATCTTCTTCATCATTTTCACTCATGACAATTGATCCACATTCAAAGAATTCTTCACATGAAGAAAATTGCTCACTTCCTAGGAAACACACCCCTTCAAGGCTATTAACATATCCCATACTTGAAGCAAGGGACTCCATCTCAATTTAATAAGAGGACTCATATTCAATAGAAGATTGACTAGGATTGATCTCATTCTTTTGATTCCTCATTTGTGCCATATAATTGAGATCAAGTAAATTCCCATCACTGATTGGTGCATCACTATTCCTGGCCAAATCAATTTGTGAGGCTTCATCATGTACCTCTTGTGTTTGCTCACAGCCTATGACATCCTGAGGAATATAATTATGTATTATTTCCTTGTCATCACACTCTGTCTCTTCATCCTCATCACAACTACATGAATCTACTACTATGTTACTTGTAAAATGACAACTTTCAATAGTCAGTTGTTCAGACTCTGATACTTCTCCTTGATCTGTCAGTATTAGCCTTTGATTCTCCTCACTATGGAAATTATTACCCCCATTCTAGGAAACAACTATGGGCATATAAATATGCTTAGTATCTTCCATAGTGTTTATCAAATATTTTATCAAATCCACTACCTAATCAAGACTATGTGGCTTCAAACTTTTAGGCCATTGGCTTGATCTTAATTTATAAGCTTCACAAAATAAATCAATGCACATTAAATCATTAGGTCTAACACTCTTGGGTATCTCCACCAGAACATCTAAGAATCTTGAAAACAAGTCATATGGTGACTTATTTACATGTCTTTTCATCTCATACAACTTTCTAGAAAAGAACACTATGTCAACCCTTCCCAATACTGATTGATATGAGGTTGATGCTTGCTCATGTTTTGCATCTCATGGAAGTAATGCAGACACAACATCTAAAGGTTCATTTTCCTGACAAACATTTTTACCTCATGATTGGTTTGGCTCAACAACCTGAATTCTATTAGAGATTTTTGTGCTAGAAATCATAGGTCCCCTCATGATTGAGTACTTCAAATTGTTCTCAATATTCATGGCCTCTTGGTAAGCTTGTTGTAAGGTAGCAGGCTCTTTATCCCTTCATAAGAAGCTCATCTTACTATCAAATCCTTCCAAATATACAACCAAACATTTTGCATCATTTGGACTTATATGTTGAGGGATATCTTGTATGACCTTCACAAATCTAAGGTTGAAAGAAGGGATGAATACCTCCTTGTCCCTAGAAATATTCATGAAATTTTTTTCCTTGCAACACTTGGATTTATTTGTTCAACAAACTATTCCATGAAAATTCCTTAAGTTCATTCCAATAATGTATAAAGGACACTGACAAGAAAGGGAACCAATATCTTGCATCTAATTTTAGGGATTGAACAAATAGCTTCATAACCACATCTTTGGAATCTATCTCATAATCACCCATCACATCAAAAAATTCTTGTACATGCTTACTTGTTGATTCTAATTTTTCACCACTGAAATTTGGTATTATGTCCCTTATCATGGGTGGTACAATATTTGGATGACCACCACTATTCTCGAAATTGAGGGCCTAGTACCTATCAGTACTGAAACTACCTAGTGGGATAATGACTATTCACCTTGCATGCTTTCATTCATATTTACACTAGATGGCATAAATCGATAATTTTCCCTTAATTCTTGAAAAGGAATTCATAATACACTATACAATTATACAATATTACCTCAATTACTTTTAAAAATATGATCATAAGCCTCTAACACTTGTGTTCCCTATAAATGTTGCTTAAGATCTAACAATTTAACATGCTTCTTTTATCATAATGCATAAATTTCAACTTATACACAAAGGCATGATAAATCCTTTCTAATATTCCCTCATATAGTGCTAATTCACCTATTAGGGGATCATTTACATCTTGATCATGGGAAATTTACCCTGATTCATCCATAATATGCTCTAATTTATTTAAATTCTATGAAAGTACCTGCTAATTTGCAGCGGCTGACTATCATTTGGCTTTAAAACTGTAGATATGACCAATTGATATATGCTTTATCAGGTTCTTTGAGTCAGAGTCACCACCTCCTTTCATAGGATTGAACTTAAAATGAGATGAAGTTTTTTACAAATAGTACACATTTTGGGCTATCCTCCACAACAGAGTCTTATTTGGATCCTTGAATATCTGTTGCACTCAAATTGTCTACCAACTTCAAAAATTGGTCAATATTTGCACAAGACATTTAGATTCACTTCACCACTTGACTCTGCACTTTATCTACATTTGGAGAATGATAATTTCCCCAGCAAAGTCACCATTTTTTTGGTGTTTTTCCAATACACCTATGGAATCTCTAAATAGTAGCTAACTCCTATGCTTAAGATTCTTAAAGCTAATGGCCAACTGACAAGATTCATTCAAATTCTGAAATATTCTATACTTTAGGCTTTGTGGGACCAAGGAGGGTGTTCCTATCAGCATTTCATTTGACTATCTCAGTGAATGACAAAGAAAATAATAGATCATTTATTATGAGGGGTAAATAATGTAATTCACTCAAAGGTTGGCTAATCTTTAAGCAAAAAACTATGAATTTACTAGGAACAAGGAAATACATCACACATATGTCTTATGATAGATAAATTTTAAGAAATTTTTATTTTAACCCTAACTACATGGTTTGATATATTATTATTATCATTAAGATGAAAAATACCATGACAAATAGACTAGTGTCTTCATCAATTGGGCAATGGATTCATGCATCTTACAATCAATCACATAGAAATTCTTTAAATGTGATCATTTTGGACTATTTTCATAAGTCCTTGCATAATGAAAACTCACTGTACATAAGGCATCACTTCTTACCAAATTCTCTATAAATCCTCTCAAATTCATGACATCATTTAAGCATTTAATCAATTCTTTCAACCAAAGTAGAAATAAACACATGCATTCAAACGAATCATTTGAAGATGAACAAAATATACTTGATATTGCATTCAAAATTTGTAAGATGATTTACAGAGGAGTATAAGGGTTATGCCTAAAACTTGCTTCGATATTAGTAATTTCTATAAAACTATTTAAGATTTACAATATGCATAGTTCAAAGACCAAGACAATTTGACTACTCCATATACTAATTTTCTTACTAATTTCTACCCTTCTCGTATACTGAACCTATAGAAGCAAAAGACTAGAATCCCCTACAAATGAGCCCTAAATTCCCTCTTGTGACATAAGGGAGAAGATAAGCTTTTGGATGGAAATGCATACAACATTAAAAATAATAATTTCTCTTCAAATTTCATCTACATTTCAAAATTCCCCATATGAGAATCTGCAATCATTGTTGAAATGGGAAAACCACAATTGCAATAACCACAAAAAAGGGAAAAGTAAAGCACCCAAAAAATTCCTTCAGCTGCTAGGTAAGCAACAAATATTTTGTTCACTTCACCATGAAAGCACATAGTCAACAACAAGCAACCCAAAAAATACTAGCCCGACATGCAGAGAAAAGCAACCACCACATAAAGTATCAAACTGCAAAAAAAATTCCATTCCATACACCACCTTTCCAACAACCATAAGAATTTCCACCACCAACACACAACACATGGTACACATTCCCACTACACATTGTCATGAGAGAGGGAGAAGAAACCTCAACTCCCTCTTTGTCTTTGTCTCATTTTAGCACAACACCGTCTCGCCTGCTTGGAGTCTTTACAGCTAAATGAAGGACAAATAATACCTTTGATCTAGGAGATGGAGCTCAGCCTAGAGTTGTGAGATACTGGTGATAGCCAAAGTCTATCTTTGTTTCACTTTTAGATGAGCTATCTGTAATATCAATGGGTGAGTTCTACCATCTAAAAGAACCATAATAGTATCAAATTTTCATTTGAATTATGTTGGAGGGTCCAACAAATTCTTTTCCTTTTGCTCGCATTACCTTTGAGCTCGTGGCTTGTTCCTTTAGAGAGTGACTACACCTTGTAATAACAAGTGCAAACTCCTTGCCATGGATATCATTATGAATTCCCTATGTATGCTATGGATATTCACCATGATATTTCTGCAAAGTGAGTTAAGGAGACCTTCACACTGGAACAAATGAAGTGTTAGACTTATTTATCCTACAAATTGAAGAATATGCACTTGTAATATTAGCTTCCTACACATACTCAAAAGACTTGATGACTAATTGTGATGGTGAAAATATCAATTTTTAACTTGTATTTATTAGATAATGTGATGATAGCAATCATCAATGCTCAATGAAAACAAACATGCAAATTGGGAAATTCGTTGGCATGCATATTATCACCATTTAAATCCCAAGTGCATGGAAATTTGCATATCATACATCATGATTACCAGCAATTAAGTCTCCACATGGACGGAGATCAATGTTATCGCACTTGTAGAGAGCATATCATTAATGCTCACTAGTTGTAGAATGAAATGACTATCACATGTCTGTTTATCAATTTTGAATGTCAACCATTGATCTCTTGGTGAGATGGTAGATCACACAACTTAATTTGGGTTGACCAGGTTTGAATTCCAACAATGCTTCATTCATTTGTCTCTAGCTAATAGCATTGATCCAAATTAGATGGAAATTCTTCTGTTAGCAAGCTTTCCTCCATCTCATAAACTTGGTGGATTAATCCACGTGTCGGGATCTCACTAATCTCGCAGCCTTTAATGAAAACTCACCTTTTCCTTGTGAACTAGTGAGGAATGATGGAGATTGACTCATGCATTTGATCTTCAGCATTAATCAGGTAAAATTGGTGGCATGCATGATAGTGGAGATCAGGCCCCACATATGTATAAGGATACATGTCCTCTTGCTATCCTTGCACTACATAACCAACCAGCTTTTAACATCCACAATCTGGTGAGGTACAACCAAGATCATTTCCCATGGTCTCGAATCTCTAAACTTGCACACAGGAAAAGGTTAGCATTAAATAAGAGGCCATTTTTAGGTTGATGATTATTTTACCCTTATGGATGAATGACTTAGGCTTAAGTCATTTGGGAAAAATTTAGAACCCAACTTTAGGAAACAATTAAATTTGATGACCAACTAGGTGACCGATGCTTTAAAATAAAGGGGTTGGTGACTGAATGCACATGAGGACTCAAGTGGTGACTTAAAGAATTGGAAATCGATAGGGAAATTCAATGTGAACTTAGAATGACTGATGGTTTTCAAAGAAAAATCCTTATCCAAACCATGAGGATAAGGGTTTAATGTGCAAACCAAATCCATGGGATCCTCAGAAATTACACAATTTTGGAGGCTCCATCACCTTGCATAACATAGATTGCATGCTTATGGTGCCATCTTGTTTGTTCATGAGTTCTAAGCATATGAAGCTTTACTTGTCTCATGAAGCATGAATGAAGACTCTCCTTTTTGTTTCTTTATTAAAGTTATTAGGAGGTATAACTTTGATATGGTTGAACGGGAAGCCCATTCCAAGGCTTGACTTTCTAAATAGCCACCGATATATTTTTGAGTACATACTAGCCAAGCATATGTTTCTAACCTTTTGGGCCTTCTTAGCCCATAGACAACCATGATTCCCATCACCCAAGAGTGAGTATGCATTTTTCTTTTTTTGAACAAACATCCTAGATTTGATCCACAACTAGCTCAAAAAAAATCAAAGCTTGATCTGACCTTTTTCCTTTTTCTCTTCTTCTTCTCTTTCACATGCGTGTTCATTTGTTCATATGTTCAATTTTCCATGGGATCTTCATCCTACGGGCTTGATCATCCCTCTTGATCATTTTTGTCTCATCTTGCTAGCATAAGTACATTTGGATCATTATCACTATGCATGGCTACTTTAGTGTGAGTTTCAATCAATTTCATCCCATCACTAAAGTGGGGGCTAAATGTACCATAGGAAAATAGATCTTTGACATTTTCATGGTCATTTAGGTCTTTTTCCTGTGATGCTCTGCTTATTTTTCTTTTATTTAATGTTGCAATGTGACTTATACATTCACATTAGGTCTTGAATATTCAAATTATAAAGACTTTATGATGTCTTTTGAAGGCATTGTGAAGTGTTGTAGCATATTTCTACACTTTTCTAGACTCTTCTTATTATAATTCATCTAAATATTCCATTTTTATCACTTATCAAATCTTATTTTAAAGTGTTGTAAAGTCTTGTAACATACTTTCATGCTTTTCTAGACTTTTCATCACCTAATACACCTTTCTTATGCTTTATTTGGCCCCTTTATTCACTTATAGGTCTTAATTAAGTGTTTTTTTAATAAAAACCCAACATAAAACATTAAAGACAACTTAATTCATGAAACCCACTTACATTCCCTGAGTGGGACCCATTCACCATGGGTGGCGAATGAGTCCCTCTTGGGACCAAATTAAAAATAATTTTAAATTTCTTTTGGGTTTTTATTCATTAAGACCTTATTTCAGCCTGTGATGTATTTTTGGGTAATTAGGGCATAAGTGTGTAAAAATAATTTTTTCTCTATCCATTCTAACCCCCATTCATTTAAGCATTCATTCATACATTCAATCATCTCATTTTTGCATTCAAGCATCATAACATTATTGAATCAAGCAGCTTGAAGCGGCCATTGACATATCTCCAGAATTTAGAAATAAGGATTTGGTGAGTGTATGACACTTGCATGTTATTTTTTCATCATTCCTTTCTTATTTAATTTCATTTCTTTATCAAGGGTTTGATGACCAAAGTGGAATTTGGCCAAGGCATGTCCCTATACTCTAACCCTTAACCATTTCTCCCCTCTTTGCATGTGTGTTTGCAAGTATTGTAGGTATATTTTTCAAAGAAATACATGTTGAAAAGTGGTCAACAATTCATCAAAGCTATTGAAGTCAACCAAACCCTAATTCAAGCTTTGAGACCACATTCAACCCATTTTCTATAGTTTTAGTTCTATCAAACCAATAAGAAGACAAGTACAGATTTGGACCCACAGAGTTGACTTTAGAATTTTTATATTTTTGTAGGTGCACTAATTCACCATCAGTGGTAGATAAGTCCTACTTCTAGGCTGGAAAAAATGATTTCATTAGATTTTAGTTCTCGACAATCAGAAAACAGTTTCAATAAAGTTTACCAAAAGTAGGACTGATTAGCCATCAGTGGCGAATGAGTCCCACTGGTCATCAACATTGATTTATGTAGCATTCTAGAACCTTTCAACATCAAAATTCTATCTCCAAGTGCACTCTTTTCAATTTCGTTAAGTTCAGATTTCATTTGTGCATGTTCCTAGTTCATATTTGCATACAACATTGTGTTTTCAAACACTCCAGATTTCTTATGTTTTGCATAAATAATCAATCAATTTTATCATTTTGATGCATCTAGATCATTTCATTTAGCCATATTTTCACTGTACTTACATTAGTTTGAGTGAACCGCCTAGATTTTATTGTGGGATCTATCTCTTTCCTTTAGGTGAAAAACCCTAATTAAGAAAAAGAGACATAGCATTTCACACCCCAAAAATCTATGGTTCAAATAGTGAAGAATTGGCATACTATCAAGCCTTTGCATTTCAGGATGTGGTCATACATATGAATATGAAATCTTACACATTTCAAAGGTATCGAATCATTCAAAGATTAAGACTGATTATATGTAATTTGAGGCCAAGAGGAAGCTTTTTAGGTCATACGATACATTGATAGATGATCGATCTATGATTCCATTATTTCCTACATGATTTGAGGAAGACCTTTATAAGAAGAAAAATAAGAATCCTATTATGTTGATATCGAGGAATTGAAAGAATGCCAAGTCTTTTCATTTGAAGATGTTGCAAGTGTATGGAAGAAATGGCATAATGTAAAACATTATTTTGTGTTTAGTTTCCAATTTAAACTTGACATATTTTTAGATAGTGGAAAAATTTATATACGTATGTATAGATACATACAGACACACATACCTAACTACATAGATAAATATGTATATATGTATGTATGTATGTATGTATGTATGTATACATACAAACATCTTTATATGTGGTCATACATATGAAGATGAAAGCTTAACCATTTCAAAGGTATTGAACAATTCGAAGCTTAAGACTGATTACATGCGCGCACACACACATATATAGACACATATGTATACATATATATACATGTACATATATACATATATATAGTTATATATACGTCTATATAGACATATAAACATACATATATAAATATGTATACATATGTATGTGTGTGTGTATATATATATAATTAAATTATATGTTTAAGTATACACATATGTATACATATGTATATATGTGTGTGTATATATATATACACATATAAACATACATATATAAATATGTATATATACGTATATGTGTCTGTGTATATATATATAATTAAATTATATGTTTAAGTATACACATATGTATACATATATATAGTTATATATACCTATATATATACATATAAACATACATATATAAATATGTACACATAAGTATATATATATATATATATATAATTAAATTGTATGTTTAAGTATACACTTTTATGACATAAAATACATTCTTGGATTTTATGAATTATCAAAGATATATAAAAAGGAGCCTTCGATCAATTAACCAAGAAATATCTAAAAGTACAATGAAAATGTGAATTGTTAAGTAAAGAATGTAGGATACAAATTTCAAATAGTACAATTAAAATGTAAGATGATATATGTATGGTTCTCTGTTGTATGTATACAAATATCAAACAACCACGAAACACTTCAAGGGTCCAAAAAAATGTCAAATAATAAGATTCTAGAGTACCATTGTTTTAATTTTTAAAGGATAATGATGTTCATCATTACCTAAGGAAATGGAGAGTAGACAATATAAAAGCATCAAGGGTTTACATATATATGTACATAAATAGATATCTATACATATATCTATAGATATATGTATATATGTGTGTCTATAATTATGTGTATACTTATATATACATAAAAATACACACACAGACACACACACATATATAGACATATAAATTCAAACATATTTATATGTATTTAAATGTACACATGTATATATGCATAGATATATATATCTTTGTGTGAACATCCCATAGTACAATGAAAAAGTAAGTTGTTAAGTAAAGAAAATATGATACAAAGTATTGAGATTTCGACATAGGCAAAACATTTAACAATAATTACTAGAAAATTTTATAGAAAATGGATGCTATTGTGCTATAATGGATAGCCAAAGGATACACACACATATGTATAGAATAAAAATGCAAGCTAATGTGTACACTTATTTTTAATTAAAGGAGTCTAACGAATAATTCTACATGCTTATATCAATTTTTTGAATGAAAAAGAGACATAAAATATAGGATCCTTTTATGAAATAAATGATGAATTTAAACCTTCAAAAATAATCAAAAATGAATATGTTTTTTACTATATTCAGCTGGCATATATAAAAACATATACACTATACATTTGTACATGTATAAATGCATATATATACATGTATATATATATATATATATATGTATATATATATATAATATTTAAATCTAAAAATATATATAGATACATATAGATACATAAAGATACATATGAAGAGTAGCTCCAAAATTAAGATGTGTTCTATTTTATTTAGCTGAAAACACAATCCTGAGACATTAACAATACAAGTATATGAATTAATATAATCAATAAGTTAAAGCATACAATTATAAGAATGCATACAAATACACGTGTTATTAAGAAAAGGTCCGAGTGGACAAATACATTATTTTCCACAAACATATGGTATGATCATCTATTAGTTAGCATTCAAGTTGGTAAAAGTTAATGACAAATATAAACCCTTATAAATAATAAAAAATAGTAAATGAACACATATTTTATTGAATTTTTAAATGGGGTTTGTAAGGAATAACCTATTACCAAAAAAAATCATCATTTACTTATAACATATAAAAATACATTGCATAAATATAACTATTAAATGCATAGTTCATGGAAATAACTATAAGTAGAATATAGAATGCACAATTCACAAAAAAATAAGCTATGAAGTAATGAATATATGATACGAAGTATTGAGATTTCAACACAACCAAAACATTTAACATTAATTACTAACAAATTTATAGTAAATGAACAATACTATGTTGTATTCGACAAGCATAGGATATAAATTTCAATAGGGGTAAAACAAATATAGACTTGGGTTTTAAGATGTATGCCCAAAAAAGTAAGCAAGTATTTCATGATAATAATTCCTTAGTCGGGTATGTGCAGGATCATCATGGGAAAAATAGGGCCTTAAGTGGCAAAAAATTTAGAAAAATTAGAGTTAGGCAACTTGACATAAAAAATTGAATAATTTATCTATATTATTTCAAAAGTATGTAACAATAGAATTTGTATAAAATTGAATGTAGTTTCGAAACTACTAGTTTTATTTAAAAATAAATAAAATTATTTGGTGAAAATTTGAAATTTCAATGTAGTAGTACTTAAATTTCAAGGAAAAAATAGGAAGTAGGTGTCTATCTGACCACCCTAACCACAATAAAATGATAATACTTTTTTATAATATTTTAGATATAAGTAGAGGACTCATGTCCTGATGTGGTACATATTTTTTTGTAACTTTTTTCCAATTAAATAATTAATTACTAATTTTTTATTAAATTTTTAAAAAAATATAAAAAACTCGTATGTCTGACCACTTAACTTGGTCAAAACTTCATAAAATTCAAATTATTATTTTTGAATCCTATAGTATGCGAAGCACGAAGTTTGGTGCATGTTTCAAATTCAAAAAATGTGATACCGTTTGAAAGCTATAGATGTTTTTCAATCAGCCTATCAATAAGAACTTTAGTCATAATTCAAATAGAAAATGAATAATAATTATTTATTAAATTCAAAGTAAAGCATAATTTATATTGGTGGAAAGTTGAGAATCTCCTTTAAAACCCATTTTCATTTCATCAATTTTGGGTAAAAAAAATTCATCAGCCACATGGGCCATCATATTAGTTACATATCACCACTTTTTGGCCCATCACGATCCTACACATACCCAGTCACATGAATATAGAAATGGGTTTTCAAATATATGTGGAAAAGACCAAGAAAGAATTTCATGAGATTAATTTTCTTCACCACAACATTGCCAGTTACATCTACTCCATGGCTTTTAATTCCATCCATAGCTTCATATATCCATAGAAAATAGTTGGCTATATTCTCTTACTCCTTCATCTTTAGATTCTCAAATTGTGCTTAGTAAGATTCTAGATTTTCTTGTTTTGGAACTATCATTCCCTTCATAGGGATTCTTGAGATTCTCCCAGATTCCATTTGCAGTCTTGCACTATACCACTTTAACAAATTCATAATTATCTAACCCACTTATGATATAATTCTTTTCTTTAGCATTGTTCTCATGTGCTTTTTTGGTATTTGGATGAGTGAGTGGATGAGAAGGATCAACATAATAATATTTACTAGTTCTCTAAACATAATAACCAAGATATGTGAGATATGAATCCATCCACATACTCCATACTAAGGCACAATTGTTTCCATAAAACTATGGTATCTTAGAAGATGATTCCTTTTCAACAATGTGTTCTAAACTAAGATCTACCTTTAGTGGTTAGCTTGTACAAAGGATCTCAGTTCTAATAGGTCAATTATTAGAATGTATAGATATACTGAGAGGGGGGTGAATCAATTATCCCTCAAAAATAATTAAAATTCAGCTTATCCAACCTATCAATTGAAAAATGCAACTATTATAAATAGATAATATATGTAGTTACAAAATCACAAACACACAACACCAAAATTTAGGTCGAAACCAAATAAGGGAAAAACCACGATGAGAAAATATGCTTTGAGATACTATCAAAAACCTACCTCACAAATGAATCAATAGTTACAACATATTTAAGGTATTCAACCTAAGGAATTTTACAACTCCCTACTCACTTGTAGAATAAGGATACAATCTCTAAATACAACTCTTTGAATAATAGATGACAAATTACCATCAAAATAGTTTTAATGCCTTAGGATCACTTCCTTCAACACTTGCACACTTATTCTTTCCTTTGGCTCATTTCCTCCACAACACAAACTTTGAATTTTTCCTTTTACTCACTACCTCCAACTCTTTCTTACAAAATTCTGTTGAGTCACTACCTTTTAAACATCACTTAAACCCTTTTTCTTTTAGCTCACTACCTACCACATGTATTAAACATATTTATGAAAATTCACACACATTACTCTCCTTTCAATGCACTACTATCAAAAAATTGCACTAATTACACATTGAATAATTGTACTACTTAATCACACACTTGATCATACACTTATACCATTCCACAAGAAACAAAAAGCTTTCTCCTTGTTAGCCCTCCTAAAATGCATGAGCACGAAACATGCAACAACCATATTTGGGTCAACTCAAGACATTTGTGGGAAGGGGGGATAAAATATGATCTAATCCATGAGATAAGTATGACTTATTTCAAACCTACATGCATCCCTCTGATGCCACACACCACAAAAACTTGGTGCAAGGAACATTGAATACTAAGTCAACCCAACAAACAAAAACTCAACCCTTGAAATATTAATTTCTAGACCACAAGAGGTACTAGAAAATAATGTTAGAACCATGTTGATCAAAATACAAGCATCATATGATATTCAAAAATATTCACATACCATTCTTTCACAACTTTATGAAACATGAAGCTAGCGCAAGCAACTAGACACAAAACTAGTATCTATTGCAAACCCAAACAAACAATTCTTGAGATATAAAATTGATAACTCAAATTTTGGTACACCACATAAACTGAATCTCAAGAAGAGAGAACAAATAAACATTGAAAATACTTCCTCAAAACTAGAAGACATCAAAATTTGCTATGTAGAATTGTATAGCATTTCTTAGAACCTTCTTATTGAATTTCTATAAACCAGAATACTAAGAGAGGTGATGAATAATTATTTGGATAAATATCAAGGCCTCTAGAGCAAGCTAAAACTTACTCTTTATAGCATTAACACAAAAAATGAAAGATAAAAACAATGAAGAACACCACATAACATAAGATATACATGGAAAACCCCAAAGGGGGAAAAACAATGTGACAAAATCTACTAGGAGCTACTTTGCTAAACTAGCCTCACAAATGAATCATAGTTACAAATTTTTTTAGGGATACAACCAAAGTAAGCTACAAATCCTTGTATAAATTTTTTTAGGGCTATGACTGAAGGAAGAAATTATTCTTTGAACTAAGAACAGACATAGAAAATATTACAACATGACAGTCCTAAACCAACAATTTTGTAGTTCTATGTGCTTCTCTTGCACTCTTAGGATCTTTCACCTAAAAGGAGAGAGATAGAACACTAAAATTATTGTGGTTAACTAAAATAAAGGAATGTATGATGTGATTAAGACTAAATACAATGATATAAGTGCAACTAAGTGATAAAATTGATTAATTATTGATGCCAAACTAATGAAATATAATGTGATATGTAGAAAATGAAATAGAGATGAAAAATAATGCAAAAAAAATTGAAAGAGGTTGAATAGTGTGCACCTAGGTAATGAATGTTCAATATGGAAGGCTCTGAATATTGGCAGAAATCAATGTAAATCACCAATGGGACTGATTCGCCACTGATGGCAAATCAGTCCTGCTATTGAGAAAAACAGCTAAAAACTGATTTCCAACTATCAGGAACTGGAATTTGAAAATATCACATTTTTTAGAGGTAAGGTGGGACTCATTCACCACTAATGGTGAATCAGTCCTCCTCCAAAATTATGCGAAATCAAAGGTTAATTTTGTAGCTCCAGATCTACACTTGTCTTCTTGTTAGGTTGATAGAGTCAAATCTGCAGAAAAAAGGACTGTATATTGCCTCCAATTTTGAAATAGGGTTTAGTTGACTTAAAACACTTTGTTGACTTCTTTTTCACTTTTAAACTCTTATTTTCTTGACAAATCTGCATACAAAATTCTGCAAACACACATGCAAAAGGGGGAAAATGCTTAAGGGTTAGAGTATAGGGATTTTCCTTGGTCAAATCCCACCTTGGTAATCAAACACTTAATAAAGAAATGAAATGAAATGGACAAGGAATGATGAATAAATAACATGCAACTGTCCTAAACTCACCACAACCTTGTTGAAGAAGTCTCAAGATATGTCAATGGCTGCTCCAAGATGATTGATTCAGTAATGCTACGATGCTTCAATACTTGAATGGAGGATTGAATGGATGATTGAATGTTTGAATGAATTAGGTCTTGAAAATGAGAGAAAAAAGACTCATTTATACACATTTGTGCCCTAGTTACCCAATAATACAATATCACAGGCCAGCATAAGGTCTTTTTGAATAAAAATCCAAAAGGAAATTTGAATTATTTTAAATTTGGAGCCAAGAAGGACTCATTCGCCACCCATGGTGAATGGGTCCCACCTTGGGCTTGTATGTGTTTGTTGGGAAATAAGTTACATTTAATGTTGTTTGTTGGGTTAACATTCAAAAATACACTTAATTAAGTCTTATAAGTGCATAAAGGGGTCAAATAAAGCATAAGAAAGGTATAATGGTGAAATAAAGCCTAGAAAAGTGTGAAATCTTGTTACAAGACTTTACAACACTTTAGAATAGGACTTGATAAGTGATGAAAAGGTGATTTTTAGGTGAATTTTAATGAGAAGAGTCTAGAAAAGTTTAGAAATGTATTACAACACTTCACAAAACCTTCACAAGATGTCATAATTTGAATATTTAGGACCTAATGTGAATGCAGAAGTTACATTGCAACATTAAATCAAAGAAAAATATACCAAGTATCATGAGAGAAAGACCTAAAAGATCATGAAAATGTCAATGATCCATTTCTCTATGGTAAAAGTCCTTCTAATCTTTGACTTTGACAATAAAGATCAATCAATTTGATTACAATTCTTCTTTTTCCCTTCTCTTTTGATGATTATAATTATTCTTTGACAACTTCTACAGCTTCTGCAAATGTCTTCTCTACAACTTACTATCTCACTACTTTCAACCTTCAATAAGTTTTTACTTTGGCTCATTTCCTCCAACAATCAATTAAGAACACTCTTTTATTCCCTTATGCCATAAAAATGTCTTCAAGATGAATCTAAATAAGATCTACAACTTCTAATCTTTCTCTTTCTGTCAAACATCATAATTTATTACACATCCTTTTATCACCTCTTACAATGACATTTGCAAGGACATCTCAGCTAGATCAATTAGGTTTATAATATATACATGGAATTACATTATTTACATTGCATGTCAACCATGAACAACAAGAATATTACAATTACAAGATGGCCAAAGATCAAATAACAACATTAAATGTGTACAATGAAATCCCTAAAATAAACTACATGCAACACAAGGAACAAAAATATGTCTTGTAGATTCCAAAACACACTTAACCTGATCCTATATAAACTTCTAGCATTATCCTTCAAAGAGTAACATATGTATGCTTCACATATGTAAAATAGGTCAACCTTAAGGAAGAAAACATCAAGCTTGAGGCACATCAACCATTATAACTTGGCAGTACCCATGAAATTTTAAAATTTACATGTGCTTCTCCTAGATGAGTCAACATGATCCATACAAAATTTTCAAACACTTCTTAGACTCCACACAAACTTCAATTTTTGGCACACACCTTCAACATACCTTAGTCGGCTAGCAAAAACCATAACCCAACAACACCTTCATTCTATACCATAGCTTATTTTGGAGAAAACATACATCTTGTAGAGCAATCCGAAAAATAAAATGTTCTACAAGAACACTCTCCACCATCCAATTCACTTCTCCATACAATAAGTTAGTGTAAGCGAACAATAACAATAATGGGTTACACTTTTTGAGACATCCTAATTTTTGGCTAAAATCACATATTTGAAAATGTAATTATTTAAGCTTAGAAAGGTTCCATTAAAATGATTTTAATTAAATAGGGTTTGATCAAACCAATTGGATAGAACCTTGCTAGTTTTAAACCATACCTATAATGGAGTATTTTGGTCCTCCAAATTGATTAATCCAATGAATCCTATAGAATAGCCACTTTCTAATGATCAGACTCAATGGTGGATTTGGCCAACTGACAAGATTCAGTCAAAGACTGAAATATCCTACACTTCTAGCTCTAGAGGACCAAGGTGGGTCAACCCTTACAATGCCTAAAGACTCAATTCAATTTTGCACACACATTGCTTTTTATAGTAGATATTTCCCAATTCAATTACACCAAAGAGAGCATTGACAACTTTGAATGTAGCTAAATTATTGGTTTCTCAACACTCACTTAGCAATTGGGAAGTAGAATTCAACACAAAACCTCAATCAAACAACAAGGATTTTAAACGATTTTGAATTTAAACTTGTTTCTGAGAATGCATTAAGCTAAATGATAAACGAATGCCTAATTTAGGGCTATCGAGCCAAATTTGTAAAGAGAATTCATTAGTAAATAAACCTCAACCAATGGATTCAAACTATTAATGCATTACACTAACATATCCACTCTAGTTCTCAATTAAATTCTTCTTATCAAATCCACCCTGCACACTTAAAATCACTATTATCTGCTCAAAGTAATTTAACCATTTCTTTGAAATAGAACCATGAAACACATAACACAATCTCAGGAAATTGGAGATCACTAAATCAAACATACTTTATATTATTGAATTCACATGACTTAAAATGTACAAATATGGAGACAATTTGATTACATTCTTGATTTATTTGCACAAATTGGATTATATGTACTCGTGAAATTAGAAATTACAGCTTACAGACTCAATTTATGACTCACACTCAACATTTCTCTATCTATCCAACCCATACAAAAAATAAGAACCCCTTACAATGAGAAGAGAACAAAATAAGAAGAAACAAAAGAAGCCCTAAGATAAATCTGTAGAAGACACTTGGTAGCTTCCTTCTTTGTACATCAACAACAAAAAAAATCAAAATCCTCTCTCTTCTCTCTTCCTTTGAACCAAAATTTTCCTCTGCGTTTGCTTGCCTCTTGATTTTTCAACATCAAATTCACCTTTCATGAAAACTCATAACCAATTTTACCATATAGTTGAAAAATAGCTCCCTCGTGAAAACCTCTTTTGTTCCTTATAATGTCGCACTTTATATTTTTCCTCCACATATTAAAATTTTCTAACTTTAATATTGAGGTTTTTGATTTATTTAATTTTACTATGCTTTTTCTCCTTGAAAATCTCCAACAACAAATTTACCATTTAATTAGGAAGGCTTTTAGAATATTCACCTATGTGTGTATATTTTCTCTTTACATTTTATACTTACCACCCTTCAACTGGTAATTTTTTTTAAAACAATACCTTATTGGGAAAAGTTACTTTACTCATACCCTTTAACCTTATTTATATTTAATAATCCTTTCTCATTAAATGAAATGAAAAAATTTAAAAATATTCCTAGGACCCACCACCTGCTTTGTCTTCATCCATCGTTTACCTCATGTGCATCGCTCGTGTAGAGGGAAAAAAATGAAACCAACTTGCGATGAGCGATGAAGGCTGCATTTCTCTATTTTTTCTACCATTGATATTCTCTAATTTCCTTCTCATGAAAATCATTGATTCATACTTTTACTTTGGAGAGAAATTTTTAGAAAATCTCATCTCGCACCATTCCCATTCCTGCCTTTTCACGGGCCCACAAAACCTTTTCTTAGAAGCTTTCGATCACCTCATGTGCATTGCGTGTTGGGTGGAGGAAATGGAATATGAACTCGCGATGGGAGATAAACACCATCACTAACCCACAATGCATCGTGGGTTGGAAGGAAAAAGGAGAAGATGAACCAGTGATGGGCAATGACAATCGCTCATCACCGGTTCAATTTTAAAAAAAGGAGCACGGACTAGTGAAGGGAGATGGAGACTTTGCTATGTAGCCAATTTTTTCCAAAACTAAGGAAACCATTAAATAAACCTTCCCAATCAAAATTTATTGTTTTAAATGTTGAATTTCTAATTTCAACAAGGAAATACAAAGCTTTGAGGCATCTAGCAATGAGTTTTTCCTACCACTGTGAAAGTTGTGAAAGTTGCCTCTAGACCAATCAGAGCTAAGAATTAAACTTGTTTGTCCTCTAGAACATTATAAATGCATTTATATTTTCCCCTTTATATTTGCACATTATTTAAAATATTCAAAATATTTTAAATATTGACATTTGAAACTTTAGAAAATTTTGTGACTTCTAATTACGCCTGTGGGCCATTTGAAGAAAATTCACCACGAGCAAACCAGGACACCTTGAGCAGTAAAATTTTGTAGAGGATCATAACCAATTATTTAGAGAAAACCCATTTCCTCCAATTTTTCCCAGCCCTTAAAATTTAGGTACCTCCTTTGTAAACTGGCCCCTAGGACATGTTCACCACAACAAAAGTACATTAAAATAATGTATCAAATGAACTCCTATCTTGATGAAAATGGAGTTGTAGAGGTTTTAGACCAAAGCAAGAAATGTGTTGTCCTTAGAAGTCCAAAATTTGACACTTTCTGGAACACCATTTTTGGCCATCTCATGATCAGAAAGTAGTTAAATAACCCATCAAAACTTATCTTGAGAGCCTGAAACTAAGCAAGCACATAGAATTTTTTTTGAGGAATGGAGTGAAAATGATGGTTTTATAAAAGGTATCTTGAGGTGAAAGATATTAATCGAAATATTTTCTTACTCAAGCATTTCTGCAATTGTGCTTGTTGAGAATCAATTAGGGCTCTCAAAGTCACCACTTTGAAAAAACACCAAATCAACTTCTGAGGGGATGCCACTGCAAAATTAAGCTCATTTAGGTCCATTGAACATGTGTGCAAGAGGGGTTTCCTTCATTCCATATTTTCCATCTGATATTAAGGTTCAAACTTGACCACTTTGAAACACTCTAAAAATGCAGTTGTAAAACTAGAGCTAATTGCATTTGCTTTTGGTCTAGTAAAAATAGAAAATTTGATCATGAGGATCTAAAATTGAACAAGCAATAAAATTAATGTATGGAGAATGGAATCCTTTTGTCTTGACAATTAATAGGATTTGAGTTATGACCCTCCAAATTAGGTCACTTAACCAAAATTTTCAAGGTTTTTTCTGAGTGTGTCAGGGAATTTTTTTCAAATGGGCACTTCAAATTTGCAAAATTTGAGAGTGCCACCATTGGATCCAACTAGGGATGTATGCCTCCTATGGGCATAGCAATATTCTAGATCCCTAGTGAGTAGACCAAATGTTGAGTCCATTAGGTGTCCTCAAACTACTCCTTTATTAAACCTTTTTTTTCAGGTTCATTTGGTGACCCCAGGCCACCAAACGAAAAAGGGGAGTCAATTCTTACCTCTTGCAAACACCAATTTGATAAATAAACTCGATCTTGTCAACTCATGATTTCTTTTGTCACACCACAACAACATGAACAACTTCACATTTGCAAACACAAGTATCAAGTTGCCTTTGTGCAAGTGGAAACTTGCTCTTTGTTCAACTTTGTCATCAAGTTGCAACCAAATCACATAAGCCACATCATTTCCACTCTCTTCATTTTTTTGATTTTTCATCAAGTGGAAAAATTTGAAGATAGTGACCAAGACCATATGAAAGCATAGCTTGATCACAATACTCCACCTGATTCAACATGTTGGTAAATCCCAACAAGAAATCATATACAACATTATCAATATGTTCATAATCACTATGCATCTGAAAGTCTAACACACTTTTAAAATGATGATTATCATATGGCAACATCTTACAATATTTATCATATGAATCATTTTTAGACTAAAAACAACTTTGTCCAATGCTTTGCACATTAACACACTTTGTGAAAACTTCTTGTAGAAAATAAAAATAGAACTCACATTCTGTCATATGGTTGGTACTATTAAGCTTAATCTGATCATTAGTTTGCATATCAAGGATGAAACCATCACAAGAAATTACCAGAGGATCTTGAACATTATACAAACTATATCTGAGTGTATGCAAAGAGATACACTCATGCATTGGCACACTCTATAACTGTCCTCCATCATGCTGGTACTAAGATTCATCAAGGACTTCTAACTCATCCTCATCTTTACTCACTTTATCATCTTCTGAACAAAACATATCATCATCTTCAACATCCTGAGCTTGCTCCAAAATGAGAAAATATGGCTCAAAGAAACAATCCAATTTCTCATTGAAATCAACATCCATATCCACATGAAAAGACTCATGCATAGGCTCATTCAAGTCAACAAACAAAGACTTGTCCAAATTTGCATTAAAATCTTCAAAAATTGGCTCATTAGATATTCAATCCTCATGGTCATCTGCTGCATCAAATTCATCAAAATAGATCTCTTATTTTGAATCGACATGCACATTGTCATACTCATCATACAATGCATCATTACCACCAAATGGCTGCTTGTTTTCATCCACATCATCATCATCATGATCAACTGGTTCATAATTGGAAAGAGAATAAAAAACACATGCATCATACTTTGTATATTGAAGATCATCATCACTTTCAAAATCAATAGGGGCAACAGATAGCAACTAAGGCTTATCTTCATGTGTATATTTTTGATATTTAGTGGTCAATATATTTGAAATTTGTTCACAAATTAATAGATCATTGCTCTAATTTTTTTTTCAACCACTTCCTCTTCTTGACCTTCACTAGAATTGAATGCATTATCAAATTATAAATCCAGATGCATCATGATATCGATATCTTAAAAATTTGAGAACTCAATGGGATGATCATAAAGTATATCTCCCCAATCATAAGAGATTGAATTGTTATCAACATTGTCAAATGCATGGTAACAACCTATCATAGAGAATAGGTTGTTCACTGGTTCATTCTTGCTTACTTTTGGGCTGTCATAAGAACAATCCACATCTTTGTGCATTTCATCATTAGACTGGGTGTCTTCATTGAGTATGTCATTTACATCCTCTTGGGGATAGATACACACATCTTCACTATCAAACTAAAAACCATCAATGGTTTCTTCATTGCAACTTCTTGTGGTTAGTCTTGCCAACTGAGATTCATTGCATACATTATAACTTGTAGCTAATATACTGACATTCTTAAGAGAATTTCTCAAACCAGAAAACTCCTTTGCCTTACCATGAATACTTGCATCAAAACTAAATTCACTTGTAGAATTGACATGATCAATTGTACCATAATACTACTAATCACATATCTCTTCTTCAAAGGGTAAATCCAATTGACATCCCTCATCATGTTCTAGGCTTAGAAAACTTGGTTGTTGATTTTCATTGGGGCATATTTCCTTTGTAATCTATTCAAAGGAAACTTCCTCATAACTTAATGATGCATCATTCTTGTCCTTTACCTTTTCAAGTGTGCATTCATCTGTATTTAAAACTAAAGACATCTAATCATTAGTGTTCACATAGCTACTACTATTATCAGCATGTTTACTCACAATTGAAGACAAAAACCTTTGCACATATTCATTCCTTCTCTTATCCAAATTATCTAGAAATGTGTAAGCCATATACATACTCATCATTCTATGATCTTTTAACAATGTACTAGATCCCTCCTCAAAGGATTCAAAGTACATATGAATACAATCTGGAGTGCTAGGTCTAAAATTTTCAGGGATTAGTGAGAGAGCAACAACAAATCTATGACTAAAACCAATCATTGACTCTTCATTTTTCTATTTGATCTTCTTTGACCTCGTGACAAGTTCAGAAGGTTCTCTTGCAAAATCTTTTCTATAAGCATCCACTAATGTATCCCAACAAGGAAAATATTTCTAAAGAAATCTCAAGTACCAATCTCTAGCTCTTACTTCAAGAGATCTAACAAAAAATCTCATCCACACATCCTGATATCCAAATGAATATTGCTCCATGAAGCTGGAAAATATTTTGACATGTGAATGTCCCTCACATACATTGTATCCATTAGATCTAGGAATCTTCTTATAGACCTGAGTTGACATACTTTCAGTTTTGTAATTAACCCATGACAAGTCTAATTGAGCATACAATGGATCAAAGAAATTGACAAAAGGCGCATTAACTTGGCAAGTAGAAACAATATGATTGTTTCTTAATTGGGCTTGTAAAAAAATTTGGTGCCTTTCATCCATTTCTTTAAGTCCCCTTTCAAATACAACTTTTCATTTCAGCCTTATCTTAGACTTGTACACTCTTGGGTTTCATGCATTTGGGGCATCAAATGTATGAGAATTATTAGACTTCTAACACTTCTTAACAAGCTATATCAAGGTATCTACTAGTATGGCTATTGTATCTTAATGATCCATGGATACTTGCAAATCAAGGCTCAACTAATTGTACATAATCACAATCATGACCAAATGAAGGATTACAATAACAATTGCTGACATGGTAGCCTGAGCTTGAAACATATGATAATGCAAATGGATGGAAATTCCTAAGATATAAAAATGCATTTTAACCATCCACACTAGTAGATATTTGAGCACTTAACAAAAATATTTCAATGGAAGTATAATTACATCTAAAATAACAGATCCAACAAATGGGAGTGTGCAAATTCAATAATACTATAATTTCCCTCTATTATGCTAATTTACTCAATAGGGAAGTAATTTTTTCCTAAGATGTTCAAATATGGTTTTCACATACAATTTCTTGAAAACCAAAGGTGAAGAATACCTAGAAATGTTATAGCTAGTGCAAATTGTTCTTCTGGTTGGAAATATTGTAGATTTGGAACTTTTCTTCAAATCTTCAATAGGTTCTTCTAACTAAGTTGCCACCTCTCTTGATAAAGGATTGAACTTCAAACATCATGAATATTTTTTCATAGATAGATTTCTTTTTTAGTTCCTTTTAGTAGCAAAGCACCACAAATCATGAAATTTTAAGATTATCTGCAACAAATTATTTCTCTAGGTTTGAATTCCTTCAATATTTTAACCAAATTCAAAATGGAAAATAACTAACTCAACGCAAATGACATGACTCTGTAGATAAATGACATTGCTTTTTATAGTAGATAATTCCCAATTCAATTACACCATAAAAAGAAATGTCACCATAAAGACTTAGTTATCTACAGACATTGCTTTTTATAGTAGATAATTTCCAATTCAATTACACCATAAAGAGCACTGACAACTTCAAATCTAGCCAAATTCTTTGTTTCTCAACACTCACTTAGCAATTACGAAGCAGAATTTAACACAACACCTCAACCAAACAACAAGGATTTAAAATTATGTTGAATTTAAGCTTGTTTTTGAGAATGTATCAAGCTAAACGATAAATCAATGCTTAATTTTGGGCGATGGAGTCAAATTCATAAAGAGAATTCATCAATTACTGAACTTCAACCAGTGGATTCAAATTTTTCATGCATTAGACTAACATATCCACTCTTGTTCTTAATCAAATTCTTCTTATCAGATCCACCTTGCACACTTAAAATCACTATTATCTGCTCAAAGTAATTTAACCATTTCTTTGAAATAGAAGCATGGAAACATAGCACAATCTCAAGAAATTTGGGATAACAAACTCAAACATACTTTCTATTATTGAATTCATATGACTTAAAATGTACAATTTTGGAGACAATTTGATGACATTCTTGATTTATTTACACAAATTGGCTGATATGTACTAATGAAATCAGAAAGTATAGCTTACAGACTCAATTTATGACATAGACTCAACATTTCTCTATCTAGACAACCCATACAAAAAATAAAAACCCCTTACAATGAGAAGAGAACATAATAAGAAGAAACAAAAGAAGCCCTAAGATAAATCTATAGAAGACACTTGGCAGCTTCCTTCTTTGTCCATCAACAACAAGAAAATAAAAAGCCTCTATCTTCTCTCTTCCTTTGCAACAAAATTTGCCTCTACATTTTCTTTCCTCTTGATTTTTCAACAATAGATTCACCTTTTATGAAAAATCAGCACCAATTTTACCATACAATTGAAAAATAGGTCATTCATGAAAACCTCTTTTATGTTCCTTATGATGTTGCACTTTATATTTTTCCTCCACATATTAAAGTTTTCTAACTTTAATATTGAGGCATTTGATTTATTTAATTTAAATGTGCTTTTTCTCTTTGAAAATCTCTAGCAGCAAATTTTCCATTTAATTAGGAAGGCTTTTAGAATATTCACCTGTGTGTGTATATTTTCTCTTTGCATTTTATTCTTACAGCCCTTCAACTGGTAAATTATTTTTAAAACAATACCTTATTGGGAAAAGTAATTTTACTCATGCCCTTTAACCTCATTTATATTTAATAAGCCTTTCTCATTAAACAAAATAAAAAACTTTAAAAATCTTCCTAGGACCCACCATTTGCTTTCTCTTCATCCATTGATTACCTCTTGTGCATTGCTCATGCAAAGGGAAAAAAATGAAACCAACTCATGATGAGCGATGAAGGTTGCATTTTTCCAATTTGTCTACCATTGATATTCTTTGATTTCCTTCTGATGAAAATCATTGATTCATACTTTTACTTTGGAGAGAAAATTTAAAATAATCTCATTCGACACCATTCCTGTGCATGTCTTTTCACAAGCCCACAAAACTTTCCACAAGAAATTTTTCCTAGAAGCTTTTGATCACCTCTTGTGCATCGATTGTGGGATGGAGGAAATGGAATATGAACTCATGATGGGTGATAAACACCATCGCTAACCCATGATGCATGGCTAGTTGGAAGGAAAAAGGAGAAGATAAACCAGTGATGGGTAATGACCATCGCTCATCATTGGTTCAATTTGAAAAAAAGGAGCACAAACTAGTGATGTGAGATGGAGGCTTTTTCATGCAGCCAAAGTTTTCCAAAACCGAGGAAACCATTAAATAAACCTTCCCAATTAGAATTTATTACTGGAAATTTTGCATTGCTTATTTCAACAAGGAAATACAAAGCTTTTAGGCATCCACCTATAGACCAATCAGAGCCAAGAATTAAACTTTTTTTTCCTTCGAAATATTAGAACTGCATTTATATTTTCCCCTTTATATTTGCACAATATTTAAATTATTCAAAATATTTTAAATATTGACATTTGAAACTTTAGAAAAAAATTTGACTTTTAATTACACCTACGGGCCATTTGAAGAAAATTCGCTGCAAGAAAACTGGGACACCTGGAGTGGTGAAATTTTGCATATGATCATAATCAATTATTTATAGAAAACCCATTTCCTCTAATTTTTCCTAGCCCTTAAAATTTAGGTAGCTCCTTTTATAAACTGGCCCACGGGATGTGTTCGCCGCAACAGAAGTACATAAAAATAATTTATCAAATTACCTTCTATCTTGATGAAAATGTATTTTTAGAGGTCTTAGACCAAAAATAAAATGGGTTCTCCTTAGAATTCCAAAATTCGACACTTTCTGGAACACCATTTTTTGTCATGTTGCGATCAAAAAGCAGTTAAATAACCCATCAAAACTTATCCTGAGAGCCTGAAACTGAGCAAGAACGTACAAATTTGTCCCAATAATCGATTTCAAAAGATGGTTTGACAAAAGATATCCCGAGGTGAAATATATTAATCAACAAAGTTGCTTACTCAGGCATTTTTGCAACTATGCTTGTTCTGAACCAATCAGGGCTCTCAAAGTCACCACTTTGAAAAAATACCAAATGAACTTTTGGGGGGCTGCCACTACAAAAATAAGCTCATTTAGGTCCATTGAACATTTTTCCAAGAGGGGTTTCCTTCATTCCATATTTTCCATCAGATATTAGGTGTCAAACTTGACCACTTTAAGACACTTTAAAAATGCAGATGTAAAAAAGAAAAGCAAATTGCATTTTCTTTTAGCCTGGTAAAAATAGAAAATATGATCATGAGGATTTGAAATCAAATAGGGGAGCATATGAATGTATGGAGAATGGATAAAATCAATCATTTCATCTTGACAATCAACAGGCTTCAAATTATGACCCTCCAAAGTAGGTCACTTAAGCTTTTTCAAGCGTGTTTTTGAGTGTGCAAGGGCAAAATTTTCAAATGGGCACTTCAAATTTTCAAAATTTGAGAGTGCCACCATATTATTCTCTCCAGCTATCAAAAGGATAATTAAAAACCACTTTTGATTTACCTTTTGGGGGATTAGATGAATTCATTTAAAATTTATGTTTTGTAAGTATGTAGCCCTTATTATAAGCTTCCCAAAAAGAGTAATTTTAAATATATTTAATTTGATTATTTTATTTATTTTTATTTCTTCTAAATTTAGTTTTTTCAATGAACATCAAGGTCTTTGTTTCACACATATGAAAAGAATAGGAAAATAGAGAAAAAAATTCTAAAAAAATACATATCCCCTAGGTATTGATTTTCCTTATCCCAACACAAAAAGAATAATTTAATTCAAATACATACAAAAAAAATTATTCCATACACAATACACCTTTGTCCAAATTATAATTATTTTGAATTATAAAATTAATTTAGAATAACATATGCAACAAAAAATTATGAAAAAATATCCATGCCCTAGATATTGGTGTGAAAAAATTATATTTTAGAAATTAGAATTGTATCCTTTCTATAAAAAAAGTTGTGTTACACAGTAAACATCAGTTTTTTTAAAAATTGTTTACTAGAAAAAATAATGTATTCAAATATACATAAAAGGATTCATAATTTACTCTTTTAATTTATTTATTTTTAAAATAATTATAATCTACACACAAAATCTCTCAAATCACTAGTTTACTTCATCTTCAAATTCTTAATGGTTTAGCTACTATAGGTGTGACAAAACGAAGATATTGTGAAAAATACTGATTTCAATGTCATGTTTCAGAAAAAAGTGTAACCCAATATTGTGGGATCACGTTTAGACTATACTCTATCACTTACAAATTTCTCTATGGATGGACTAATAACATGAAAATTTGGATGCAACACCTTCCCAACACCCTAAAATTAAACTTTTAACCACATGATCATATCTACAAATGTAGAGGAATGCATAGCCAAACTTTGCACCACTCTAAGCATCCTCACAAGAAAAAACATTGTCTTAAAACTGACATTAGTAAATTACATTTCCTATAATCCAAACAACATGAAACTCTAATCACAAATTCTCAAACCTATAGGAGAACAACAACACTATTGAGGAAATACAAAGCATTTCTCAGAGAGTCTAGAAACCAATTAGCCAAACTACAACCAACTCCAAATGACTTTTGATAATAATGATATCCAGGCACACACTTTACTTCTACTTTTGACATCAATGATAGCTAGATTGCAAAAATATCCCCCTTTGGCATTGATAGAAAAACTAATGCACTCTTCACCCCTTTGACATCAAGGGAAAATGGCAACTACTTATCCCCCTTAGGTCACAAACTCTCCCCCTAAATTGTGCATATCCTTTATTTCAACCTTCTCCCCCTCTAATGTACATATAATCCTTCTTGAAAACATCCAATAGGCTCCCCTTATCAATAAAAACCACTACTTGATCACCCTAACAGGTAGCCACCATTAATCCAAGAATAAGGATATGGCATGAATTAATCCTCTTGGATAGATGCACCAAATATGCATCTAGCAAGAATAAGGATAGGAAATTACCCCTAAATTCTATCAGAGACACTTAAATGTGTCCTTTGCAATTGCATTTGTTAAAATATCTCCAATTTTTTTCCTTTGTATCTAAACATATTTCAACTTCACTTATCTTTCTACAACCTTCTCTCTAAAAAAATGATACTTGATTGTATATGCTCGGTTCTAGAATGCATCACTAGGTTCTTGGAAATATTTATAGCACTTGTGTTATCACATAAAATATGAATAGGCTCAACATATTGTATCTTGATATCCTTAAATACTTGCTTCATTCACAACATTTGTGTACAAAAAGATGTTGTAGAAGTATACTCTATCTTTGTAGTTGATGAAGATACTACGTCTTGTTTGTTACTATGTCATGAAACTAATCTATTCCCTAAAAATAAAGCACCACCACTTGTACTTCTTCTATCATCCACACATCCAACCCAATTAGTATTTTTATAATAACTCATATCATGTTCAATACCTTTTTGATACCATAGGCCATATGTTGGCAACACAAGGGTAGATAACTAAGAGGGGGGTGGGGTGAATCAGTTGTCACAAAATTTCAAACTTGTTCAACTTATTAACTTTATTCTTAGATCTAATCAACAACCATGAAATCATAAATCAACAACACATCAAAAACACACATAACACCAAGATTTTTTATGTGGAAACCCTGTTAGGGGAAAAACCATGGTGGAGGTCAGTCCGTAAGATTATACCATATTAAAAGTATAAAGAAATATGAATGGGGAATGCACATGCATTCATGCACACTACCTAGAGCTCATTGCTCAATTACAAAAGGAAGACTCATTGTCTTACAAAAGGATTAGGATTACATCCACAAAAAATTGAACTGAGATGTAATACCCCTCCTGTTACGGTTTAGATTTGTTTTTCTATGTGTTGATTTGATACTTTGATACTGTGATGAGACTATTATTGTTTGGTTTGGTTAGTAGACCCTGTTGTTTATGCCTATACATTAGAGGACATGGTTATTGATATGGTATTGTGATTGGTGATATTAGTTTGATTTCAGTAACATTGCGATGCATTAATTTAGTAAATTATGTTATGTTATGATTTGTTAGTTTAGAAATGAATAATTAATCGGTTACATTATATTGTTTGGATAGATGTGATGAAGGATAGTATAGCACCACTCGTTTGCAGGTGCCTTGCTACACTACGATTCCTTCTCACAATACAATGCTTTGATTTTATATATGTATGCACATGTACACGACTTCGTTTATATGTAGGGATTGCAGGTACATAGTCTCGATTCCACCTGCTTCGATAGGACAGGGCGAGCACTAATAACCCAACGGCATAATGTTGAAACAGAGATGACTTGGAAGTCATCCCGTCCTATGATGTCAGACCGTCTTGTTTGATTGGTATTGTACATTTTTGTAGTTGTCATTTCTGTATTTATTATGGTGGTCTGTGTAGTGCCTTGTTTGTAGGTTATTTATGTTGGTATTTTATACGTTGTGATGGATTTAATTAAAAGATGATAATAATTGCTTATCTTAATGTTAGATTTATTTTTATGAAAATATTTAAATGTTTTATTTATTTTAAAAAGTCATGTGTTTTATTAAATGTAAATTAAACATTAAATTGTGTTTATTATTTTAATTAATTATCTTGTTGAGGATAATTGTTAGAATAAATTATTTAATTAAATGAGATAATGTGCTTTGCAAGTAAAGCTGTAAAAATATAAATTAAAACAAAAAAATAAAAAAAGGAATGGAAAAAGTTGTGTGAACGAATGAGAATTGAGATTTGACTGAAAAACTTGTTTTTAAAAATATAATTTCTTTTATTTTTACAGCTTTTGGAAGAAAAGGGGAATATCATTTATTTAATTGAAAATTTTGAGAGGTTTATGGAGACAAAAGTTGCACAAGTTAATGGTTATGTATTTTTGAATCTTCTGAAGTTTGAAAAAAAGAAGAAGATAATTTCATTCTTTTGCTTGCTATATTTTGAGGAGAGTTTTAGAAAGGGATTGTCAATCTTTTGTTAGTGTTATTCTGAGAGTCTTTTGAACAAAGAATCGGATTCGAGTTCAAGCACGAAATTTTGTAGAGGAGATTTTGAAGCCGGAACGAGAAGCTCTACGTAGAGGCCATCAGATTCAAGCAGGAACCATCAGTTTCTCAATAAAGCGCAGGACACCAGGTTCCACTTGTTTCCTTCTCCATCTTCCTGTTCAAAGAAAAAGAAAAAAAAAACAGTTAAATATGACTCGTGTGAGAAAATAAAACTTTAGATTGAATTTAAAACTAATGAAAGGGATTAAGTTGGCTTCTGAAATTTTATTGTTGTTTTCAAAAACAAAAAAATACATCTTCTGGATTGTCCAATTTGTCTATGGATAGTAGGAAAGAAAATGTTTTTTTTTAAACCCTCTGAAAACAGATGAAGTTTGGTTTTATATTCTAGTTTATATATATATTTGTGCGTATTTTGTTGTTAATTTTAGAGAATATATATATATATATATATATATATATATATATATATATATTGGTTTTATATTTTGGTTTATATTTATATATATATATATATATATATATATATATCTGGAGTAATTTGTTGTTGATTTTAGAGAATATATATATATATATATATATATATATATAATTCTGTACATTTTAATTTTTTCTTTAAACACTCTGTAAAATCAATTTTGGAGCTGAAATGGTGTCGACGTCCGTACCAGTGAAAGGACAGACATATTTTTTAAATAAATTAAAGTTATGTTTCTTATTTAAATTTAATTTTGTGTTTTTATGAAAATAAATAAATTTTAAAAAATATATGGCAGTCGAATTTTTTTTATTGTTGTTTCATTGGGGTTTGGGGAGGGGACGACAGGTCGTACCCGCCCCGCCCCCTTGTGGCACAGACTGCCACAACAGTCCGTAGGACTGCTGCATACAGCAGCCCGTGGGGACTGCGCGACAGTCCCCACTTGGCCCCTTTATATTATTTTAAATTCGTTTTTTTGTTTTATATATTTATATATATTTTGATTATTGTTTGTTTATTAATTAATGTTTTTTTATTTTTAAATGTAATTAAAAATTTATTAAAATATAATTATTTTATTAAATATTATAATTATAATTTATTTTAAAATTATAACTATTTTATTTAATATTATTTTTATTTTAAGATGTAATTTATGTATTTTTTTTAAAAGGTTAAAATAATGTTATAAATACATATATTTAGGGCATTATTTTATTATTTGTTATGTTGAACAAATATCTTTTAAATATGATATTAGTCTTAATTTGAATAGTGCATAGACTACATCGTGACAATTGTATTTGGTCTTAATTGAAGTTTTGGAATCTTGTAATGATTAGTTAATTGGGAAAATTAATTGAATTATTTAATTGGGAATGGAATTAAATGGTGCAACCTTGCAATTTATAATGCAAGTTTTCTTTTATGTTATGGTTTTGTTAGTGTTGTCCATGTGGGAACCCTGTTGTTTTACAAACCTGTGTTCCAGAGGCATGATTTATTTTCTTGGATGATTATTCTTGTACTTTTGGGATTTGAATATTACATGTTTTTAAGCATTAAATTTTGGAAGGGTTGTACGAGAATGGTGGTCACTGTAACTTGAATTATCGCGAGATGGATTTTCCTCACATGTCTTGTTTTGTGTTATATGTCTTATACTTGAAAGTACAACCCTTGCCATATTTTGGTTTATGTTAGGGGTCTTAGGGAGAGCTAAGCGATGACACTCTCCATTAGATACCTGTTTGCTTTGTTGCTTATTACCTTTGGAAATGTGTTTTGGAAGTCGTATGCTTAATGTGTTTCAGATTCTTTTGAGAATGATTTATGAATGTTCTTTGGACTTGTTTAATTTTCATTGCTTTGATTAATTGAGGCCAGTTTCTTATCTTTATCTTATTTCTTGACTCATGAATGTTGTGGTCTATGTCATTGTAACCTTGAGTTGTAATTGTATTTGTACTATGTTGTTCATGGATTCAGTTTGACAATCATGGTCGAGTTAACTTCCTTGTCACCTCTGAGCACGGGGGGTGAGTTATTCATAATTCACATGGTTGGGTGGAACGTGCTCCACACCCATTGGGTTCCCCATCAACAGTCTTTCTTCGCAACATTCCTTTAGTTGGAGTTTGTTCCAGTGGTTCATTTGTAAATTCGATTTCATTGTATTTATATTATCCCAAACATATGGGAAATTTGATGTAATTATTAATCAAGAGATCATAATGTAATATTATAATGATGATGTAATAGTTAGGATCAATTGTAACTTGTTAAAAGAGATTCATTATGATTGTATTATGTGATGTATTAATATTCTTGCTTTTGGTTATTGGATGTATTCTTATTCATGGTTTATAATATTAATAGTTATTGTATTTATCATTATCTTTTACTTTTGATTATTAGTTTTTTTGTGAAGTAACCTCACGTGCCCCAGAGAATGTAACATTAGGTTATTAAGGTGCAATGTAAATGTAATTAATATGTAAATGTAATTAATGTACAAATGCATGTTTACTTTGTGTATTATTTAAAAAAATAAAATTGTTTGCAATGTTTGTTCTTTGGGGTTTGTACGGCGGGCATTACATGAGAAAAATAACATCTTCTAATTCCTAATTACAGTTTTGGTTAAGCACATGAACACTTCTTCACACTCTACTCACTCTTCCTCACACTTTTCTTCTATAGGTCTTCAAATGATCTTAACATTATTGACACATAGGAATCACATGCTTCACATACTCATGCCTTCAAATGATAAAACAATCACTCTTATATATTTGCAATAAGAAATTACATTGCTAGATGTTGGCATCAGTAAAATAATAAAATGAATACAAATTGTTGGCCCAAAAAAATAAATATTATTAATGTGAATCAACCAAGTTTGGCCACAACATAGTGAATACCCAAAATAAAATTCATGAACATGAATCACCTTCAAAAATTATTCCACAAAGATCCACAATATGCTTCAATACCATGTTGACCAAGAACATGAAAAGCATGAACACGCAAGAGAAAATATTGAATCATGAGTGCAAAAATTAATGTGGATGTGCAACATAGATAGAACATTATCTAGAAACATCCAAAAACATCATTAATCACTAGAGAAGCATCCACAACAACTGAACAAACTAAAATCACACCATCTTCATTCAAGAACACCAATTGAAGTAACGTAAAAATTGTCAGAATACAAACCTTCATAACATGATCAAATCTTCACACAGATATCTGAAACTTAATATGGATAAACTAGATATACTTGACAAGAAACATGTTAATCCACAAACTCTAATCATGAATGTACTGAACTCACTGACATACTAAACTTCACTTCACCACTAACAACCTGCAACTTATTTCATTACAATTTTCTCAATATCCTTGACATATACATCCTATAAGGCATTAATGCTAATAGTGTTGACATAAATGAAAAAATATATATCAGCAACACAACCACAACATCCAACACCATAATGTAGAGTATTCTTCATGTATCTGAATATTCTTTTATTTTCCTTCACTTGATTTTATTTAGGATTAGCTTGAAATATCACAACTAAATATACCACATACATAATTTAAGGTCTTGAAGTATTTAAATACAATAGGCTTCTAATCATTGATCTATATAGATTCTTATTAGCCAAGGGAGACTCATCATCTTTACTCAAATGGAAAACAATAACCATGGGAGTATTGACTAGTTTACAATATTCCATCCAAAAATTCTTCAACATCTCCTTGATATACTTTCCTTGAGAAATAAAGATACCATCATGCAACTAAGAAATTTGAAGACCAAGAATAAAGGATAACTCATCAATTATAGAAATATCAAATTACATTTCCTTCACTTTAGAAAAAGGCTTGCAGATCTATGGTACCTTTCTTGAGTCATTGTTGAAGCAAGTACTTATCCAACCTTGCATAGCATGCTCTAGGAGATTTTTTAGACCATACAAATCCTTTTTGAATGTGCACACCATGTTTTGTTCTTTTTACAACCAAAATCCATTAGGTTTCTCTATGTACACTTCTTCAAAATCTCCATTCAAAAAAGTTTCCTTGACATTTATCTGATAAACCTTGAAGTCCTTGTAGGAAGAAAAAGAAGGAAATATTATAATAGGTTCCATTCTTGCTACTAGAGTAAAATTCCATAGAAAATTAATATCCTCTACCTATGCATAGCCTTTAAAAATATTGTTTGTTTTAATTGTTACAACTTCACCATATTCATTTAACTTATTCTTGAATACCCACTTAGTTCCTATCAAATTATTTTCCATAGGCCATGGAACTGATTCACAAGTCTAATTCTTCTCAATCTGATTCAACTGTTATTCCACTTCTTGCAACCATTCTTCATCCTTGTTTGCATCAACAAAAGTATTAGGTTTTAATTTTGATAAAAAAATAAAGATAAATGTATTCACTTTCCTAAATTGCAAGCCTTCTTTTGGTCAACACTCCATTATTTTCATTAATGATCTATTCTTTGAACATAATTTGTAGGAGTCTTGGTAATATTTTCTAGTGTCTCTTCCTTCTCTTCAACTTCTTCTTCTTCGTCTTCTTCATCTAAATAAGGAGGTGTATCAGATCTACAGTCCTCATCTTCATCCATATTTTGATGTAGATCTTCATCTACCTCCACAATAGTGACTTGCACTATTCTTCCCAATATTCTATTGTAGCATCTATAGACTTTTCTTAGAGATGAGTTTCCTAGAAAGATGCCTTCACCAAACCTTGAATCAAACTTCCCAAAAAAATCTTCATCTCTTATGATATATCATTTTCTTCCAAAAAATGAAAAATACTTGATAGTTTAAGTCTTCCATAACATATGTCATAATGTGTCTTAGTGTTGTTTAACCTCAACAATCCTCTATACTAAACATATACTATAATATTAACTACTTCTCTCTAATAGAAATTGAAAATATTTTCTTCCATCAACACAGTCCTTGTCATCTCTTAAATAGTGCTATTCTTTCTTTCTATAACTCCATTCTGATGGGGACTTCTTGTTGTAGATAAATTCTTGTTTATCCCATATTTTTTACAAAAATCATAGAATTCATTTGAAGTGAACTCACATGCTCTATCAAACCTCAAAATTTTTATCTTTCTATTCATTTCATTCTCAAGGATAGATTTGAAAAGATTGAATCTACTAAAAGCATCAACTTTACCTTTCAAGAATGTAACCCATATCATTCGAAAGAAATCAATAATAAAATGCATGAATTACTTTTCTCCTGATAAGTAGGACGTATTTCTCCTTTCAAATTTTTTATTCTAGTAGGTCTGCAAAAATTAGTATGTACCAGCTCTAAAGGTCTATGAAAAGAATATTATTTAGAATTGAAACTTACCCTTGTCTACTTTCTAAGTTGAAATTCATTACACACTGCACTAGTAAGCTTGAATACTTTTGGAATATATCTTACTACATGTGTCCCATTACACTATGCCACATCCACCATTCACTTGATTTTCCCATCATACAAGTTCTTCCATTGACGTCACTTATATTGTATATATCACCATTTTTCTTGGATCCTTCAACAACTAATTTTCTATACTTTTATTTTCTAACTTCATGTCGACTTTTATTGAATAAGAGATTGTATCTATTTATGAAAATTTGATTCAAACTAAGAAGATTATGCTTGAGTCCTTTGACATAAAGGGCATCTTTTGTTATGATCTTTCCATCAATATTGACAAAACCTTTTCCATAGATTTTCACTAAAGTACCATCATGAAGATTGACTATGTCACCATTCCAATTCACAAGTTTGATATATTTTCTTTCATCTCTTGTCATATGGTTGGAAAAACCATTGTCAATAACCATGAGTTCTCCTCATACATTGCATGAAAATCAATACAAACCATACCTAGATATTTAGGTTTATCTTTAGTTTTCTTGGAAGCCAAGAACAAGACTTCATATTCATTATTTGGATCACTAGAATCATCATCATTTTAAGAGAATGAATCTATCATGGAGTAGAGACTCTTTTAAACCTTATTCATTCTAGGCTCTTTATTTTTCTTATTATCAAAATATTTCAAGGGACATTTTGAAGAAAATTTATCAACCTCTCCAGACTTGAAACATTTGAAATGTAGCTTACCTTTGTACTTACTGGTACATCTTTTAAACTTGTAAATTTTTCCTCCTATTAATCAATGTCACTATCTCAATAAGATTTTGTATATGTATCTTTCTTTCTAGATTTGAATGATTCTTCCCTCTTTGGACCTTATTTATCAAGTTATCTTATTTTAAATTCAATAATGACATCATATAATTGATCTTTTGAAATTTTATCTAGATATTTAGCTTCCTCAATATAAGATGCTTCAGAACTATAAGAATTAGGAAGAGATCGTTGAACCTTTCTAACCATCATAGATTATTCAAGATCTTCACAAAGACATCTAATTGTATTCAACAATTCATTAGCCCAGAGCACATAACCAACAATGTCTTTATCCTCTAACATCTTCAAGTTCTTAAACTTTCCTTTGTATATCTAGAACTTCACTTTCTTTACTTTGACATCTCCTTCATAGATTCCACCTAGATTTTCACAAACATCCTTTGCCAACTTGTAGCTCATCACCTTTACTAGGTTAGAATTTGATAGCCCAATAACAACAAGAATGTTACAATTACAAGCCATCCAAAGATCAAACAAGATGAAATGTGTAGAGGGAAGGCACTAAAATAAACTAAATGCAATACCAGGAAGAGAAACACTCCTTGTCAATTACAACACATGCTTAACCTGATCCTCTACACACTTCATAGCATTTTCCTTAAAAGAGTAACATCTGCATTCTTCACATATTCCAAATAGGTTGGTCTTAAGAAAGAAAACATGAATTTTGAAGCACGTTAGCCATTACAACTTGGTGGAACTCATAAAAGATTAAAAATTACTTACACTTCTCATATTTGAGTTGGCCTGACACAGAAAAAATCTTCAAAAAAAGTTTATACTCCAAAAAAACTTAAAATTTTATGGAGCACACCTTCTACATACCTTAGTTGGTTAGGAAAAATTATAACCCAACAACACCTTCATTCTGTGGTGCAAGAGCACCTAGTGGATTTCATGCCTGCATTAGGGATTTTTTGTAATTTTTGAGTTTTCGGTGTGTTTATTTTGTAATAAGATCCCTTTTGACCATTTCACGTGTTTTTGAGTCATTTGTAGGTTTCTAGGAGGTTTTTAGTGTCAAGTTGTAAAATCTTGCAAAATGTTGTGAACTTTGAAAAAAATGTCAAATTGCAAAATTACAAAAAAGAGGAATATGAAGGGTCATTATGGGAAACTAAGTTATTTGGTCATTGAAACAAAAAGTTTAGTTGATAAAATTATTTCATATGTTTAAATTTTCCTTAAGAAGGTGAGACAAAGGTAGGTGGCTTGTATTTTGAAGAGAACTCAATAAAAAAACCCTTAATTTTTCTAAAAAATTCCAACATTTTTTTAGTGTTTCATAGCATTGTACATTACTGTATGGATTTTTTATGACTTATAGTTGATTTTAATAGATGGATAATTGAATTATATTTATATTTTTTTTGTTCTCATTGAATTTCATTTAGTTTTAAGAGTTTTATCACCATTCTACTTAAAATAGGTTTGAAACCCTAGTTCAACAGGGTTGAAAGGAAGAAAAATGTAGAACTCTCCATTCCACTAATGAAAACCTGTCAAAACTTGGTGGAATGGAGGTATATAGGGTATATTTTGAGTATGTGATTTTTATAGGAGTAGGGTGCAAGTTTTGGTGAATTTTTTATGATGACCTAGTTGGAAAACCTTATTGTTTTAGGCAAGATTGATACCTAAAATGTAGGGTTTGATGAAAGATCATTGGAAAATGTTGTAAATTAGTTTGGAGAGTTTTTGCAGACCATATTATACATGGTAAAATTTTTGGTGAAGTTATTTTAGCTCGAGAGTGTGCAAAATCAATAAGTTCCCTATTATGGTAGCCTAAATAGGCCATTGTTCAAGCGTAGCAACAGAAAATAGAGGGTTATGTTCCAAAGTAACCAACCATATATATGATATATGTTATAAAAAAGGAAAATGGGTATCTTAAATAGGTTTTGGTTTGTTTTTGGGAGCTATTTTATGACATTTATGGTCAAATTACGGTTAATTTCTACTCTTTTAAGCCCATTATCAAACATAGTAGCAGTTTTAAGAGGGTGTTACAAAAAAACCATAGCTAATTTTTGGATATGTAAAATTATAGTTTATAGGGTATCTAGAATGGTAAATGGTTTGTGGGTTTTCAATTTATTTTGAAATTTGTGTTAATTTTCATTGTTTGGAATGTTATAAGCAAAGTTGATGAAACTGTGAGAAAGTACCAAGTTGGAGTTTTAAAGGTTAAAAGAATGTACAAAGATGATTTATTTGTGATTGTTTAATGATATCCCTCCATGCTCTTTATCAATTGGTATCGGAGGTAGAAGACCATAAGAGGAAGTTGTGAAATAAGGTTTGTTGTATGCTCCAATAGTGATGAAGTTGGGTAGAAGGTGTGCATAGTTCTTCCACTAAGAGGAAGTGGGTAGAAGAGGTCTTGGAGGGTGCACCTTCTAGAATCCTATTGGGTAGAGGATAGTTTTGTGTGTGAAGAATGGATGTGTGGAAGAGATACTTGCAAAGTGAGGGTTTACAAAAAGGGAAACAAGTGATGAAAGAGAGGAAAATGAGAAAAAGAAGAAAACAAGAAGGAAAAACAAATAGATGTGCATCAAGGGATTAAAGAGTTGAGGTAGGATTTGGAACTAATGAGGGAAATTCAAGAAAAGATGGAAGAAATATTGAAGATTGAGATGCAATTTTGGAATTTTACCAGTCAAGAAGAAGGTTATGTGGCCTGTCAAAAATATTGTGCAAAGAAGACAAGTGGGAGTAGAAAAATTAGACACTAAGGAGTCCTTGATTGAAGAACAAAAGCTAAGAAAAGAGGAAGTGGTGGGTAATAAAATGGTGAGTAAAAACATGACTATAATAACAACTAGGATTGATCAATTACCATTAGAGGTTCAAGATTTGTTGCAAGAACATGTTGATGTGATAATAGATGATGTTTCAAGGAAAAATGTCATTTCTCATGCAAGGTTTCCAAAATGGGAAGACAAAGCTTTCAAGATGATTGAAGACACTCCAAATTTGCAATTGGAGTATGAGGGTGTAGCCTAATATATGTTTGCATTGATCAGGCCGATTGGAGAAGATGGAGTAGAGGGGCCCAATTTAGAAAAAGGGGTTCAATGTTTTGTTTTGAAAGTCTGACATAATGAGGTATTGGGAGGTGGATATGATGTTGATCAAAAAAGTTGGTTGGATGACATGGCAAGTAGAAGCAAGGAAGGAATACACAAATCTCTTGTTGTGATTGCATCCTTAAGGAGAGCTAGTCAAAAATTTAAGATGAAGCAGATCTTGGAAGGAGAATAAGGTGTTGGGGTAGAGTGTGTAGTCCATCAAGGAAAAAGGGATCAGTTACAAGGAAATAAAGTTTGCATTGACAAGATGAAACCCAAGGTAAAGATGAAGACAACATGTAAATGTTTCAAGGAAGGAAAAGTGCAGAGGATAGAAGAAATCAAGCAAGAGAGTTCAAAGGTCGATCACTATTACCACTCTCAATTCAAAAAGGACTTGAATTCTTCTTTCTCCTGGAGTATGGTGCAGGAGCACCTCATGGATTTGATGCCTCCATTAGATAATTTTTGTAATTTTTGATTTTTGCATGTGTTTCTTTTGTAAAAAGTTATTTGTTGACTATTTCACATGTTGTTGAGTAATTTTTAGGTTGCTAGGAGTTTTGTGGGGTCAAGTTGTAAAATCTTGCAAAAAATTATCAACTTTGAAAAAAATGACAAATTGCAAAATTACAAAAATGAGGAATATGAAGGGTCATTGTGGGAAAATAAGTTATTTAGTCATTTAAAATCAAAGCGATGTTGGAAAACTAGTGTCATATGTTTAAATTTTACTTAATAAGGTTAGACCAAGGTGGATGGCTTCTATTTTGAAGAGAACTCAATACAAAACCCTTATTTTTCTAAAAAATTCAACACTTTTTTGTTGTTTAAGAGTATTGTACTTTTTTGTATAGAATTTTTATGATTTATAGTTGATTGTACTAGATGGATAATTGAATTATATTTCTTTTGGTTTTGGTCTCATTCAATTTCATTGAGTTTTGAGAGTTTTATCACCATTTTACTCAAAATAAGTTTGAAAACCTAGTTCAACAGGGTTGAAAGGAAGAAAAATTAGAACTCTCCATTCCATAGATGAAAAATTGTCAAACTCGATGGAATGGAGGTAGATAGGGTATATTTTTATTGTGTCATGTTTGTAGGAGTAGGGTGCAATTTTTGGTGAAATTTATTTGATGCCCTAGTTGGAAAAATTCATTGTTTTAAGGAAGATTGATACCTAGAAGGTAGGATGTGATGAAAGATCATTGGAAAAGGTTGGAAATTGGTTTGGAGAATTTTTATAGACCATATTAGACATGGTCAATGTTTTGGTGAAGTTATTTGAGGCTAGGAGTGTGAAAAATCAATAAGTACCTTATTATAGGAGCTTGATTAGGCCATTCTTCAAGTATAATAGTAGAAAATAGAGGGTTATGTGCCAAAGTAACCACTACTACATTTGAGATATGTTATAAAAGAGGAAAATGGGTATCTGAAACAGGTTTTTTTTTGTGGTTAGGAGCTATTTTCTAAAATTTATTGTCAAATTACAGTGAATTTCTGCTCTTTTAAGTTTATTGTCAAACGTAGTAGTAGTTTTTAGAGGGTGTTGTTACAAAAAAACCCTATATACTTTTTGTCTATGTTAAATAAGTGCTTAAAGGGTGTCTATAATGGTAATTTTTTTGTGGGTTTTCAATTTATTTTGAAGGTTGTTTGAATTTTCATTGTTTGGAATGTTATAAGCAAAGTTGATGAAACTGTGAGAAAGCACCAAGTTGGAGTTTTCAAGGTTAAAATATTGTCCAAAGATGATTGATTTGTGATTGGTTAATGACCTCTCTCCATTTTCTACATAATTTTATACCACAACTTGTTCTACAAAATAAAAAAAACATCTTGTGGAGCAATTTGAAACATCACAGGATCTACAAGAAAAATCTCCACCATCTAATTCATCACTCCATATAGAAAAAAGTTGGCACAAGCCAACAGACTAAAACTAGCCACTGGATATTATAGTGCTACAATCTATCACTTACAACTTTCTCTCTAGAAGGAAAAATTACATGAATCTTTGGATTTAACACATTTCCAACACACTGAACTTAACTTCAAAAATGCATGACCATATCTGCAAATGCAGAGGAATGCATAGCCAAAATTTTCACCACTATGAGCATCCTCATAAAAAAACACCATCTTCAAACTATCATTAGAAAAAACCTTTCCAGTAATCCAAACAACATGAAACTTATATCAATCATACCTTGAAAACATATGAAGCCAAATTCCAAAATCTAGCAGGACAACATTACTAATGGAGAAATGTAGAGCATTCCTTAGAGACTCTAGCAACCAATAAGCCATATTGCAACACAGATAACCAAATTGAAACCAAATCCAACAAAATTATGATAGTAATGATAGTTATACACACACATTACTTGAAATTTTCACATAAATGACAATCAAACTACAACACTTTCATGACTACAATAGTATAGTCACCACTTTGCTCAGGAACCTTTTGTGATAAGATACATGATCTAAAAAATTGAAAATGCATGCTTCATACTTCATTCTATCTACTATTCAAACCATAGGACCATATGTTAAGATGTGAAAAAATTCAAATAATTCTCTAAATCCTTTTTAGAGAACTTTCATAAGCCACTAACTAAAATTTTTTATTCTATACAAATTATAATAATCAAATAGTGAATACAACATCCATAGAAACATATACACATTCATGAGTAGTAGGAAGTGATCCATGACATCTAACTTCATAATCATCTTGATTTCAGCATAAACAACCAACCATAGACTTCCAGTCATCATCAACAACCATTATGAGCATCCTCATAAAAAAAACACCATATTAAAACTATCATTAGAAAAACACCTTTCCAATAATCCAAACAACATGAAACTTATATCAGTCTTACCTTGAAAACATATGAAGCCAAATTCCAAAATCTAGCACGACAACATCACTAATGGAGAAATGTAGAGCATTCCTTAGAGACTCTAGCAACCAATAAGCCAAATTGCAACACAGATAACCAAAATGAAACCAAATCCAACAAACTTATGATAGTAATGATAGTTATACACACATATTACTTGAAATTTTCAAATAAATGACAATCAGACTACAACACTTTCATGACTACAATAGTATAGTCACCACTTTGCTCATGAACCTTTTGTGATAAGATACATGATCTAAAAAATTGAAAATGCATGCTTCATACTTCATTTTATCTACTATTCAAACCATAGGACCATATGTTAAGATGTGAAAGAATTCAAATAATTCTCTAAATCCTTTTTAGAGAACTTTCATAAGCCACTAACTGAAAAATTTTATTCTATACAAGTTATAATAATTAAATAGTGAATACAACATCCATATAAAAATATACACATTCATGAGTAGTAGGAAGTGATCCATGACATCTAACTTCATAATCATCTTGATTTCAGCATACACAACCAACCATAGGCTTCCAGTCATCATCAACAACCACCATATAGTTTGATATCATTGACAACACCTATAATTAAAATGACAAACAACAAAATCCACACTGTTAATAAAACTCCACATTGTTGACATCAATGACAACATCTGCAATATACTTTTAATAGCGATATCCTTTTAAGTCATAATATAATCATCTAGATAAGTTCGTATACCCTTATGTTTAGCTTAATAGAACTAACTATCTTTAACATGATATTAGGAGTCACAAAGTATACATTTCCAAGTGTAATTTATAAAAAATCTCCACCCATAATGCTCACATTCAAATGGATCTCTCCTTTAACACATGACCCAATTTTTTGGATGTGCATTGAGTACATGGAAGACTTAGAGCATGTAATACTTAATGTGATGTTTATTTATCCTATACATATACTATCTAAGTTGAAAGGGGTGGGAGATTCTAAGTATCATACCAAAACCTATACCAAAACTATTAAGGAAATCCTTCCCTTGGATGAATTAATTGTAATAATATTCCCATAGAATTTCAATTTTAAATCCATTCATTGGTATTTAAATCTTCTTAAATCATAAAACCATTCTTCACAACTCATAAATGGGTTTCTCACAATATTTCACATGATTCAATTAGTTAAAATATGAATAAGAAATTTCCCAAGTATTATTTAAGGTACATTAAGTCATCTAATGAGTTCATAATGTGACAAATACATGTTAAGTATTTCTCTTCAATTACCAACTATTTATCACATGGAATATTTTGAGATCTTCTTACATGCCCTAAATAGGGTGACATGGGAGGTAGCCTAAAATATAACTTATATACCTAAAAAACGTTTTATTGAGAGAACTCTCAACATAGACCATATTATAATAAATAATAGTATGAAATAATATGGTGCAAAAAGAAATATTTGTGATTATAAATACTAAAACTAATAGTGTCATTTGTACCCTAGCACCTATGAATCACAAAATTACTCGAATGTTAATATAGTAAAAATAGTTACACTTTTTAATCTTATTATTTAGACACAAGGAATCAAAATGTAAACACCATTCACTATTCCTTAAGGAATAATAAAGGTTAGTGATATAAGAAACAAAAAAATTAGCATACTTATAAAAAAATAATATTATGCATATTAAAGACCTAAAAAGTTTAAACATGAAAAATATTTGTCATTATATATGTGAAGGGGACATGAAACTAAGAGTGCCATCAATTAATATTACACATATAGTCAGTATGAGTTTTCCATAGTCCATCAATAAGAATATTGAGTTATTCTAGTTTAAATTGTGTATCTTTTTAGCTCAACATTTTGGAACACACTCAGTAATCTACCATCAGGATGAGGACAAGTGCAAAATGGAATGCAAAGTTATCCTTCAAAACAAGAAGAGTGAAAAGTGGGTAGGAGGAGAAAAATAATTAAAGAATAAAGAAAAAATAAATAACAAATTCTAAAATAAAAATGACCAAATGAATAAATAAGAAAATTAGATTTAAAGAAAGAAGCATACTAGATAAATATACAAAATTTTAATACAAGAAATTATGTACAAATAAGTTATTGCAATGAAGAAAAAGTGCTTAGGGAGATGCTAGCGTATGGTTTAGGACATAGAGCATACCCACACACACCTTTCGAATTTCATTTGAGGGTAACCCTTAATATTTCTTTTCAATGGACAAACAGATCTTGCTAAGGGATCTATTAAGGGGTTCACCACCAATTTTATACTTGGTAAATATAATGAAACACACAATGAAAATTAAAGCCCTAATTGAGTGTCATGTTCTACAAAATGACTAAAAACTACCAACAAAATAGAAAAGAAAGGTAATGAAATGAATGATATGCAACTAGGAATCTGTAAGTGATTGAAAGAAATTATAAAATTCTACAAAATATGATTTATTGACCTATTGAGATTTGTTCTCCAACCTCAACAAATCAGTCCCAGATCAATGTTTCTACCTAGAAAGTTGTTTTGGGAAAAAGGGTATTGGAATTTGTAAATAGATTTGAAAGACACTTTAAGTAGGACTCATTCGCTAATTGTGGTGAATCAATCCTACTCCACTTTTTTATAAATTGAAAATTTTGATCTACACTCCAACACCTGGTTTTTCCTTCCAAATTGAGTTTTGGACTAGGACTTATGAAAATACCTACAAATAGAATATATCTTGATTTTATTATGAGGGGTTTGCCTAGGTCAAACCTATAGTTTGGTAGTTAAGCCTTGATGGAAATAATGAAATGTACATGAAAACCCTAGCCTTAAGTGTGTCTAAGACTAAGAAATCTAAAACATTATGCAATTCTACTCTAATATGCAAGAACAAGATTGTAGGAATGTAACTTGAATGATGCAAAAATCACTTTAGGAGATCTATAATCACCTCAATCTATAATCACCTCAAGTGAATCTCAATGATGTGTAAACCTTCATTAGGCTAAAAGTAGAGTGATAATGGAAGATGGAATCACTTAGAAAATAAATCCTTAATCTTCACTTGATGGCTAGTTATGTCTCCCCAACATAGAATTCCTCGTGATTCACCATAGACATCCATGATAAACCCTTGACAATGCTAGATCTTGAATGTAAGTGAGCTTGGAGACTTGAAAAAACACATTAATGCTACTCCAAAGCTTCAACTTTACTTTCTCATGAAACTTGAATGCTCTTTTGAAAGATTCTCAATAGTTAACTCTTGAATTTTCTCTTGAAAATGCTTTCCCAAATGGCTTAGAGATAATAAAAATGACTTGAAAATTTTATTTTAAAGGAATTAACACCTAATTGACTATTATTTATATGCCAATGGCCGACATCCACCAAAATTTACAATTAAATTAGTGAATTTCTAGCTTTAAATTGAAAAATTCCCCAAATGGGACTCATTCGCCACCCTTGGAAAATGGGTCCCACCTAAGGGGACTTATTATTCCAAGGTGCCGAATGAGTCCCACCTAAGGTTTTTGAGGTATTTTTTGGGAGTTTCAAGGTTTTAAGTAATTTTGTGGGATTTTTAGTGAAATGAGCCTTGAGATTTGACATAATGGTTCTTAGGGGCATAGAAATGATGAATTAAAAGGGTGATTAATGGAAAGTTGCTAAAATAGGTTCAGATTAGATGATAAATTGCCCTATCCCCATGAAGGGGGCCAATTTTTATCATTACATCTAGACCCCACTTTAGCACCCATATGACTCTATGTGCATATGTGAGCTAAAGGAATCCAAATAGTGGACTTTGTTTCATAAAAGGATACTCACACGGGAGAATGGAGCCCCCACTATAGCTATCTGCAAAACCACATTGTTAGGAACCACATCTTGCAACACGAACTCATTAGTTGTCCAAAAAAAATATTATCTAACATTTTTTCTAGAAATTAGATTCAAGGGTAGATGTATGCCCCCCCTTGATTCTACTTTACAGAGGTGGAATCAAGATACCAATCTAGCCTCATTGAATAGAGGAAGTCATATCATACGATATTTCCAGGTACCATACCATAGAATGATAGACATTTGATGATGTTGAGAGTAGAGTTAGGATTCCAACACAACAAATGACATTGAAAACAAAGCTCTCTAGCACCTGTTATGTTGGTTTGAATACCAAGCACTTTTTAGCCATAATATAGTAAAAACCTTAGTTTTAAATTATATATGAGTAAAAAGTAAAGTTTTTTCTAAGGATTTTATCATTTGCCTTCTTGTAGTTTGAAAGTGAGTGAAGAGTGAGAGAGAATGTTGAGCTGACAAGATTTTGGGCCTTGGAGACTGAACGCCGTATAAGACCAGGTTGCACGAAACGATCATCAGCATGAAGTGAGTTGAATTTTCTACCTTATTTTTTTCCTTACGCATTTATTTGATGATTTTTACATATTTCTAGGTTAATTTAGGGCATTGGAAAAAAAAGGTTTGCAAAGTGTTTGTTTTTTGCAGTGTCCCACTTTTTCACAAAGTGTCCCTTTTGTCTACAAAGTGTTACAAAAGGGTTCTGAAGTGTCTAGGATGTCTAGGAAGGTATAGTAGAACCACTTTAGTATAGTTTTATGATTATTGATGTAAATATTTAAGATTTTAGAATGTTTATAGGACATATTTTTTTCTTTTATGTTTAGTTCCCACCCATTCACACCAACATCTAGGTGGCAAGCAGATCAGCCTTCTTTAAGATCTAGCCCCTACTCTTTTAGTGGATGAGACAGAGCATTTGTAGGATGTAGGTATATACATGGCATACCTCATACCCCCAATGAAGTACCATTATCCGTTGTTGATGGCCTTAGTAGAGCGGTGGAATACCAATACATGTATATTTCACACTACTCCATTTGACTACAAATTCTAACTAATGTTTGGTGACATATCGACAAAATATTGTCAACTTACCGACGCAACACTAATTTAAATTTTGTCGCTAGATTTTCATTGCTTTAATGACCAATTTTTATACCTCGAAACCACAACCCCACATCGTCGGTTAGTTCCATGAAAAATGTTGGCAGTGTCTGTCACCAAATCAATGTAACTTCATCCATCTATCGACACAAAAAATCACAAAACATTGTAGAACGCCCATTTGAAATCATCGAAAAAACACCAAACATTCATCCATTTTCCGATGAGGTGGAGCAAACCCTCATTGCCATTATGACAAAAACTACATCGTGTGTACAACCTTGTCACAATTTTTTATGGTTCGTCGGGCTATGTTCGTCAAAATTGTGACGAAACCCTACAGTTTTTAAATATATATATATTTGTCCAAACATCTTCCTTCCCTAACACGGTTATATGTATGGGTTTTTTTCTTTGCATGAATAATTTTTCCAATGTATAAAATTCATTCATTAACATATAAAATTCATTCTTCTAGTTTTTACATATTATCAAAAATATGGTTGTCATAATATGATTACAATCACTTTTTTTGTTTCCTTTTGTAGCTAAAAAAGAAGTGGAGTATCATTTTCTAAATCATTTGTCCCCCCTTCATTTATTCTATCATTTGCTCATGATCTTAATGCATGCCTAGTCATGTACTCATGACGTGGAGGTTGTTGCAAGGGGGCTCTACTGCAATAACAAATAAATTTTAAATTGGTATGTATTATTATTATTGTTACAAGTATTTCATTTATTAAAAGAACATTAGAGTGTTGCTCTTTACATTATGGGGCCACATCATATTCCTGATCTTGTCTTATAGCCTCATGCTTAACATGTTGAACACCCTCTAAATCCTCTAGAGTTGAAACACAAAAGGTTACATTAATTAATACACCAATTGCAATTAAATATGTTTAAAAAAACATTAGAGTGGTCCTCTTTACCTGATGGGGCCACATCATGTTCCTGATCTTGTCTATCCTGATCATGCTCAACATGTTGATCACACTCTACATTCTCTAAAGTTGAAAAAGGAAAGGTTGTATTAATTAATAAACCAATTACAGTTAAAGATGTTTAATTGTATTAATCCATACTTCGTTTTGTATAGCACATGAATACATCCAGTACCGGGATGCACACCATGACCTTCATCTATAGGTTGTGCTCCACCCTCACCAGGCTCCATTCCAATGTCATGTGCAGTATTATCATTTCTTTCCTATTTGAAAAAAAAAAAGGCACATAATTACTTTATGGTGGAAATTAATATTGAAAATATTGCACAAGTATTCAATTTTAAATAAACTTCATTGAGCTTATTTACCTGGGTTTCAGATGTAGTGGAAGCTTTTGTTTTCCCAGTCAAGATTCTTAAGCATTCATCCACTACTCCATAGCCTTGTTGGAAGGAAATCTTCAGGTCCTCTTTTGTGGGCACTCTGTTGAACTCAAAGCCTGAAATTTTTGCATAAGATCATTAATTTTACTTCTATGGTGTGATACAACTAAAATTGTTTGCAATTTATTATTTGGATGCAATATTTCATTTATTAATACTTACAATTCATGTGGATAATTTTGTATAACCACTAGATCCAAGTTTGTACTGCCCGTGTTTTTATAGTCTTTCCTTTGTTGTCTGTAATGTGTCAGGAAACCTATGAAAAGTTTGAAATACGTTAGATTATGTAATTTAAAGGAGTAATTAGTATATAATTACATTGTTGATAGTATCACATACCTTCCTTGGCCTGGTGGTGTCTTTCCTCTTTTTCTTTTCAACCTTCTCCTCGATGCCAAGTCCTTCCACTCCCTCTTTAGAATCATGGGTAGACGCTCATAATTTTTGTTCTTCTCTAAATGTGACCTATATTGGTCCCTCACACACTTTAGATAGGTACCAGCTTTCTTAAGGTCCTTGGTTTGGTCTAATGTGTTATTACCAAACAACACAACTAAACAGTTAATGAGCTCATATGTTAAATCTTGATTTTGGGCATTCCATCATGTACGTATGTTGGGCTCGAAGATCTCCAATGTAATATCATTTATATTTTTATAAAAAACATCATTTCTTGCAAAATGATCATGGGATCATTAGTCTAAAAAGAGTGATCAATAAGTAAATTTTAATTCGATTATATATAATAATAATTAAAACATTTTAAAGTACCTAGGACCTTCTCTATCTTTATGGGAATGAAATCCTTAATCACCACAATTGTGATCGACAATGTTCCTATACTAGTAATACGTGAAGATCCAAAAAATGTTGCTAAAATATCACTAGTACTAGTGGGCTCTACATCCCTAGGTACATGTCCTAATGCATGTTTTGGCATGTGTTCACTGTTAGAGGGTGCACTACCCAATGCCTGTATGCTATGTGTTTCTGTCATTTTATTCAACAATATAGGCACGGATGATGGGGTCGGATGATGTGATGTATGTGTAGGAAGATTAGGATCGACAATTGTACCAACCCCTACTCCCCAGGTAGCACCTGCAGTACCCTAATCATGGCCAACAACATCATGAGGATGCAAAAAATCCTATAAAAAGAACATATATATTAGTTCATGACATAAAAGAGTACAAAATATAAAACCATGAATGAACTTATGTTATAATTAAAGATCTCATGATAGCTTACTTGCAAGTTTTGTGCTCTCTTAGTCAATATTTTAACCCTATCTCTTATCTCATCTATTTGAGGCACTATGAATAACAACTAAAGGATTTCTTCATTGCATTTTTTTGTGTCTTCCTTATCATATCTAGAGGTCTCGCAGAATATGCGATGTCATCATCACATAATAGTGACTGCACCTCCCTATGGATGCTCTCCTCTACTACTGGTGCCTTTCCCCAATCATCCAACTATGACAAGAATATTAAAAAAGTTATCAAAATTAACCCAATAAACTTATGAAAAAAATAATAATTAAAAATTTTGCTTGTGGGTATGTGCAGGATCATCATGGAAAAAATAGGTCCTTAAGTGGCAAAAAATTCAGAAAAATCAGTGTTAGGCAACTTGACGTAAAATTTTGAATAAGTTATCCATATTATTTCAAAAATATGTAACAATAAAATCTGTAGAAAATTGAACTTAGTTTCCAAACTACTAGGTATATTTAAAAATAAATAAAATCTATTTGGTGAAAATTTGAAATTTCAATGCAGTAGTACTTAAATTTCAAGGAAAAAATAAGTAGGTGTCTGTCTAACCACCCTAACCATAATAAAATGATAATATTTTTTTATAAGATTTTATATATGAGTAGAGAACTCATGTCCAGATGTGATGCATATTTTTTTATAATTTTTTTCCAAGTAAATAATTAATTATGATTTTTTTATTACAACTTTTAAAAAATATAAAAACTCGTATGTCTGACCACCTTAACTTGGTCAAAACTTCACGAAATTTAATTTTTATTTTTTTAATCCTATAGTATGTGAAACATAGAATGTGATGCATGTTTCAGATTCAAAAAATGTGATACCATTTGAAAGTTATAGATGTTTTTCAATCAGCCTATCGATCAGGACTTTAGTCATAATTCCAATAGAAAATAAATAATAATTATTTATTAAATTCAAATTGAAGTATAATTTATATTGGTGGAAAGATGAGAATCTCCTCTAAAAACCCTTTTCGTTTCATCAATTTTGGACAACAAAAAAAGTCGTCAGCCACATACCCTACAAATACCCATAATATTGCAACTTTTTGGCCCATCATGATCCTGCACATACCCTTGTATCTAATTTGTACAATTCAATGAGGTAAACCTATCAAGTAGAAGTGCCTAAAGATGCATCGTGATCTATTTTCTAGGTTGGAGCCTTCCTCCTACGATCAATGTCCCACTATGATGAAAATTAAATCTAAAAAACATTACCAAAATGAAACCAATGGACTTACAAAAAAACATAATAATAAAATGGTATATTGGAGTCATTAATTGGAGGTTGGGTAAAATTATATATAGTACATACCACCCCCATAGTAACTGTGTTTGTATCTATGTGATTCAAATTGTAATCGATTAGGAACTCTTCCCCTGCAGTTATTTTTTTATCGCACATACAAATATATGGTTTCCCTCACATGCCTCAAATATGCAATTGGGTTGCTTATTTGTTGACCCAAATTGTGTACTATTTATAAACCCTACAATATTCCCTGATGCTTTTGGCCTTCCATCAATGTACATAGCCACTCCTTTATTTTGATCCTTATCTTTTAGCTATATATAATTTGCTGACAGTGCATACCTACGCATACTTCATGTATATCGAACTAATTGCATCCAATCTTTGTAACTGTAACAGGGTCTGACATACTCCATCAATTCAGTAACATTTTCATAATAGACCTTTATGTCGTCCATGCAAAATAGGCTCAAACCATGTAATGATGATGGTGCTATGCAATATATCCTCTCGTTGACACAAAAATCAATGTTTATTGGTCAAAGTTCCTTGGGTACCCATTCTTTCCATAGATGTTTGTACCTCAAGGGAACATCAATGTCACCTATGCTCTCATCATCATAAGAATATGACCTCCCTTCAGCAAGAAAAAATTCCATGCGTTTATAGAATTTTCTTCTAATCTTTTGACCTCAAGTTGATCTCCCTCTTTTAGACCTACTACATGTCTCGCTTTCCTCTTCTCTTCTTGAATTCCCCTCGCTTGAGGAAGACAGATCTGAAAAATACCTATTTGGTGGTAACTGCATTGATAAGGATGTTGTATGAAGTTCTTTCATGGTGATGTCATCCCAAGGTATGGGATTGGAGGATTAAAAACCAAGGTTGTCACTACTAGTCAAATGCATGTGGAGGTAACAATAGTTGTGAATGTATTAATAAACCTTGTAAGGGTTTGATGATTAGAGATCACTTAGTAAGCATGGGAATGGTTTGTAGGGTCACCAACCTTGTGTTTTGAAGCCTTTGGTTTTGGGAACATCTATAGGAGTCATTGTCTTGTTTCTTGGAGGTTGATTGGGTTAGTTGATGGAAGGTCAAGCTATTACTTTTTATACCTAGGTATGTGCAGGATCATGATGGGCCAAAAAGTGGCGATATGTAAGTGTTATGAGAGCCCATGTGGCTGATTTTTTTTAACCCAAAATTGATGAAACAAAAAGGGTTTTTAAAAGAGATTCTTAGCTTTCCACCAATATAAATTATGCTTTATTTTGAATTTAATAAATTATTATTATTCATTTTCTATTTGAATTATGACTAAAGTCCTAATTGATAGGCTGATTGAAAAACATCTATAACTTTCAAATGGTATCACATTTTTTGAATCCTAAACATCTGTCACATTCTATGCTTTGCATACTATAGGATTAAAAAATAAATTAAAAAAAATCATGAATTTTTGACCAAGTTAAGGTGGTCAGACATACGAGTTTTTATATTTTTAAAATTTTGTAATAAAAAAATCATAATTAATTATTTACTTAGAAAAAATTGCAAAAAAATATGCATCACATCGAGACATGAGTCCTCTACTTATATCTAAAATATTATAAAAAATTATTATCATTTTATTGTGGTTAGGGTGGTCAGACAAACACCTACTTATTTTTTTCCTCAAATTTAAGTACTACTGCATTGAAAGTTAATTTTTTCATGAAATAGATTTTAAAAAATAAAAATAAACCTAGTAGTTTAGAAACTACATTCAATTTGCTACAGATTCTATTCTTACATATTTTTGAAATAATATAAATAACTTATTTAAATTTTACGTCAAGTTTCCTAACTATGATTTTTCTAAAAATTTTGCCACTTAAGGGCTGTTTTTTTCCATGATGATCCTGCACATACCCACCTGTCATTTAAATTTTTTGGACAACCTTCCTTGAAGACAATAATCCCTTTGAGGTAGTACTAGTGTCTAGTTAGTTAGTCTATGAAATTTCTTGGACAACCTTTGATTTGAAATAGCCCCTCGTGCAACCATCCTTTCAGTCTATTTCTAAATGGACATACCCCTTTCCTTTAATGATTAAGCTCCACAAGTTTCTATCCCTATGGTTTTTTTGATCCCTCAAATAAAATAATAAAAGATGGGCCCTACTTAGAAGAACCCCAAAATTTATTGGAGTTTGTTTCTTTCTTAAGAATCCAATTAAAGGGGCTAATTAGGTCTCTCCCTATCTAACACTCCTTCACCATTTTCAAGACACCCACAACATCTTCAAACCATTTATACTCTTTTGGAACTTGAAAAACAAAAGTCCACTTTCATTAGTGTTCTCTTTTGGGCTTTCCCTAGTGCTGGCATCTATATTGTTCTTTTGGAGGTTTGGTTGAGTCAGTGAAATATTTAAAAGTTTTTAATCGGTCCTTGTCTTTTTTTATCTCTTGTATTGGTCTAGGAGCACCTTGGCATAATAAGGCCTCTATGAAGCAATGTTTTGAAATTTGATTCAATTTTATTGTTCCTACTTTGTAAATCATGTTATTAGAGTCATGTTTCATATATTTTAGGTCATGGTTAGGTCATTTGGTGTTTATTAAGTCCAAAAGTGCAAAAATGAAAACAACATAAAAAGTTGTCAACTTAATCAAAAAGGCAATATTAAGAGATGAAGAGTCATTAGGGTTGGTTAGAGGCAATTAGAAGGCTAAAAGTCATTTTTTTTTTCCTTTAAAAAGGATCCTATATCTTTTAGAAATTTGAGGGTGGTTGAATAAAGAATAAGTTCAATGAAAATCTTTGATTTTTAATCATTTTTCTTTAGAAATCTTGCATTTCGAGGAATTGTATGAAATTGTACGGCCTTGAAGGCATAGTACAATGGTTGGATATGGTAATATTCTCAATCACCTTCATGTTACATCAAATTTCATGCATTTTAGTTAAGATTTGTGTGAGTTATTGTGGATTTACTTTAGAATGCTAAAACCCTCAGTTAGGGTAAGCAGAGATAGAAATAATTATGTTTCTCCTTTATTAATTGGTGGAATCTTCTGGTTTCTTGTGATATTATCTTAATATGAATTTTATTTCATGTTTCAATGGATTTAGGGAAAAATCATATACATAAGATGTGAGGGAATGAAGTTTCTTGACTGAAAAATTATGTGTATAGTCTGTGAAGAGAGTAATTATGAAGGCTAAGCCCTTAGGGTTTTGTGAAAATACGTTGTAAATAGAAGTTGATGCTTTGAAGAGCATATACTAGTCAAACTAAACATGTCCCAAGCACTGGACAAGTGTACTTTGGTCAAGAGTTAGTAAAGCAACAAATCCTTATGCAAATCAAGCCTAATTAGGCCTAAATCTGTCTAAAACAACAATATTTGAAGCTTGTGTTGTAAAAGTTTTGATACCCATTTTTTAATATGTTTTAGATCTGCAAGGAGGGAATTCAAAAGTGTGGATAGAATTGTGTAATAGTTCTTAGATTGTGAATTAAGCCCTGACAAATAGGTTGACAGACCTACAAGTGTTGCAAATTGGGTATGAAGGAACCATTAATAGTAAGAACTTTAAGGGATTTTGATGATTAAGTCTGAGTTATTGGTTGTTTTGGTTAAGAGATTACCAAGGTATAATTTGATCTCATTTGATATAAGGTTTGGTGTAAGCGTGAATTTAAAAAGTCCATTTCTTTGACTGATATGTTTAATAATAGCCCTATTTTGGAGACTAAAATGAAAGTAAAGTATCTGATTTTGTTAAATTGTCAAGAATAAAGGATGGGAGATGGTTTAAATTTGTTTGAAGTGAAATGGAATGGAAATTGTGTGGTCTATATTAGCCTAAATACTATTTTGGGTTAGATTACTTTAGGTTGAGTTTAAATTGTGAAGTTTAGAATAGCCATAAAGAGAGTTAATGGTAAAATGAAAGGGGAAAATGGGTAATTGTTTGTTTTGATCAAGATGAAGTTGGCTAAGGTGTTTCAAGTCTTGTAATGTTTTGGAACACTAAAGAAAAATTTGAGTGTTTGTGTTGAGTTTTGTGAAGGGAAATATAGTTGAATAAGTGTGTCAAAAGAAGGAAAGCTCAAAATTGTTTGTGACTTGTCAAATGAGATTGGGTGAGTTTGTTTCCTTCCTCTGACTCTGCATCATGTATTTTTTTAGTCCCTTCAATCATTTGTGGACCTAAATATGTAGATTTATTTCATCAAAGTTTAGAAATTTGAACCCTAGTGAACTTCATGTGCTATTATGTGATGAGAATTCCTTTCAATCTTATAGTAGAAAAAATATGCTAAGATAGATACAAAAATGTAGTTCACTCACCAAAAATGGCCACCCAACTGATTGAACATCTAAAAGCTTGGTTGTTCAAACTAACTAGACACTAGTACTAGATAGTACTTGGGTTTATCAATGGGACATTGGCTCGAATTGACCAAAATATAGCATGCAACACCTTGATGGTAAAAAATAGATTCTAAATCACTGTACTTGCAAGAAGATTTCTAAATGTGTGGGAAAAATCACTTATAGTCATTGTCCCTTGGTCGTTTTTCCCTTTCTAAGTGCCCTCACCTCTCGCTCTAGCTTTCCTCCTACCAAATGGTTCCTAGTCTTCCTCCTTGACTTAATGGCCTTGCAACACTCGTCTAGTGATGTCTCACAACTCTCCACTCAGGGGCTGGATGGAGTGGTTCTCTGTGCAACTCTCTAGTTAGGTTCTTTGTGTAATATAATATGTAATGCTCCTATGCGCGTGGAGCTAAAATTTAAAATATATAGTTTATATATATGCATTGTCAACATATAGTTTATTTTATTTTCTACATTTGAAATATAATTTTTGTATGGTGGCTTGCTAAGCTTATATAGTTGGTTTTCTCTTTCTTTATAATTTTTGATGATTTATTTCCTATGACATGATTGAATATTATCTATATTCCAAGTGATTGTTAAAAAAGGCTTATTATATGTGATGTTTAATCATGATGAATGTCTAGGAATAGGTGATTGAAATAATACTTGACTAAAGATTGATCTATATGATATTTTGTCATTTAAACATCATGGAAGAAATGCTTGTTATCAATGTCTTGTTAATGTAGCCTACAAGGTTTCTTTTCCTAGTTTTTTTGGTCTTATTCTTGTTATGACTTATTTTTTTACATTGGTCTATTACAGTAATGGATAACATATCTAGTGAATAGATTGTTTTAGTCTCTTTGATTCTTATCCTTGTGCATAACGAGTTTTCTTCTATCCTATGATTCATTGATTGTTGGTTTAACACTCATTACAACTAACATGGATATGAATTATGATGTGGGTGTGAGAAGGGATTGTTGAATATGAATGAATGGTTTAGGAAAGTACTCCTTAATCCAAATGAGTCATTTTCTTGTCATAGAGTCTGTTAAGAGACTTTAAAATTATTATATTCAATCTAGTTAATATTGACACATCTAAAGCATTCCAAAGGCACTTCAAAGATATGCTATGACATAAAGAAGATTGCTAAGGTGATGTCAATTCTTGATCCATTAGGGTAGGAAAACATAGATGCATTGGTACAAAAGGTTCCATTCAACTTGGAGGAAATTGATAATTACCTAAGGGGCTAATGTGAGATTGGACCCAGATTATATTATGATTAAAATAGCTTGGGAAAAGGGATGATGAAATGGTTAAGTATGGGAAATTGTAGAGATAAATATAACACCAAAGGAAGAACACTAGAACTAATTTTAGCACTATGGATTAATCCAAGACTCAAAATTCCACTAAGAGGCATCCCTTACCTCTTAAATTAATTCCATAGGTGGGTTTATCCTCCAATATAGTGCCATTGGTTAGCTTATCATGTGAACTTCCGTTATAAGTAGGATTGCCATACAGTTTCATAACATGCATATGCGGTTTCAAAAGGTTTATACATTCTTGTGAATTTGAAAGAAAGGCATGTTTTGACTTTTCCAATAGGTGTTAGGGTTTAATTTGACTTGGTTTTAGCATTATAATGACAAACCTTATGGTTTAGGTTCCATAAACAAAATATAATCATTTTTTTAGCTTCCTATTATCATCTTTATATTCAATGAGCTTTTTAAAGATCTTCGAAATATTCATTGATAATAAAAATGCACAAACTAATCTGTAATAGATCCAAGGTGAGGCTCAGAGAGCCTGTCATTTGAAACCATTAACCAAAGAAATGCTAAGAACAATATATGAAAGAGATGAAGAATAAGGAAACTTGTATTATTAGGAAGGAAAAGATGCCTTTATATAGCATGACCTCATGTTTGAGTCTCGAAACCCTCCCATATCCTCAACGCATGCGTCTAGGCTAACCATGTCAAGTTTCACTCCATACAAGTACAAATTAAAAAACTTCAATTTTGACGCCATTCACATGTCATTGTGTGGGGTCAACATGAGGAAACACTAGTTTTTTGGGAATGAAATAACCAAAGATATGATCAAATAATATCTAATCATAAATAGTCATAGAGTAATTAGGATTTGATCATATGGAAATTTCCAGGAGAGCTACAATAGTTGTAACGTCATGAATTAATTATGTAATGGCATAAAAATTAAAAACATCATGAATTAATTACGTAACCATATAAGTCAAATATAATGCTATCAAGAAATCAATATCAAACAGATAATATAATCGCATAACTCATACATTTCAATGGCATTGATCTTCTTCTTCATCCAACTCTATGTTTGTATCATCCAATCTAGATTCAACATTGTAAGGATTGGTCATATCATCATCATCCTCATTGATATTAGTTTTGATAATGTCATCATCCACATAGATATCATCCTCATGAACATTAACTCCTACATCATCATGATCTACTTCCTCTTCTTTGGAAATTTCATTAGGCACATCATCATCTAACTGTTGATCCTGATCATCATCTACATCATCTTCTAGTTCTTTGGTATCTTCTTCTTCCACCACATTATACTTTATCAGCCTTCCTCTTGGATCATGTCTAACAAAAAATGACCAACCCAGTTTACGTGGAACCTTTGAGTAAAATACCTGCACACATTGGCTTGGAAGAACATAGGGCTCATTTCCAGCTCACTCAATCAACCTTTTATTAGCCATGGTAAATCTATTATCATTTTCAATAATAGTTCTCTTAGGATCATTTTCGTTCAATCATAGCTTGTACCATTGGATGCTAAACAAAACTAATTTGAAGGACTTAAAGTCACACTCAAGTATATCATCCAAAATCCCATAGTATCGATTTTCTGAGACTTTTGGATGTATGTCCCTTCTAAATGAAACATTAGTCACCTAAAAGACTATAGTAATCCCAAAATCACAAGTTTTCTTCGTATCATCCAACTGTTTGATTTGAAATTTATGACCATTGCACCATATAGCCATGTGGTGTTTCACTTGCAATATGTCAAACATGTAAAAATTATTGCATCGTCAGTTGATAAATATATTTATTCTTGGCCAAATCTATGCAAAGAAAAGAAAAAAACTCAACATATATATACATCAATATAATTGAAAATAATTAAATAATATGGGTGATTAATATATTTATACATACCCGTTTATCTCTTAAACCATATGCTAAATCAATTTCCCTTGATGTAACATTGGAATCTCCATTACGATGAGCTTCTTTAACCAATGAAGCCACACCTTCCCATGTTAATGCATGATGGGATTGTTGACATCATTCAATCCATACCATCATCCAATCAAGATTGTTTGTGACGTACAAATGTAGTGCATCCCACTCTCAACCAATTGTATCAAAAAGAAATGAAATTCACAAATGACTTATAATTAGTTAATTACCACAGTATACAACCGTAATTTATAATTGATGTACCTAAAAACCTAACATCCCACTACCAATGATCTTAATATATTTCTTTAGTTTTTGATAGTTTTTTGCATAACAAGGAGAATACAAGTTAAACATAGAGGGTGTCAAGGAAATTTACATAGGGTCAAGATTCAATCCTAATGAAAATTCAATGTTGATATGGGCACTATACCCACCTCACAAAAGGCCAAAGATCATCAATATTGAAAAAGACTTTGGACACATGATGACCCTTAAAGTTGGGGAAACTGACCCTATGGCTTCAGCAGACATCATGGGAATAAGCATTGCCAAGTTCAACAAGGAAAAAACAATTTAGTTGATGAAAGAAATAAATTATTACAAAATGAAAAGTGAAAAATTAGATTTGGAAATTACTACCATGAAAGATGCCATAATGAGGATCACCTCTGGAACTGATACAAAGTTGCAGAGTGAATATGAGTAGTTGCAAGAAGAACATCAATAGCTAGCAGAAAAGATTAAGGACCTTCAGTTTGACACTGTGGCAATGATGTTGCACAAGATATTTACAAACCTGAAGAAATTCCTTGATTACTTTTGGCATGTTCACAAAAAGGACTATCAAGCCAGTTTTGAGCATTGGAGAGTGAAAAATAGATTAAGTACTAATAGACATGATATGAAACTACACGAGGGATTTGACACCAATTCCATCTCAGGAATTGACACAATCATGAGAAAGCATGACAAATATGATGAAGACTTACACTCAGAAAACACAAGGTTTGATGATACTATGAAGTTGGGATTACCCAAATTATGTGATAAGAATGGGTTTTTGAAGGAACAAGATGATTGGATGTATGAATGCAATATGATACTTCAAGAAGCATTGGATACAGTCAAAGCAGAAGGGCTATTGCTGGATGGAGCATGCAAACATATGGAATTGATGATAAAACTCAAATATGAAGCAAGAAATGAAGTGCATAATGAAAATACCCATACCTTGGATGAGTATTAAAAACATCTCTTAGTAGCTAAGTCAATGTTAGGAGAAGATTAAATTTTTTTATAAGTTTAATTAAGATTAGTAGTTGAATTATTTGCCAAAAGACAATCGGAAGAGACACCTTTGTTAGGTCTGTTGGAACTATTAAATTTTGAAAAAACTACATTCATAAATCCCTCATAGAAAACCAAATCTTGATGTAATTTCTTGTGATCACAACCAAATCTGATCCCCAAAAAATTCTCTAAGTAAAAACATTTTTATCCACATCGACAAGAGTTGGTGCAAATCTCCCCAATATCTAAGCCACAATTTTCCACTGATGATGTTTTATGTATATTGGCAAGAAATCCAAGTTGTCATATCAATCAAAGTACCTAGGAGAATACATATTAGCTGGACAAAGCTCATGGTTTCACTGACATAGGGGATCATCACCAAGAAAAATGATATCAAAATGAGATCTATCATTCAGAATGAGCTTGAGTTTTGTCGATGAAATATATTAGTGAGATATTTGTCCTCTCACACAGATGATACAAAGGAAACTACTCATCAACAAGACAAGCATCATTGGAGTGAAGCCAACAAGTCATACGAAGCAATTATGTCTTACCAGCGAATTACCATCGGTAAGAAAGTCATCGTGTCTCACCAATCAAGCACAAAAAAAGCATATCAGAAAAACAAGAAGCTATCGGTGTAAGTTCGAAAGGTTCTCTTGATGCTCCATGTCATGCCAATGATATCCGTGAGAGTTTTGGAGACATATTCAAGATTGAGGGAATGAACATCAGGAAGACTCGTAGCATCAGAGAAACTATAGAATGTCTTAGCAAAGCATGATCTCTTGCCGATGAAGATGTGAATAGATCAAAAGATCATTGGAGTGACTTTTTGTGACATTTACAAAGATTGAGAGGATAAATTGTGTATCGGTGAGAAAGATATCATGTTTCTATGACCAACAAGTTGTTTGGTTAACATTGGAAAAAACCAAATATAAAGAATTGCCCAGAATTGAAATTATCTTGTTGATATAGGGTACTTGATGTGAGAGTGAGAATTTCAAAAAGATTGTGAACTTGTGCGTAGAGCTAAAACATTAATGGCAGCATGAAAACAAAGAGATAGTTGATTTCTTGAATTGAATAGCAATAATTCAAGAAGGTATTGAGCGGAATTCACAACAAAAGAAATAGGAGGAAGGACGAAGAACTAGAGAACCTTGTAGCCAAAGGATTTTTAAAAAAATCTATGAGTTTTTTGCAATTTCATTTTCTAATTTTGTCATTTTAAAAATGGCTATAATGGAGGAAATGAGCTTAGAGGAAAAAAAAAATCAAAAAACAAAGTGAGAGTAGTCCACCCAAGAGTAAAAAAAAAAAAATTGAATTTGAAAATGAACTAGGACCTAATTGATCAATTGCCCGGCTCTGGACCTAGGGTCAGACACTCCACCTAGCTCAAGGAAGATGTAGAAAAGATAGAAGATAGGTGCATACACATAGGAGAGAAATGGACCCCAATTAGGGGATATGAGTTATTCATCTTCCATTACCACTGAAGGAACTAGTATGAATCAGTGTGTAACCCCTAGAAATTTAACCTAGGAAATTTGGTCTATCCAAATGTGTTTGTAGATGTGGAATTGATAAAAGTGTTAGCTTCCAGTTATGAACCCAAGCTAAAAGCTATTTGTTACCCTTCTAGAAAACCATTCATACACATATCAAAGGTTGTAGTCTATGAGGTTTTCAATTTAGGAGTGTGTGACAAGAAAACTGTGTATGAGGAATTGGATACTCTGTACAAGGGTTGGAGGCTACCACTGCATAGTTGTAAGAAGGATGGAAATGCAGCCCCATTAGATGATGGTGATGGTCCCCTGTTTCATGTTGAGCTATTTGAACCATACCTGAAGTACACCTATTTCTCAGTGTGCCAAGTGCTAGGGTGGATTCCCTTTGAATAAATGTCAATTGTGCCAATGGTGATAGTAGCAAATGTCCAATGCCATAACTCTCGATCTTTCGATTATGCCACACATATTTTCAATGAAATCAATGCAAGATTGATGGTGGTAAGGAATGGCTCCCCTATTTTTCATTTGAGGAATTATTAAATCTTGATGCATATGATTCTTTACTATGGGCAAGAGGGAATGTGCAGGATCATGATGGGCCAAAAAGTGGCAATATTATGGGTATTTGTAGGGTATGTGGCTGATGACTTTTTTTAACCCAAAATTGATGAAACATCAAAGGGTTTTTAGAGGAGATTCTCAGCTTTCCACCAATATAAATTATTCTTTAATTTTAATTTAATAAATTATTATTATTCATTTTCTATTATAATTATGACTATAGTCATGATCAATAGACTGATTGAAAAACATCTATAACTTTCAAACGATATCACATCTTTTAAATCTGAAACATGTGTCACATTCTATGCTTCACATACTATAAGATTAAAAAAAGAAAAATTAAATTTCATGAATTTTTGACCAAGTTAAGGTGGTCAGACATACGATTTTTTATATTTTATAAAATTTGTAATAAAAAAATCATAATTAATTATTTACTTGGAAAATAATTACAAAAAAAAATGCATCACATCCAGACATGAGTCCTATACTTATATATAAAATATTATAAAAAAATATTATCATTTTATTATGGTTAGGGTGGTCAGAAAGACACCTACTTCTTATTTTTTCCCTGAAATTTAAGTACTATTGCATTGAAATTTCAATTTTTTACCAAATAGATTTTATTTATTTTAAAATAAACCTAGTAGTGTAGAAACTACATTCAATTTTCTACAGATTCTATTCTTACATATTTTTGAAATAATATAGATAACTTATTCAAATTTTTACGTCAAGTTGCCTAACACTAATTTTTTTGAATTTTTTGCCACTTAAGGGCCTATTTTTTCCATGATGATCCTGCACATACCCAAGAATTGAAGATGTGGCCTGATAAGCTAAGGGTTTCACAATTTGATAAAGAGGGGGGTTTATTTCCAGTACAACTTTGGACTACTATATGGGCAGTAGATTTTCCAATTCATGCTTCATACATTTTGAGGAATATTTTGTAAAGCCATTGTATAAATTGTATAATCAGCCTTGTAAATATTCATTGCCTAATGAGATAAAAAGGTTCTTCAAACCCAAGGACTTTAATGGGCCTATTAATCACAATTGGGGAGACTGGTATTGTTTGGAAGATGTAATAATGATTAGGATATATGGATTTGAGGATGCACCATTTATTCTTCCAAAAATAGTACCTAATAGAATTGCATATCTTGAGATTGCCAGGAAATTAGATTATTTAGATTTCATGAATTTAAGCTCTTTTGGAAAATAGGCATTTATGATTAGCACACTTTGTTTCGGTGATTTCACTATGTTGGAAAGGGAGGGATATGATTTGGTATTGAATAAATTGTTGCCATATAACATGAAGAAAGGTCCACCTTGAAAAGGATTTGATCCAAAGGGGTATATCCACTTTGCAAGGGAAAAAATAAACTTGGGTGGGTATGATCATATACCCTATCAATATGATGATTTGATTAGAAATCTAGAAGAGGATGAAGCAGAAAGAGTGGTTGATGAGTACAATAGAGGATTTCCAGATGTTGGGATGCTATCTTCAGAGGAGGAAACACCTGGTGATAATAGGCCCCACAATACAACTGACAAAATCTCCAGATCAAGAACTCAAGCTTACAAATTTCCTCCTAGGGAGATAGAAGTTGAAACTTTAGATATAGATGCAAGATAGATTGCATATAGATCATTCATAGTTGATGATGAATTTGTAAAAACTCCAGAGTTTAAGGCTTTCTTGTATAAGAAAAAAGGGAAACAAATAAGGAAACCAGTTGGAAATACAACAACAACTAATGAAGGACAGTTGTTGGGTAACCTAGAAACAAGTGTGGATAAAGAAATGGAAGATATGACTCCTGAGAAAGGGAGAAAGATGATAGAAGATGCAAGATTCATCATTTTTCTTGAGTTAGATTTGAATTCTGCCTTAGTCTTTGATAGTTTCTTGAAGAACAATAATTCCACATATTAGCCCAACCCTGAAGGTGTGACAAATATATATGTAGGATCCAGGTACAATCCAGATGAAGGGTCACTCATGATTTGGGCCCTATATCCACCTCACAAGAAATCAGTTGTGATTGATACTAAAAAGGCATTTGGGCATGTGATGACCTTAAATGTTAGAGAGGTTGATCCCATAACCACAATAGATATTGGCATTAATGTTACTAAATTGAATAAATCACAAATTCAAATGTTGATAAAAGAAAAAGAAATGTATAGAATGAATAATGAAAGATTGCTTAAAGACAATGATCATTTGAAGGATATGGTGGGAATAACATTAGGAGCCACAAAGCAATTAACTCAAGGGGAAATTTCTCATACAAAAGATCAGTGGGTAGGATCAGATGCATATACATAGAGAAAATATGATGCACTCACTGCAATGATAAAGAAGATGCAAGCCAACTTGATGACTTGGACATGAGTAAAGTTTTGGGAACACATTTGAAAAATTATGTTGCAGAATGAGAACATAAGAGGATTGATGGGATAATCCATGAGAAACTCCAAGAAATAAGTGAAAGAGATGTTCCAAATAATGCAGCTATTGATATTGCCAATCATTTCATAAAGAGACACAAGGAATTTCAAGAAGAATTGCAGAGGGATGAACAAGGGCTAATTGATGCCACTAAGAAGGGATTACCAATGCTATTTGAAGACAAAGGACAATTGAAGGAAAATGATAATTGTATTAAGGAATGTGAATCAATGCTGTAAACAATTATGGAGGCAGCTCCAGGAGACAATTCAACACTAGATGAGGCTTGTGAGCAGAATGAATGGATGATGATCATGGAGATAGCAATTTGGAATGCACTTGGAGATGTCGACACACATGCGCATTAGGATTACCTTAATCATTTGTCAAAAATCCATTTATATCTAAATAGAGCCTAACCACTAGTTTATTATTATTGTTATGCAAAAGAATTTATGAAAGGATGTGTTCTTTCATAGTTTGTTATATTTATACCTATTCTACATGATTAGGGGAGGAGATAGACAGGAAAAAAAAGGAATATTGTAGATAGTTTTTGTAATGATGTTTTCATCAAAAAGACTTAGATGAATGCATGAAGTTTGATGAAGTTAATGAAGATATATGAATTTGTGGCTTAGTCTTTGGTATTAGTTGTCTGTGGAATTATATAGTTATTTGATTGTCTCCATTTTGATGATTTTTTGTTGTTTAAATTGGTAGATCAAGTATATATTAGTTTGTCAATACACATTTGTTGTATTTGTGTGATGTGATCATTTGGTTCTTTCAAGTAAAGATTAAATCCTTATAACCAATCACAATAACTAGAAAGTATTAATTGGATCAGTATGAAGAATCAAATAATTAGGGTTTTCATCCTATCTGAAGTAGAGTTGTCAGCCATTTACTTGCACATTTGTACAAGTTTCAAACTATATTTGTGTGTCGAACAGTTTGAATTATTGCCATCATAGGTTACACTTTTATAGATCTTCATTAGACTCCATATACCTAACAAAGCATTGGTCTTACATACTTCATTTTAGTTCATCCATTTTATATTTTACATCTATTAACTAAACATATTAGGATTAGCCTTGATATTGCTTATACAATCTATACCATAATAAATATTCAATTCTCCACTCCCACTTGCCATTGTGGAAAAATTACTTGAAAAATAAACACAAATCAAATTTGCTTCATTCATATAGGTATACCTACCTATGTCTAGGAGCACCTAAAGAGAAGAAGGTCTAAATTATTTGGCTTTGTATGTTACCCTGAAACGTACCAAGAGTTTGGAAACCTCTTGAGGCATTTTTCCTACATTTTTGAGAGCTAACAAGGTCTTCTTCTTATATATATGAAATTCAAATTGTAATATTTGATCATCAACACTTTTTAAGATTTTAACACTTCTCAACAATGAAAGACTTATTTTTTGGAGTAATACAATACCAGAACTTTTCTATTTGTGTGTGTAATATTCTTTCATTTGGAATAGTTATCAATTGTTTCTTATCAAGAAATTTAAGAAAATGTAAAATGTATTCTAATTAATCTCCATGACCATCTTATAATTACCTCTCACTTTCCTCAATCTACCTTTCCCCATTAGGTACCCCCCTTTGAATTTGTTAATGGAGTTGGGATGCCAAATGTGATCTACATGGATCTTTGCTGCAAACTTAGGAAGATATTTAGTAATGTACACCATGGTCTGGTATACCATATATCCTCCACCATAGAACCCTCAAGATGTTCTCTTTTTCTAACAAAAGCCTTCAAAAATTTCAAGTACCTCTTAACCATCTACATTGACCTTGTCTGTACAGGTCCACACAATTCAATCTCCTCAACTTGGTGTATGAGATAGTGTTCTTGTGCATTGAATTTTTTTGAAGATAGACACTTTTGCATTTCACATATTAGATGACAAATTTTTCTCCTCCAATAATTTATATCTTCTTTATGGATTCTTTAGATGACAGCCATCTACAAGTGATTCAAGGCACAAATATATTATAAAATATTTAACAAAAATATACAATATATTACATAACAAGTAAAACAAATGGAAAATATAAGATCTATACAACGAATTGAACAAATATCACTACTTACCTCATGTATTTTCCAAGATCATATATAACTTCCTTGACATTGTTGCCAAAGTTGTCTAGGAGAGATAGAGGTAGAACATACTACAACAATTATAAAATGATCTTTTCATTATTTTTCCAAAACTAGTAAACATAATACACTGAAAAGTACATGAAGTATACAAATATAAATAAAATATACCAGAATAATTACCTTAATGAAGGTATGACAATCATGCATTTTCATCTCTGACCCAAGTTCACCTTTCTTTGTTATGATATTGTTTGTGTTCATAGAAAATCCCGTGGGAACTCAAATTTTTCGTATGACTTATTTTATAGCATTGCTTTTGTTGCTTCATTAATAACCAAGGAAGGGCAATTATATTAATTTGGTCTCCATTGCTATTTAATTGAATAACATTTTTCATTGCATGATTGGCTTCTTGAATGTCACTACAAATTTTGACAACTTTCTCTTTGTCATGCCTTCCATCCAATATTTTCAATAAATTTTTTGTTATATTATTTCTAATATGCATTGTATCAAACAAATGCACAGTTTGTAGCTGCTCATAGTAGGAAACCTACTACATTGTCTAGGATAGCTTTTTAGTCCTTGTGGAAGCTGACCATTAATGCCTTTATGACCTTCATGAACATATAAGTTAAGCAAATTAACAACGAAAATCATTGTCAATTACAACATGATTAAACAAAACACAATATAAAAATATAAATTCTGAACATATCGTATATGATAGATAAACAATTTGATCCTATGTATAACCTTGATGATTAATTCTATTATATTTGATCTATTTAGGATCTAGGACAATTTCTTATAGAATGCTTAACGTAAATGATCACTTAATTATAGTGCTCAAATGAACAAATTAACATAATATAATTGCCAAGATAATGAACTGAAAAAGAAAGAGAGAAAGATAAATAGGAGAACAAACGCAATTGATAACGGAGTTCATCCCTAAGGACTACATCTCTGGGCCCCTCTCCAACGGAATGACCGATCCAATTATACTCCAAAAATAGTTACAATTGCTTCAATGACCATCTCCTTCAAGCACAACAGCATAACATTCCTCTGATGTGCGGAAATGTCTACAAAAATCTCCTGAGCATTCACTCATTCTCACCACCTTGGACTTGGGAAATCTCATCTTTACCCCTCTTTTTATACATAAAATTTTCCTAAAAAGGCTTAACCATCAAATTAATGACGTAACTCCCTCTAACAACTTGTATCATGACTAATTTGTCCTCTGAAATCTTTTGGTTGAGCTGGTTAGAGCGAATCTTACTTGTTTATGGCTTAATATGCCTTTTGGTTAAGGGTCGGCCAACAAAACATTAACAAAAGTAAACTAACTCCTATTATATTTCAAGAGCCATTAGTGGTCTATCGGTGAGTATTCTTTTTATAGGCCGCATGGTCGAGGATTCCAAACCTCCACTGGCCGTTTTTAAAACCAAAATCCAAAATGTTTAACAACAAAACAAAATGATTCACCATTTATAGCTGACGGCTACATTTGGTCGAACGGCTAGCGGCGGTTTAGGGCCCAAACAGGTTCCGGGTTCAAGCCCAAACAGAATTTTGTTGGAACAAACTCATCCGCTAGTCAAAGAGCTCGAGTACAAGGATGCCATGTGTCAAACCATCATTTGCCAGAATCTATCGATGTGTTCGCTGACGCAGATAATCCGTATGCTGACTGTGTTGCCGACTTGTCTGCCACGTGTTCCGCCACTATGATGCCATGTCTGAGTATGGATGCCACATGTCAATATATGATTGGTCCGTACAAGTGAGTCACCTACCACGTGTCTTGTGCTAATTGGTCCACTTGGTTTCTGTACTGTACAGACTAACACGTCAGCATGATGATGTCATCATCTGTACCCACAAGTCAACCAAACTTTGACTGCTTGTAACTCGAGCATACAATGTCAGATTTCAATGAAACAAAAGCCATCAGAATCATCTCGATGAGCTCTTCGCGATGACACTAGTTCTATTGATTTTTGAGATGATTACTTTTTCTTCCTTTTGGACGCCCCTGAACCCAGTTTGACTGGAAGTTTGACCAGCCATAACTTGCACAAACGGAGTCCTTTTCGCCCTGTTCAAGTTGTGTTGGAATCAAGACATCATTCTCTTTTTGATGGTGTTGAAATCTGGAGTATTGGGAACACTTCAATTTTCACTGAAAAATGTCCCCCGGATCAGGCCTTCCCACTGGAGAGCTTTTGGACCTCCGAAAGCTTGATTACTTGGAAATTAAGTGAGGGTAAAGTTCCCTCACTTTACCAATCTCCATCCATCTTCCTTTGCTTGGATGCATCCCCTTTAGGCCCACTCTGAGGTACTCAACATCTCCTCTTCGTGAAGTTCTGACATTTTTGTCGAGAATAACATCTTCTGGCAACTTTGACATGTACTCTGGTGAAAGGTCATCAACTGATGGAACTTGAATGTCTATGACTTCATCTAGGATCATTGGAGGCTCATACAGTTTCAAATTCTCAACATTGACAACCGAGTAAATATGCATGTATGGAGGAAGATTGAGGCGGAAGGCATTGGTACCAATCTTCTCAAGGATCTCAAAAGGACCATGCCTAATTGGTTTAAGCTTTTTACCTTCACCTTGCATCCTTTCCTTACTGATGTGTAACCAAACTCGGTCTCCAACCTAAAAATGATGATCAGTGCGATACTTGTCATGGCGACCCTTGTATTTTGCTTGGCTTTGTTCCAACCGTGCTTCCACTGCCTGATGAATTGCTTGGACTTTCTGGATTAACTTCAAAGCCTTCTCTACATCATGGTGTCCATCTTTAACATCATCTTTCCCAAAATCAAAATCCATCAGTGTCTTGGGCACATAACCAAAGCATGTCTCAAAAGGAGACCTCTTAGTTAAAGAGTGTGCTACATGGTTGTAGGCGTGCTGCATATAATGAAGACTCTCATCCCACAACTTAGGATGCTTGCTACAATACCCTTTGAGTAGATGCACAACTGTCCTATTTACAACCTCTATCTATCTGTCGGTCTACGGATGGAAGGCTATACTCTTCTTCAATCTGGTGTCCATGAGTCCCCACAAGGCTGACCAAAATTCCCCCAAGAATCAAGAATCTCGATCTGATACAATAGAAGTAGGTAACCCAAAATGAACCCATACAAATTGAAAGTACATATGAGCTGCCAGTTCAACAGTGACCTGTTTCTTACAAGGCATCAAAATACACATTTTGTTGAACCGATCAAGTACTACATACAAATAATCATGTCCCTTCCTAGACACAGGTAATCCCCCAACAAAGTCCATTGACACACTTTCCCATGGATGAGAAGGTATAGGTAGAGGTGTGTACAAAGCCAACTTCCTATTACTAGGCTTACTAGTTGCACACATAACACAACCTCTAATATACTTAGTTATAGTTTCCTGCATACGAGGGCAATAACAATATTTCTGTAGCTGAGACAATGTTTTGTTTACCCCAAAGTGTCCTACAATCAATGAGGTATGTGCTTCTCTAATAACATGTGCTTGTTCATCTTTTGGAACACATAATTTTCCCAAGTGATATAGTAGTTTATTCTGCACATAATAATCTTTCTCTTCTACATGTTTACCTTTCATTAAAGCATCATAGATATCCTTAAAGTTCTCATCATTAGCATATTGTTCCTAAAAACTTTCATGAACCATAGAACTATTCTGAAGGATTATCAAAGCATTCATCATAGGAGGTCTAGAAAGCATGTCTGCTATTTTGTTATGGGTACCTTTCTTATACTTAGTAACCAAATGAAACTATTGCAGAAAACCCATCCACCAAAAGTGCCTACTTTGTTGCGGTTTAGTTTGTGAGTGCAAATATTGAAGTGGCTGGTGATCAGTGTGGATTACAGTTTCTTTCCCCATTATGTAATGTTTCCATTTTTTAACACTCTGAACTAAAGCATAAAGTTCTTTATCATAAGTGGGATAGTTACTTACTGCTCTTGAAAATTTTTCAGAGTGGTAGCAAACTAGTTTACCTCCTTGCATGAGTACTTCTCCCATGGAAAATCCACTCACATATGTCTCGATCTCAAATGGTTGATGTAGATATGGTAAGGCCAAAACTGGTGCGGTGCTCAACTTTCCCTTCAAAGTTTCGAAAGCCTTCTACTGTAGACCTCCCCACTGAAAAGTTGCTCTCGTACTGGTTAATGCATGCAATGGTGATGCTATATAAGAGAAATTTGCAATAAACTTTCTCCAGTACTGAACTGCACCTAGGAAGCTTCTGACCTTTGTGACTGTACTTGGCTTAGGCCAGTTTACAATAGCTTTGACCTTTGCAGGGTCTACTTTTAATTGATCACCCCCAACGACATAGCCTAAGTACACTAAGGATGTCTTAGCAAATTCACATTTAGACATATTTACATACAATTTTTCTTTTCTCAATACATCAAAGACTTTCTTTACATGAATTACATGATCTTCCCAAGTTTGACTGAATACAAGAATATCATCTAGATAGACTATGACAAAATCATCAATAAAAGGATGAAAGACATCATTCATGACTCTCATAAAGGTAGCTGGTGCATTACAAAGCCCAAAAGGCATAACCAACCACTCAAATAGTCCCTATTTTGTCTTAAATGCAGTCTTCCAAATATCATCTTCTGCAATTCTTATCTGATGATAACCACTTCGCAAATCTAACTTAGTGAAATAAACTGCATGTTTTAACTGATCAAGTAAATCATCAATTCTGGGAAGAGGATACCTGCTTTTTACCGTTATCTTGTTCAAGGCACGGTAGTCGATGCACATCCTCCAAGTTCCATCTTTCTTTGGAACCAAGACAATTGGAGAAACACAAGGAGATGTACTAGGACAAATAACTCCTTTTTCCACCAACTCTTGAACCTGCTTTTTAATTTCCTCATTCTGCATAACAGAAAACGGTACATGTCGATATTAGGAAGTAGCACATCCTACTATAACTGGATTTCATGTTGTATCTCTCTCTTGGGCGGTAACCCCTTCGGTTCCTAAAACATGTCATCATAAGTGGAAATAATTTTGACCATTTCAGCTTTATGTTTTGGGTCACACCCCTTGAATGCCTCAAATTTATCATCTTCTTTGGATTTTACAAGCATTAATATAAAGTTCTTACTTGAGTTGACCAACCTCTTCATTTGACCAGCTTAACTAGTGTAAGATTAGTCTTCACCTTATGTTCCTATACAATGTATTCTACCCCATCTTTAAAAAGATGATACTTATTCTCACCCCTATAAAAGATTGCTTTTCTATCATAAAGATAAGGACTTCCCAACACAAGCCCACAAATATCCAAAGGGACCACATCTACTTCTACCTCATCTACAAAGTTTGCAGTGATAGAAAATCTCAATTGACACTGTTTAGTTACTTGTAATTGTGCATCATTGCAAACCCATCCAAGTGGATATGGTTTCAGATGAGGTGTTGTAGTCAAATTAAGTTTCTTTACTACTTCCTCGGATATTAAGTTGACTTGTGAACCCGTATCAAACAATGTATCAACCTTAGTGTGTTTTGTTACAACACGAATGTGAAACAATTCATTTCTTTGCTTATCAACCTTAGGAGAAGATTCTTTACTTATACTTGCACTGGCATTAGAAAAACTTGCATCAGAAGAGAGAGATATACCTTTCCGTTTACCTTGGATTCTAGTAGCAACAATCTTTGTCTCATCTTCGGAGTCAGAACCAAGATCATGTTGAAGCATTGCAGTAGTCTTCTGCTTGCCTTTATTACCTCCTTATCTTTTTTGCCTCAACTCAGGATGAAGCTTCCAACATCTTGAATCATCATGCCCCTCTTTCTTGCAATGGGAGCATGTGGGTTTCTCACCCTCTTTCTTAGTTGTAGCTTTCTTCTTCCCTTTTCCTTTATCTTTGTCTTTTTCTTTCCCTTTAGACTTACCTTGAACTTAGATGGCTTCTTGGAAAAGTTATCACTAAAAGTGTTCTTACCCCTTGACTCTATATGAGTAGCTTGAACAACCACCTCGTCTAGATTGTTGGGACTCAACATCAAAATAGTGTTCCTAAGGTAAGAATGCAAACCACCTATGTACTTAAGTAATGTGTCTTGGGTATACAAGGGAACATTTAAAGCAATAGCCCGTTTTCTAAACTCATGAGTATAATCCTAGACAGACTACCCCTTACCTTGCCTAAAGGTTTGCCAATTCATGGTTAACTATTGCATGTAACCTAAAGGATAGAATTGTTTCCTAAGGGCAGCAACAAACTCCATCCAAGACATATTAACTTGACCATGGCGAGCAATTTCTTCCTGAGTCTTACTCTCCCACCAGGTGAGAGTTGTACCTCCCAACTGGAGAGTGGCTAATTAGATCCTAGAAGCATCTTCTACTAGGCCTTGAATCCTACAGTACACTTCTACTTGATGGACCCAATCATCTAACTTCTCAGCATTTAACTCCCCACAGTATTTAGGTAACTCAAATTTTACATCTAGCTTAATAATAGGCTTAGATTTTCTCTTAAATGGATTTACATTAGAAGAAGGAGAAGGAGAAGGAGGAGAAGGGGGAGGAGAAGAAGAGGGAGAAGATGGAGGAGAAGGAGTTTCTGGAGCTTTCTCCTCTGTGTCTTTCTAATCTTCCTGCTTCTTGTGCTTTGAAGAACCTCCCTTTTCATGCTTCTTCTTTTCTACATAAAGTTCATCCACCATCGCCTTCATGTCTAGAAATAACTTCTGGAAATCCTTGTCACTGAGCTCTGAACTTTGTCCACCTTTTTCTTCCATCTGTGATGGTGGATTAGCTCTTCATCTTCCAATCTCTGGATTATGTTCAAGTTCTCCTTCACCTCATTGAAACCTGGATCTCGTTAGCATTCAATTTATGCAATACTAGCCACACACAAAGATCTAATACCAACTTGATCTATTTAGGATCTAGGACAATTGCTTATAGAATGCTTAACGTAAATGATCACTTAATTACAATACTCAAATGAACAAACTAACATAATATAATTACCAAGATAATGAACTGAAAAGAAAGAGAGAAAGATAAAGAGGAGAACAAATGCAATTGATAACGAAGTTCATCCCTAAGGACTACATCTCTGGGCCCCTCTCCAATGGAGTGACTGATCCGATTATACTCCAAAAATAGTTACAATTGCTTCAATGACTATCTCCTTCAAGCACAACAGCATAACGTTCCTTTGATGTGCGAAAATGTCTGCAAAAATCTCCTAAGCATTCTCTCATTCTCACCACCTTGGACTTGGGAAATCTCATCTTTACCCCTCTTTTTATACATAAAATTCACCTAAAAAGGCTTAACCATCAAATTAATGACATAACTCCCTCTAACAACTTGTATCATGACTAATTTTTCCTCTGAAATATTTTGGTTGAGCTAGTTAGAGCAAATCTTACTTTTTTATGGCTTAATATGCCTTTTGGTTAAGGCTTGGCCAACAAAACATTAACAAAAGTAAACTAACTCCTATTATATTTCAGGAGTCGTTGGTGGTCTATCGGTGAGTATTCTTTTTATAGGCCGCGTGGTCGGGGGTTCCAAACCTCCGCCGACCATTTTTAAAACCAAAATCCAAAACGTTTAACAACAAAAAAAAATGATTCACCATATATAGCTGACGGCTACGTTTGGTCGAACCGCTAGCGGCGGTTTCGGGCCCAAGCAGGTTCTGGGTGTAGACATCCAAAATTGTCCTCTTGCAACACCTATCTTGGCATTACATCATTTAAGCATCTTGTAGCATGTTTTTCCCTAGGTACCCATGTCATCATTTATTTAATTAAATAAATTATATTTATTTAATTAAATTCATATTCATAATCCATTCATTCTTCTAATATTAATTAAATAATTTATATTATTTAATTAATGAAATCATAAATTCAATGTTAATTAAATAAATCCAAAATTTATTTAATTAATAAAATCCTAAAAGATCTTGTCACTTTCTTTCCAAAATTGAAACTCGTGTGCATCTAATTAATTTATTTAATTAGATAATTCATCAATTATCTTCTCGTCTAAGTTTTCAAGATTTATTTCCTTTAAAACAGGAAATGAAATCTTTCCATCTTTTCTTGAAATCTTATCTCATCTTATTGTATTTCCTCTTTTGTCAAAAATCAAATCTTTGTCGAATCTTGTCAAATCTTATCTTCGTCAATGTCACGTCTCTATAAATATGGCCTCTCACAATCCATTTAGGAGGTTGATTCATCTAGCACCCAAACTCTGTCAAAATCAGTCTTCTGTCTTTATCTATCATTCTTTCTATTTGTCATTGTCATCGTCAAGTCGTCATGCTGCAGGAATGAGCACTCAACATTCCTCCATTCACAACCCTTCAAAATATCACATTCTCATGCAGGTGGAGAAGAGCAATGGAGATAAATCGAATTAGTGCGGAGATCGGTTTGCATTTGTGTTGTTTATTGTGATTTTCGTATTATTTCGTACTCTATTGCGCATGATAAGATCTAATTAGTTTATTGTTTCCATTAAACATTAAATATGATTTTTACCTTATTTACATTGGTGAACCCAACGTGAATCCTTTGATATAGCTTGCCTTTTGCAGGTTTTATTGACATTTTATTGCAGATCTGCCAGTTTTTGGACAAAACCACAAATTTTACAAAGTTCTTCATATCTTCTACAAAACTATGAACTTTTTTACAAAATTTTTACAAAATCTTTTACATCATTTCAAGAGGCTACAGTAAAAAAATCAAGGGCTTATGATCATTTTTGTGGAAGTTATTTTGATTTTAATTATTTTCATAAAATTGATTTTCTGGATGCAAATCGACAAATTTTTCAGAAATTTTTACATTTTTCAAAATATTATGAAATTATAATAGGGATCTATGTTTTACAGATTTAGTTTGGAGGTCAAATACAATGCAAAAAAATTGAATCTTTGTTTTCTATATGGTTTTCACAAATCTGCGTTTCTGAGAGCAAAATAGGGAATTTTTCTTACTTCTTTATATTTCTGGAAAGCTCCCAGAAAATTAGTAGGGGTCTCTTTTTTTATTTTTCATTTTTTAGATCAAAAATATTGTCAAATGCTAATATCTAATTCGGCTATGTCAAAAGTATTTGAAATTGAAATTTTCAGATGAACTTGTTTTTTTCTTTTCTTTGGCTGCATTATAATATTGTTTTTTGATCTTGTAGGTTATCATAAGAAGCTATAGTAGCAGCAATATCAGTCATAGATAGAAAATTGGAAAGTGAATAATCAGGTGCATACATTATAAGCTTTCATTTCTCATTAATCATTGTTTGTCACATTTCAATTTGGGGGCATAAAATAAATCATTGTTTGCAAACACATTTGGATTTGGGGTTCTTAAAATGAATATTGTCTTCAATCACATATTGAAAATTAGGTCTAAAATTAACCACTGTCTTCGTACACATTTGATTTGGGATCTAAAAAGAACAATCGCTTGAACTATTTTACACACATTTCATTTCTAAGGGAAATTAATCTTTGCGAGTGTGAATCAAGTGTGTGTGTTCTCCAAAACACCTCACTTGGTTTTCTTTTGTCATACCCTTCATAGGAGGCCTACTTGGAGCACACACCCCTCCAAGGGACGACCTCAATAGAGTGTGAATCCAAAGACACGCTCATTTGGGAGTTGAAATCTTGTCACTCTGAGCTAAGCCCCAAAGAACTTTATACCTTTTGGAAGTGAAGGTGAAGGGTGGGTTACCCCTTTCTCCCAGCTTATTAGCAGGATTTTTCTTTCAAATCATCCTTAGTCAACTTGCTGCAAACAAGCTTGAGACCTAATTGGCCATACCCCATTTAACTAGTCATAGGGATTGTTGTTGTGTATTCAAGTGCTTGCTTAATCATACCATTAATCTTCAAAGATAGATTTATCATTGTGTTTGGTGTGTGTTCATGCATTTACATGTGAAATATTGTGTTTGATAGTACCCAAGTCAAACTCCCAATACAAAACTTTTCCACATCATCCAAGTCATCCAATCTTGTCATTCCACATCATATCCTAATCATCATCATCATCTCTTCAATCCAATCAACATCATTTTACACCATGAAAACATTGGAAGACATAGCACAAGAGCTTATTCACGTGCTTCATGAAGTTCAAACAAGCCAATCACCTTCAAAACAACAAATCATTCACAGCGCCCATAGCATTATCCAACATCTTCAAACAAACCAATCACCTCAAATGCAACAACTCATAGCACAAATCCAATACCTCATGGCCAATTGTCAAGTCCAACAAGCACATCATCAAGTCCAATCACCACATCTACACATTTCACATCAACCCTATGTGTCACCTATATCATCATATCAACCTCATCCATCCACATATCAAGTTTCCCCTTCATCAACCTATCACAACTCTTCTAATGTCAATCCTTATCCATACCAATCCACCTCTCAACAATCATTACCCTATACAACCCCTCAATCATCATTACAACAAAAAATCATATCACAAGTCCAAACAACATTTCAACCTCAACACATTCAACCCCAATCCTATGCGTCACCTTCATCGTCGTGCCAACCTAACCCATTTACCTATCATGTCAATGCCACATCCACATGTCCACCCATATCACAACAAGAACGTAGCTTCCCAAGTCCACATTGGCAACAACATCAAGATCCTTTAAGTCTTAATGCCACCTTTGACAAGGGGAACACCAATCTAGTCCATGTACCCTTACCACCATCCAATCAAATGCCTATCCATAAGCCACCATGTCCAAGTCCTAATTCATTGGAATATCCACCTTCTGATCCATCAAACTCTTCATTACCCCCACCATCATCTAATCCTCCATCAAATCAAGGCCTTACATTTAGATATTTAAAACATAAATTGATGGCATTACATAAATCCACCAATCCACCTACAAAGGATGTGACCCAAGGGCTACAAGAAAGGAATCAATTGCCACCATGTCATTCAACACATATACTTGAACATACCAAAGAGTCTTCAAATGTCATGCCAAGTCCTTCAAGTCAACCATGTCATCCACAACCCCTTGAGCCAATTCGAGAGTCTCCCGTCATAAGTCCAAGTCACCCTCTTTCATGCTCCTATGTTTTTGACCATCAAGAACATGTCAAGTCTCTTCAAGAGTCATCCCCTTCCACTTCCATGCAAGAAACCCAAGAGTTATGTCAAGAGTCTACTCCCAAGCATGTGGAAACATCAAGCCCTAGTCCTAATCAAGATCAAATCATTTTCATCCAAACCATCCATAATCTCTATCATTTTTATGATCAAGATAATATCCATAATGATGAAGATCCTATCCATGAGAAACTTGATCCTATACCCGTCCATGAAAAATATATTCCAAATTCACCTCCACCTAGTCCTATCCATGATCCATCAACATCCACTTCCCTTGATGAGACAAGTGCCTCCCAAGCACACATAGAAGATCAAACAAATACCTTGGATCTAAGTGAACACAATGCTAATCAAGATCCCAATGATCCCATGTCACCCACTATCAACCCCATTACAAGTCCTCCATCATATCCTATTGGTCTTTCTACCCTCATTCATGAATGTTCCTCCTTCGAACAACAACAACCATTATCTTCTCCATCCAGTAAGGAACTCATGTCTAGTGCTTCACCTACACCTAGTCCCATTGTCCATTGCACACTCCAAAATATGAACCACCAAGGTAAAGGTTTAGGCCTTCATGAACAAGATATTTTGGAGCCCATCCATGTCAAAGTCCCTCCATGCTCTTATGACCTTGGACATACATCTCAAGGAAACCAATCTCAAGATGTTGGTATTTCCTCCATGCATCCTAAGTCCACTTTCCATCATAAAACCTATCATATGCCTAAAACATATGTTTCCATTCCACCACCGTCATCCTACAAATGTCAAAAGCATGTGACCATACACTTCCCTCCATCCACTCTACCACCATTGATTCCAACTCCTAATGTCTCTCCATCCACTTTACCACCATTACTCCCAACACCTAATATCCCTACCATTCAATCCACTTATCCATTTATCCATAAATCCTCTAAACATCTTAATCATGACCAATCAATGCACACATTGTCTAAACATAAAGCTTCCACTCATTCCACCAAACCCAAGGGATTCCAAAATAAAAATTTGGATGCCTCTACACATAAAGTCAAAAATTCTAATGGTCCTAATGCCTTAGCATACAATTTCAAAAAGTCAAAGCCAAGTACATCTAAAAGGCTATATAAGCCCATACCTCCAAAATTAAAGGCCAAAACTCAAATGGTTTGGGTGCCTAAGCAAAAGGTAATCAAGTCAACCGAGGCATCTACATCACAAAAATCCCAACCATCCCCTCCCATCCAAAATACACATCCCATTCAAAAATATCATATTCCATCCCACAAGCCAAACAAAAATCATACAAATATCAAGTCTATGTGGGTACGTAAGGCACTTCATCCACCACCTCCTAAGAAAACATCTCCATTGCTTCCTACACCCCATCGACATCAAAAGCTTTAATGTTTATCACAGTGTGTGCAACCATTGGTCATGGTTCCTTTCCATTTCACACCAATTCCACATACCTCCATCTCCCCACCCTTCACTCATTATCCTACATATCTCCCCCATCATCTTCCTATGGTCCATGCTTTTGGCTAAGCCTCCCCATTCATCTTTTGCATAAGTCCCATATAATCCCTATCATCTTCCCAACATAATCTACATCATAATCCATGATCTACCTACTCCATCTCCCTTTCATGTCATCCCTTACCAACATCTATGAGCATCATGGCATTTGACAGGGTCCATGCAATGACATCCATCCCTAGTGGGACTATCACCTTTCATGCAACTAGACACTTAAGTCCCTCCTATCCAAAAGTCAAAAAGTCAAAAATAATAAAAGAAAGAATAAAACAAAAAGAGTAAAGATAAATCCCTTTGTCCAACGGTGAAAACCTGGTAAACAGGCACCTTGGATAAGTACCATGATGAAAACCTGGCAAACAAGCATCATGCGTAGGTTGATCTTCTATGTCACTTACACTTGGGGGCACAATGTCTTATCTATCCAACCTATCATTCCTGTCATATCATTTCCATCCTACCTACCATCTTTGGCCATCATACATACCTATCATATCAAGTCCATTCATCCACCCTTCTTCTTTTGATCTTGATGAAGATATGGGGGCAAAGGTTGAAACATGCTTTGAGTATCTCTTGACATACCTCATCTATCTAAACCAATCATGTCATTATCCTATTGTCATACATTTTGTCTAGAAAAAATCCTAACTCTTGTACCTAGAATGGGGCATGTTATTCCTATGCGACATAGTCTTTGGAGATCACATCCTTGCTCTCTTATGATGCATACATCAATACCATCCATCCATCTATCACGAGCCTTTTATCCCTTATCCCATCACCCACCCTTGCACCTAGACTTGGTTTTCCCCTTGTCATTGGTATCTAGCACAAAGGCTACTCAATTTTTCATCATTTGACACCTCAAAACATTTCAAAAGTCCAAAAAAAGTCAAAACATGTCAAAAGTCCAAACAAAAAAAAAAGTCAAAACATTCCAAAAGTCCAAAAAAAGTCAAAACATTTCAAAAGTCCAAAAAAATTCAAAACATTTCAAAAGTCCTAAAAAATCAAAACATTTTAAAATGCAAAAAAATCAAAATATCCCCAAAAAATACAAAAAAATCAAATAGCCAAGAAAAATCCAAGCAATAATCCAAATGCAAGTCAATCCTTAATCCATACCAATCAAGTTGATCAATCTTGTCAAATTATCCAATCGCATCCTTTGGTCTTGATCCTAATCTTGTTGTAAACCCAATCAATCAAAGTCAATCTATCAATTATCAGTCATTCTTGTGTTGCTCTAGGGATATGTCACTCCCTGCAGTGACAACACTATCATCATCAATCAAAATCAGTCAATCAATCAATGGTTTATAACTTGACAGGGGCAATACCTTGTTTGTTTTTGTATCATTTGTGCATGCTTGCTTGCTTGCTTGTGTGTGTTATCATTTTATCTTGCATTTGTATCAAATCCATATCATTCCAGCTAATATTCATATCTTGTGTGTGTTGGAATATCTTTTTGCAATATCCTTTGCATCTAAGGTTACATATTACCTTTTGTGCATTAGGACTTTAATGCTCTAAGTCTACTTCCTCATACGTCTAAACAAGGTTGTATTACGCTGGGGCATGAGACACATCGTCACCTTGGTCCTTATATCTTGGTGCATAACGTCTAGTGCTATATCAAACATCATGGTTACTCATCTTTCATTGTAGCATAACGTATCATCCATTCCTTTATCTATAGTTCTTGACCCATCCCTTTCATTTCGAGAGCCTGCCCGTGTTTGTTCAACCCGCCTATCCTCTCGAGGGGGCATCATCATATTCTGATATCATTATCCATTTTTCTCTATCCATACCTTCGTTTCTTTGAAATGATGTTACTCGACACAAATCACATCATCTCGAACATCATCTCAAAGAGGGGCAAAATGTAGACATCCAAAATTGTCCTCTTGCAACACCTGTCTCGGCATTACATCATTTAGGCATCTTGTAGCATGTTTTTCCCTAGGTACCCATGTAATCATTTATTTAATTAAATAAATTATATTTATTTAATTAAATTCATATTCATAATCCATTCATTCTTCTAATATTAATTAAATAATTTATATTATTTAATTACTAAAATCATAAATTCAATGTTAATTAAATAAATCCTAAGAGATCTTGTCGCTTTCTTTCCAAAATTGAAACTCGTGTGCATCTAATTAATTTATTTAATTAGATAATTCATCAATTATCTTCTCGTCTAAGTTTTCAATATTTATTTCCTTTAAAACAGGAAATGAAATCTTTCCATCTTTTCTTGAAATCTTAACTCATCTTGTTGTATTTCCTCTTTTGTCAAAAATCAAATCCTTGTCAAATCTTGTCAAATCTTATCTTCGTCAACATCATGTCTCTATAAATATGGCCTCTCGCAATCCATTTAGGAGGTTGATTCATCTAGCACCCAAACTCTATCAAAATCAGTCTTCTGTCTTTATCTATCATTCTTTCTATTTGTCATTGTCATCGTCAAGTCGTCATGCTGCAAGAATGAGCACTCAACATTCCTCCATTGTCAACCCTTCAAAATCTCGCATTCTCATGTAGGTGGAGAAGAGCAATGGAGATAAATCAAATTAGTACGGAAATCGGTTTGCATTTGTGTTGTTTATTGTGATTTTCATATTATTTCGTACTCTACTGTGTATGATAAGATCTAATTAGTTTATTGTTTCCATTAAACATTAAATCTGATTTTTACCTTATTTACACCGGGTTCGAGCTCGAACAGAATTTTGTTGGAACAAACTCATCCGCTGGTCAAAGAGTGTGAGTACAAGGATGCCACATGTCAAACCATCATTCGCCAAAATCTGTCGATGTGTCTGCTGACGTAGATAATCCGTACACTGATTGTGTTGCCGACTTGTTTGCCACGTGTTCCGCCACTATGATGCCATGTCCGAGTATGGATGCCACGTGTCAATATATGATTGGTCCGTACAAGTGAGTCACCCACCACGTGTCTTGCGCTGATTGGTCCACTTGGCTTCCGTACTGTACAGACTGACATGTCAGCATGATGACGTCATCATCTGTACCCACAAGTCAACCAAACTATGACTACTTGTAACTCGAGCATACAATGTCGGATATCGACAAAACGAACGTCGTCAGAATCATCTCGATGAGCTCTTTGCGATGAGGCTAGTTCTGTCAATTTTTGAGATGATTATTTTTTCCACCTTCTGGATGCCCCTGAAGCCAGTTTGACCGGCCATAACTTGCACAAACGGAGTCCTTTTCGCCCCGTTCAAGTTGTGTTGGAATCAAGACGTCATTCTCTTTCTGATGGTGCTAAAATCTAGAGTATTGGTAACACTTCAATTTTCACTGAAAAATGTCCCTCGGATCAATATTCCAACTTCCATAGGTGAGGTGTCATTATTCATGGTTTTGATGTAGTCTCTTCTTTCCCATTGAAAATATGTTTTTCAGTAGTTTGATACTTATGATTTATGTGGAGGAAGTGCTTATACTCATCAAACACCTACTTTCCTAAACTTGTTGAATGATGAGATTTCATCTTTGGACCATAAACTGGACATGCAAATTTTCCCTTTGTTGGAAGACCTGCAGGATCATATATAATTGGATTAAATATGTCATTTTTTATAATTATATATAATGAATAGATTATTTAAAACAAATGCATGATATCTACTTTATAAAATTAAATATCATTAAAGTGCAGTCAAACATTATAACATACCACAAAAATGTGTTAGCCCTAGGGCATCATGAATTGTCCATACAAGAATTGCATGGAATTGAAATTGTCTTTGTCCTATTGGTCTAGAGACGTCATACATAGTGACGCCATTCCATAACTTTAGTAACTCGTCGATAAGAGGCTTGATATATGCATTCATATATTTAACTTGGCACTTACCTAGTTGAATAAACATAAACATTACATAATTATTATAACCATTTTATTGCAATATACATAAATTAATGTACATGACTATTAAATAAAAAAATATAAGTCATTATGCAACAAATAAGACCAATGAGATGCTACTACGTTAAATAAAATTGATGTAAGAAAATACTTGGAACAATCATTGCCAACATTATGTGCTCCCTCTTTATTGACATCCATGGAGGAATGTTATTGATCATAACTAAAATAGGCCACACCGAGTAAATAGATCTCAGCTCTCCAAATGGATTGACACTGTCTGCTGCTAATGAAAGCCTGAGATTACAAGGTTCTTCTTTAATGTGTGGCCATTTTTCCTCCATGTCCCTAAATGAAGAACCATCTGTAGGCATTCGAATAATGTCATGCCCACTTCTATTCCGTGCATGGTAATCCATAAATTGCGCTAAGTTTTTTCACCTAAATAATCGTTGCATATGTGGAATAATGGGAATATAACGAAGAACCTTGTGAAACACCTTTTTTGTTAGTTGATATATTTGATATCTACTACTATGACATTTTGGGCATTCTGTTGCAAATTCATGTTGTTTTTGATATATAATATGATCATTGGGACGTGCATCTATTGCTTGATACTCCATTCAAATATATTTTATAATGGGAGATAAATCTCAATATGAGTGAGGTAAAATATTTGATGGTGGTAACAAAAATTTACTTATCAATCTACAACAAAAAAATAATTTGTTAATATAAATAATATTAATGGTACATATTTCATCCTTTATTTACTAGTGATGAACTAACAACAAAAATAGATGAAAAAATATGGCATATATGACATACCTTAAAATTTGTGAGATTTCTATGTTGGATAAACCATTCATAGCCTTCAATTTCATCAACAACAATACAACATAGATAAGAGTTGTTTGGGAGCCTTCATAAAGGAGCTTGTATGCCTTCTCATGTACAAGTAAATCATGAGCATCATTAAAGTAATCTCAATCATCATGATCAGCTATGCCACTAAATGTGTCATGGATCAATGTATTTGTACCATCATCTTCAACTGTGTTTTCTAGCACATGATCATCTTCTTCCATAGGATCATTAACTTCATCTTCAATATTCACAGCTCTATGTTCCTCTGCTTGCAAAACCACATTCTCTAGGCGGTGATAATCCATATCATGTGCCCTATGGTGCCCCACCTTTATAATAATGATTTCACAATTAAACCATGATCATGATCAAGTGATTTTTTATATATATATAAAATTTTAAAACGATATAAATATTTACAAATTCAATCAATATAAAGACATTTAATGAACAAATTACCAATGGATGATAATCATGCCCCCCTTCAATGTGACCATGTTTCCTACAATGTTTCTTAGTTTTTGTGATTAAAATTATTCTTGTCTTTAAGCCCTTCAATTATTGCAATGACAATAAAATTTTCCAGCACCCTTTCTTTTCAATCTAGCCCACAATCTAGCAAGTGTCTCTTCATTTTGTTCTGCACTAATATTATCTGACATGATTTTTCTTTACCAAGCTTGAATATTTAGATCTTCAAAAATTATCAAACTCACACTCCAATAATTTTTAATCATAGATAGGTAAGAAAATCTAATAATTCTAATATTTTGCACCAAAAAAATCAGCCTATAACCACCACAAATTGTCACAAGTATAGAAAATTCATAAGTATATCAAATTCACAAGTATAGAAAATTAACAAGTATAGAAAATTTGCAAGTATAGAAAAACACTGTCACAAGTATAGATAAAATGTCGAACTCACTTTTATTTATTCAAAAACATTTGTCAGAACCCAGACAAATGCAAACCATATACCGTCGGCCCACAAATTAAGGAGGCTAACCATATGTCAGCCCACAAATTGATGGAAGGGGATGGTTTACTTTAAGTGTATGTCGAATAGCAACAAAAATCATGGAGCATTGCAATTTTGATGAATGATTGGCATCAATTTTTTAAAAAATTGAAAAGTTCACATTAAATACACAAGTACCCAATGATCCATCTAATTATACATCTTTCATCGGAAAGTTTAGTTGTATTTTGTAGTCAAATGAGTTAGTGTCATCTTCCCACTAGAGAGATGACTATCACATTATAGGACATACATCACATACTCTGAGTTCCTATTCACATCAAGTTCACCAAAATGAAATGAAGAAAAAGTGGTTAGGGAGATGCTAGCATATGGTTTACGACATAGAGCATACCCACACATACCTTTCCAATTTCATTCTAGGGTAACCCTTGAGATCTCTTTGCAATGGAGAAAGAGATCTTGCTAAGGGTTGTCCTAGGGGATGAAGATGATCTATTAAGGGGTTCACCACCAAGTTTAAACTTGGAAAACATAATGGAATACACAACGAAATGTAAAGCCCTAATTGAGTTTCATGATCTACAAAATGACTTAAAACTACCAACAAAATAGAACATAAACATAATGAAATAAATGATGTACACTTGGGAATCTATAAGTCAATGAAAGCAATTCTAAAACTTTGTAAAATCTAACTTTTTAACCAACTGGGACTCATTCACCAACATGGGTGAATCAGTCCCACATCAAGGTTTCTGCCCAAAAAGTTGTTTTGGGAAAAAGGGTACTGGAATCTACAAATAGATCTAGAAGACACCTTCAGTGGGACTCATTTTCTAATTGTGGTGAATCATTCCTGCTCCACCTTTTTAGAAATTGAAAGCTCTAATTTGCACTCCAACACCTACTTTTTCCTTCCAAACTAAGTTTTGGATCCAAACTCATTAAACACTTGCAAAACAAAATATATCTTTATTTTCTTAAGGGGTTTTTGCCTAGGTCAAACCCCTAATTTGGTAATTAAACCTTAATGGAAATAATGAAATGTGCATGAAAACCCTATCTTTAAGTGTGTCATAATACTAAGAAATTTGAAACATGATGCAATACTATTCTAATATACAAGAACAAGATGTAGAAATGAAACTTGAATGATGCAAAACTCACTTTAAGAAATATATAATCACCTCAAGTGAGTCTCAATGATGTGTAAACCTTCCTTAGGCTAAAAGTAGAGTGACAATGGAAGATGGAATCACTTAGAAAACAAGTCATTAGGCTTGGCTTGATGGCTAGTTGCATCTCCGTAACCTATAATTCCTCATGATTCACTATAGACATCTATGTTCAACCCTTGACAATGCTATATCGCGAATGTAAGTGAGCTTGGAGACTTGTAAAAACACTTTAATGCTACTCCAAAGCTTCAACTTTACTTGCTCTTGAAACTTGAATGATCTTCTAAAAGATTCTCAACATTTGAATCTTGAATTTTCTCTTGAAAATGCTTGCTCAAATGGCTTAGAGATGATTAAAATGGCCTAAAAACTTTCCTTCATAGGCATTAACACTTAATTGGCCGTTATTTAGTTCTCAAAGGTTGACATCTACCAAAAAATTGAATTAAATTGGTGAATTTCACGTTTAAAATTGAAAAATGCCCCAAATGGGACTCATTCGCCACCCTTGGAAAATGGGTCCCACCTAAGGGGACTCATTCACCCAAGGTGGCAAATGAGTCCCACCTAAGGTTTTTGAGGTAGGTTTTTGAGAATTTTGGGGTTTTTAGTAATTTTGTGGGATTTTTGAGTAAAATGAGCCTCAAGATCCAACATAATGGGTCTTAGGGGCCTATAAATGATGAATTAAAGGGGTAATTAATGAAAAGGTCTAAAATAGGTCTAGATTAAATGAGAAATTGGCCTATCACCATGAAGGGAGTCAATTTTCGTCATTACAGTTATAACTATATATCTACTAGAAAATAATAATATGAACAAGAAAAATATTTAAATATATATTTAGATTACAATAAAAAATATTAAATAAGCATGCAAAGTAAATGACCAAAATGAAAAAATATGTTAATCAAAGAATATAAAAACCCAAATAAGAAGTATATAAAAATATACTTCATATAAATACAAAAGTCTATTTCTAGTATGTATGCATGTATGTATGTATGTATGTATGTATGTATGTAATGTATGTGTGTGTATGTATGTATGTATGTATGTATGTATGTATGTATGTATGTATGTCTGTATGTATGTATGTATGTATGTATGTACATGTGTATGTATGTATAATAAGCAATAAAACATGCATATATGAAAATCTAAGGAAAAAAGGAAAAAGATAATAAATAACAATAAGAACATAAATAGCAAATAAAATTAAAAAGGACAAAAATGGAAAAAGAGCTTAAAAATATATTAACCTTATAAAATATTAAAAAGAATTGAAAATGAAAGAAAATAGGAAAAATTAGAAAAAGGAGGAAATAAGACAGAATAAAGTAGAAAAAATGGAAGGAAAAAGACAACACGATGAAAACTACAGAGAGAAACAACAAGGAAAAGAGCAAATAAGAGATGGTTAAAAAATACAATAAATAAAAAATGAAACATTAAAAGCAAAGAAGTGAGCTAAAGGGAGAACACAAAGACCTAAAAGAGGTAGGACCAAGAGCCAAGACAAAGTAAGGAGTAAAATAGGAGATGAAAAAATTGGGGGGAGAAGAAAGACTACCAGGTTTAGGGGGGTGGGAAGAGCCAAAGGGGAGGAGAGTGGAGGAGGGTGGGTTGAACAAGGAGGCAAAGAGAGAGGAGGAGAAAGAAAGAGACAAAAGGGGATAAAAGATGATAAAGAGGTTGAAGAGAAGGAGAGAAATCAATGAGGCGTGTGAGAGGTTAGGGAGCTAAGGAGAGGTTGTCAGGTAGGGCTAGCATGCCAACAATCATCTCTACTGAGGTTGGTAACATTGTTCTTAATGAAGATGGCCTCTTAGAGTTTGCACTTGAAGAAATTTTCTTCTTTAATGAGAACTTGGGTGAACTCAAGGAAGATGTGACATTTGGTGTTGTGGGAGTGCTTGACAAGCGAATATTTGGAGAAACAATCATGCCTTATGTCAACACTATGCTCTTTAGTTCTAGTGTTGATAGATCTACCCATTTTACCAATGTATGGGGTTCCACATGAGAAATAAATCTTGTAGACTCCAAACTATTCTAGTGAAGGTAAGGTGTCCTTAGTGGAAGGCATGAGCTTTCTACTGGTAGAGATAGGTTTGAAGGAACAATTAATTCCTTTTTTATGATGGATTTTTTCAATCTTATTCAAGATTCCTTCAACATAGGGAATGGTGGAAAATTGGGAGGCTTGAGAATTAGGCTTCGGTAGGGGATTAGCTCAAACTTTAGCACAGTTGAAAGCTTAGAGAATGCATTAACTATGGTAACCATTAAGCTTGAAAACATGGTAGAGGTGGGACAACTCTTGCTCAAGGTGGTCATTATCACATATGTAGTGGTCTCAAATTGCAAGTGTGTAAATAATACTTGCTTTTTGAGTAGGGTGGTGGTGGGATGAGGCAAGCAAGTAGAGGTCAATGTGAGTTGGTTTTCTATAGACACAACGAGCTATGGTACTATCAACTTTTCTAATAATGGGAACATCAAGGAAATGAAATTGGTTGTTGGATTCAATTTATTTGGTGAATTGAATGCACTTAAGTAGGTTATTTAAGTGTGAGTGGAAAAGTTTGAGGTTCTCAAGACTGTGGGGCCAACAAACGTTGGTGTCATCCACATAGCATTTCCACCAACGAGGCTTGAGAGGAAAGGAGTTGAGGGAAAGGTTCTCAAAATTCTCCATGTAGAGGTTGGCTATAACAAGGGATAAAGGGGAACCCATAGCAACTCCATCCACTTGCATAGAAACCACATTTTGGAAAGTGAAGAAAGTGCAACAAAGGCAGAGGTCAACAAGAGAAGTGATTTCAAGTTTGGTTTTGCATTTGACCAACTCCATAGAGTTAGTAAGGGGGACTTTGGTGAATAAAGAGACCAAATCAAAGCTAACAAGGAAAACACTACGGGAAATGAAAATACATCTCCAAAAATTAAATGAGGAAAACCCTATGGGAAACAAAAAACACATCTCGAAAAAGTAAATGACATATCAAAGAGAGACTATGTATCCCCCCATAACATGATGATGACTTCTCTAAATGTTGCTCAAATGCTCCATGTCAAGAGTTGATATAGAATAGGTACCAAAGAATTGATGTGAACAATTTATGGATGGTCTTGATGAAACATGTTTGAATTCTAATGCAAGAATAAATGTTCTACTAGAAAGAATCTTTGAATGTTCTTAGTGAAGCGACTCTAAAACTCATGTAGAAGATGATGGTGGATGAATTGATCATCTTTCAAGTTATTCTTTTTATTCATTTTCATAGTTTTTGAGTGTCAAACATAAAATCAAAGAAGAAATACAAAAGAAATATAAAATGTTCAAGGTAGAATTACAATGATAACCCCCTTGATTATTTTAATCCCACCTAAGTTGACACTCTATAAGTTTTAGTGCATATAACAATTTCAATGGAACAAATAATGGCTCTTTAAAATTGAGTGTGATATCATTTTCTTTGAAATGGGCAATTGATTTTCACTTTTATAGGAGCTTGATTAAATGTGAGTAGCCAATCAAAAGCTACAATAATCATTTATGTCTAATTATGCACTAAAAAACTAAAAGTTCTCTTTTATAGGAGACAAAATATGTCTTAAACAACACATTTTTCACATTATCTACATGCTATTTTGTCTATCTCAAAAAGAACTTTCCGACAACTATTTGCAATCAAAATTTTGACTTTTCATTTAAAAATTATAATAAAAAAAAAATGTGCCCCCTTTTACTAGTACTTGACTGACACTTGGTAGTCTTTCTAGCAAAAAAAATATAAAAAAAATGTCAATTTTGATAGTTAAATAAGTGCAAACTTTTGCATCTGTTATTAGTGGTTAGACTAGTTTTGCAATCTTAAAATAAATGTAATGAGTATAAAAAGCTAGTCATAGAACTTTGTCGACTATTTGACCAAGTCGAAGGGAGACGTGTGAGGGTTGACCGTTCTTTTGAAGATTTTTGTAGCCCACATGGAGAGTTACACTTTTTTAAAGGTAAGATTTTAAAAAATTGAGTCCTGCATGGAATAAATTGATTGACCTGTTCTTAAGGCTAGCTCAAGTTCCGTTGACAAATGCAAATTTTGGCATCCCCAACGACCAGGCCAGTCGAACCATGCGCAATTTCTTGCTGGCTCAACGCTTATCCTTAATTCAATCGAGAGATACCAACATGCAGGAAACTAAACTCCAGTTGTCACGCCCCTCTCAGATTTAGTATGCTAAAATCCAGCAACTTGCAAACAACAATAGCTAGAAGAAATAATACGAAAAAGAAGGCCGCTGGAATCCGCACAGCGAAAAAAACAATTGATTTATCTATGCGTGGAGAACTCTTTGTAGTGGAGGTGGTGTGGAAGTTTAATGCCTCGAAGGAAGCCGCCAATGCTAGAGCAATCTGCAATTTATTATAGAGAAGAGTAAACATTCACTTCGATAGATGTTCGAGGAAGGAATCATTGAGTTTGAATGCCGCCATAGCTCGATTGAGACTTTGTCATGGCACTACCCACGCTCTCAACATCTAACTGTGCTCTCATCCTCCATATCAATCAGCTGGCATAGGGCGACTTCCCCAGATGTGCACTGAGCTTCATAGGTCGAATCATTTTATGGCAGATGATGTCGACTGGTAGCGTAAAGCTGGGGTCTACGTGACTGCTGCAAATCAAACTCGGGCTCATCACAGACTTGGACCTTTCTATCTCAAATTAGGACATATAGAAAATGCCAAAAAACAATTGCAATGTTGTGCAGGCCACTTTGTTGCAACAAGCCGCAACAGTGATATGTATGGTGGTCGCTGTGTATGTGGACAAATGTGAAGGAGACATGGCTTTAAATAATGCAACTGCCAATATACCAAGCGCCAAGTCGATGTGCATGCTTGCATTCATGGTGTGCGTAGGTCTCAAATAATTGCACCTCTGTCAATCCACAACTATTGCCTGCGCAGCGCCGTGAATATCTATTTTGTCATGTGAGAGACAGAAGCCACGTGGAGAAGGAGGCCAATGGAGCTGCTGTGAGCTGGACTTTAGGCGCCTGTGGATGGTAAATCCTGCCTTCACAAAAGAATTGCATGCTAGGAAACAATGCGAATCAGCTTGCAATGGATGTGAGCACAGGTGATGGATCAGCCTCCAAATCTCACCACAGTACAAATGAGAAGAAGATGCAAAATTTTGGGAAGGGTTTTGCTAATCTTGTTATGATATCATTTTGTGATTTCCAAGATCATAAATATAAAAACCTGAAACTTCTACAAAATACTTGCACACTAAGCTTAAGTGATCTTATCAAGAGAATGATACAAGACTTGAGATAATGTGCAATGTGAACTTGTTGAAATAGGAAAGATGGTGAGGTTAGTCAAGTTGAATACAATGACTGACTAACCCTTCATTAATGGAACACTTGTTAAATCACATGGCAAGTGTTATGTGAGTGACAAGTGACCATGCAAGATGTGTCCCACAAAGTGAGAACACTTGTCTCAACCACATGAGGTGAGAAAAAAATGTAGAAGTCCCTTAGTGAAGACTTAAGCAATAACTAGTTTGATAAAGTCACTATTTACGTCAACAATATATTTTGAATAGATCTTTGATAGTGAGGGCTTTGTCAATGGTGATCCCCTTATCAATAATTTCATCAAAAGTGGATATGCAATGGAATTGCAAATTAAAAGTCATTTTGAGATTAATATTTGTGATCAAAAGATGGATAAGTTACTTTTCTTGTATTGGTGAATGAAAGTGGCTAGCCAAAATCCTACATTATTGAAGGAAAGAAGCAAACCATTCCTTATTTTGTTGTTTTTTGTTATAGATATATAGCATAGTTAACTCATTTTCAACATTATAGGACAAATGAATTACAAATTTATATACCAAATTAACAAAAAAATTAATGGATCCTTGAGGTAGGTGTAAGAACCACTCATGTGATTGTCCTTCTAAACTATGAGGAAACATGACTCTCTTAAGGTGTATGTTGCTATTGGAAACTTCATTACATGTAATAAAAATGATTTGAGATAGAGTCACCTAAGGTATATTTGTAATGGGAGGGTGAGATGATCGAGTGTGAGGAAAGGTAACAAATACCCCATCAAGTGTACTATAGTTATTGAATTTGTTGTGACATAAATGTTTTGGTTTAGTAATTGTTGTAGATTCTTGTTACATAAGGTTAATAAACATAAACCTATCAAAGTGAGGTAATAATTTGGATTCTTCTTCAACTAATTGTCTCAGTATCTCTATCAAGATTGGTGAGACAATGTAGGTAGTTTTGTGTAGTGATATTGTTGAAAAATTATATGAACTTGGGAGAATACATAGGTTGTCTCAAAAGGTTTTCTTTCTTGTCTATGGTCTCATGATGCACTTGGAGTCTTCGAGTTTTCACCTTGGGTAGAATGGCTGTCATGATGTACCATAGTATTATCTTTGTGTTGTTGCATGTTCAATTTCACTTATAACCTAGTACTAATGACATGAAAATAAAGTCTAAGTTTTGGTTGGGTTTTTGAGGACTTCTTAAATTTTAAATTTTGGTGATTTTTTCATTGATAATTTTTTTAGATTTCTTGTTCTTTAGATTTTATGATATTTTTGGATTTTCAGTCTTGCAGCTTTTTTTTTTATTTTTTGGACATTGGTTATTAAGGATAAAGGTGAAAATTGGAAGATGTATGATGTTTGACTAAAGCATATGATTGGTTTAAAAAAAATATAGCTAATTATGGGTGGGGAAGAAACAAATGATTGGTGTGGAGGATAGATGATGATGATGAAAAATTCAAAAGTACCATCTAAACAAAGAGATAGCATAAGTGATTTGATTTTTCCTACTTGAGATAGAAAAGTTCTCATGTAAGATTGATTAAGATTCATAGACTAGTTAACTTATGATAGATGATGTTCCTAAGCTAACTTTTCTAAGGTTCTAACACAATTTCAAATTTTTAGTTGACTTGCTAGTTCATATAGGATATGGTAGAGCCTCCAATTTTTTTGCAAAATATTGAGAAGGTTCTTGCTTTTTCACATCTTTGAGCCTCCATGTCTAGGGATGGGTTAGGGTTTTGGTTTAGAAACCCTCATTTTACAAATTTTCATCATAAACCCTGGGTGTTATATTTTTGAATTGACTCTTTACCATTGGTCACCAGTCACTTAAGTCACTACTCAAGCCATTGAATGCATATTATCGCTAGCCCCTTTGTCTAGGTTTGTCGGTCACCCCACGCCTTTTATAGATTTAAAATTTTCCAAAGTCAGGCCAAATATTTTATGGAAAAAGACTTATGTTTTAAGTCATTTTCCTGAGGGTCATAATCCCGTAAAACTAGTTGAGTCCCCATTTTATGGCTAACTTTATTTGCATGTGTAGAAATCCCACCCGTCGGATCTAGATATCAAATCATAGTTGTTAATCGTGTACCTCACAGGATTAAAATAATGGTTTTCAAGATGTTGTGAGGTCTGTGATTGCTTAAAAAGTGTACTCTCTGAGGTGGGGCTTAGTCTACATTCAAAAGCCTAACGCTCAATAGTTTTGAGATCAACGGTTGATATGAAATGTCGAGACTAAACCTCTACTGTTTATCGCTCACCTAGCAAGATTAAAATAATGTGCTAGAGACTTGCAAGGTGTAAGATTGAACAAAATATGGATTGTTTCATATGCTTGGAGGGAGGCGTGGAGCCCATAGGTGGATGTGCTGGCATTTAGTTGGCCGAATGTCATTAGCTGGATGTTGGTGAGCAATTGCGGTGGAATTTCAAACATGTTTGACTTAATCTGAGTTGTTCAATGCATCTCTCCATCAGTAGATCAATTGTTATTGTTCAAAACCAGAGACATGAACATCATAATTGTTTTGCCCCATGCGAGTGACCATTAGTCGCTAAAGACACAAGTTGCAAGATGAATAAAAATTTGATCCTAATGCATGTGGATGATTACTCTCCTATAATCATGGAAGATAATACACATATTTTCATGCACCTAAGAGATTAACGGTTGTGATGCAGCATTCAAGGAGTGATCACCTGCTTGCTCATGTGGTCTTTCATTAAGCATTGATGATCATCAGCATGATCAAATTACTAAAAAAAAAGAGTTGATAGTATCTCTTTTCACCATTCGCTAAAAACTTTCTAATTCTACGAGAAAAGTGGTTATAGCTTTCATTTTGTGAATTCTTCCATAAATTGGCAAAGGGTTGATCTCCAATTGTTAAGTCTTGTTGTTTCGAGCTTATCTTCAGCGAAAATGAGTAAGTTTTTTGTTGCTGCTTCTTCAGTGCAGAAGTCTCGAAGACTCAACTTACTAGAGTAATAGGATGGAGTTTTAAAGAACATGTAGGCACACCTAAGGTTGTGCTAACTCCAAGGAAGAAGAATAAGAAGGGTGCTTGTGGCAGGAAACCAACGTAGTTTAGTGTGAAGAACAACTATCAGTTGAGAAGCCAAGTTTTCATGGGAGAAGAGACCGAGCCTAAAGGAAAGGAGTCGACAAGGCCTAAGAGGAAGGCAAAAAGGAAGAAAAAGTACCACCAAGCCTATTTGGGATGACATATTTCTCCTATTCATGAGATTTTAGATGGCCCCTCTGATAGTGAAACAGAGATTGGTTCTATTTGTCGCCAATATCTTATGGCCATGATTGAATTGGTAAGCTCAGATGATGAAGTGGTAGTAGTTGCCCCAATTTTAGTAAAGACACCAAGTGGGCATACCTAATCTATTGCTGACAAGGGCACTGATGAAGGAGTAGTGGCTTCTATATCCTCTACAAGGACACAAAGTGGGCATGTGTATTCTAGTTCTGATTGAGAGAGATGGTATTTGCGTCTTGGTTTTTGTGTTTTTGCATTAATATTGTTGTGGTGGTTGTTCTTGCCCTCTTTGCATATGTGGGTTTTTGTCTTTTGTGCTAACTAAGGGTGCCTTTGGGCTAATATATGAAGAATTTGTTTGTGGATGTGGAATGTGAAGGCTCAACAAAAATTAATGGTGCTTTCAAATGCCGGTATGATCAACTGGTTCTTCTCTGACAAAGGGTGTAAATTTTTGTTTCCCCTACTTTGCAAATGATTAAATGTAACCATTTGGGGAATATTTGAAATGCAGTTGAAATTTGTTTTGAAACTAAATGTAGGTGAAATGTAATGGTAATTGAGTTGGATGCTTATTGATCCCTTGTTCTATAAAAGGGATTTAATGGCTCATTGTAGGGGGTTCAATTTTCCAGTCTCGTCATAGTATAGGTAGAAACTACGCTTAGGAAAGAGCATACTGTAGAAAATATCAATGAATAGAACTAGAAATTGTCTTGGTTATGGGTCATATATGTAATAATCTTAAACTAGTTTTATAGAAGTGAGATATATAAAACAAAAATTTAGTTCTTGAGCATGTACTCTCCTATGCAATTATCTTGCATATTATAAATGAAAATTATTAAATATCCTTTTGTTCATCTCTAGTTGTTTTAATGGGATGTGTTGATTTGGTTTTTCTTCAATTCAAAGAATTGGTTAATTGCTTAAATGAAATCATGGGTCTATGAATGAAGAGTATAAGATTTGGTAAGAAGTAGTGTTGTAGATGCAATGAGTTGAGTACTACAAAGTACTATGACAATGGTCCATCAATGTCTGAATGAAATGGTTGATATATTACTTGTTGTTGCATATTTTATTCCATTATCCGAATTTATTAAGCACTGGTCTATTTGTTAGGAAATCTTGTAAGGAAATGAGTTAGTGATACACCTAGCCATGGATTTAAAATGAGAACAAAATTATTAAAAACTTTCAATTACATTGTGCAAGTCTGAAGTACCACCTATTCATAGTAGTAGATGATGATTTGTTCAAAGACCATCCAAATCTTTAATGAATAGAGTCTATTTTCATGTCATAGGAATAAATCTATGTATAGAAGTGTTCTTGAATAATTTGATATTAGATGAACACGATAAGGAATATCCTCCTAGGTCCCACAGAGCCTAAAGAGTAGGAGTGAAGGTCTAAGAATCCTTTACTTGTTTGTTGGCCACTAGCTTTGAAGATTCTTGAGCATAAGTGTTGTCTACACTTTAGAGGATCTCAAAGTTCTATTGAAAAAACACCAACAAAATTGGTGAATCTGGTGGGAATACCTTTTAATCTCTATTTGTAGACTATTGTATTTCAGAGTCAAATATTTGGTGAATTTAAAATTTTGTTCAGATTTTGAGAAGCTCATGGACCTTGAAATATTTTATTTGTAGTAAATTTCAAATAATTTATGAGTGACTCCATTGTTGGAGAAAACCCAAAAAAAATTACCTTTGAAGGAACTTCATACTACTTGAAGTCCAATCCTCTATGAAGAGAGGTGGCAACTTTATCTAAAGAAACTAAGAAAGAATACAAAAACATTCTAGATCTTTGCAAATTTGTAGTTGAAGAAGAAAGTTTAGTATTTGCTACCAATTTCCAGGTATTCTCATAAATTTAAAGAAGATATTATTATATTTGCAAGAAAATTATGAGAAATATTTAGGACTTAAGATGTAAATGATTCCAAATTAGGTCAAATAGCACTAAGAGAGCGGATAGTGATGGTAATTTTACATGCTTTTGAATTGTAAATTGATATTCATAAATTATGACTAAGAAGTATGTTATACTTTTGAATTCTACCTATTAGAGTGTCTTAAGTTAAGTAGCAATAGAAGATTTTCATTGTAAAGGCTTAAGATCATGGTCATAGAGGGAGTTTAAATTTCCTTTTATAATTATAAGGTAGATCTGATAAGGCTTGTAGGACTATGAGAAAATGCATTATCAATCAGTCCATCCTGGTAGGGAACAAAATATAACAACTTATAATGGGAAACCTTTGTCATATCAAAGAAATTTAAGTACCAAAAGGTACAAATCTATAGACTTTAGTGACATTTGTGGCTACCCAAATTCTATACCATCTATGATCAGAGAAAAGGCACCAAAATTCGCGAGTGAAAAATCTGAATCAACAAGCAAGCATTTGCAGGAGCTTGCTGATGTGATGGGAGATTATGAACTTGACTTTTAGGATGTTGTCATGAAGTTATTTAATCATTCTTTGAAAGGAGATGCAAGAGATCGGTTCTCCTACTTACCAACATCTTCTATACATTCTTGGGAGGATTTTAAAGTGGTGTTCATGGAGCAATCTGGTGAAACAATTGATCCAATTTTAATAAGACAAAGGTTTATGTGTATTGGGAAAGAAGAGGATGAGCTAGTCCCAACCTTCAATCTTATATTTTCAAAGGAAATAAGGGACATTCTAGAAGGCATAAGGCCAAATGATGTAGAATGTTTGGTTGTGTATCTTGGTACATTTGACAGTAAGATGAGTTGTTTATTAAGGGATAAACATCCTACAACATTGCATCAAGCATATCAAATTGCAATGGATATTGAAAACAATCTAAAATACTCAATGATGAAAGGATATATAGCTACTAGTGGATTAAATCCTAGCACATTCCATGCAAATAGAAACAATGGATCAGGTAGTAGAGATATCTATAAAAAATGTAATGCTTCTATAACTGTGATTTCCCTACCACCACAATGTGCAAAATATGGTGAGTTCCAATCTAAACATCAACAAAGTTTGAGCATTGTTGATCTGGTGCCTTCTATTAAAAAAATGTATGAAATGAGAAGACATGATGAAGAATCACCCTATGAATTGTTCTCGTGATATTTTTATTCCCTCATAGAAATACCCAAAAGTGTCAGACCTAAGGCTTCAATGTGCATCAATATGTTTTGTGAAATCTACAAGTAAGGGCTAAGCACCTTACTGATGGAATTGAAGCCTCATAGCCTTGACCAAGTATTTTATTGGATAAGGATTGTGGAGTTAGATAAGTGTGATTATGCACAACATATGATGCCTCAGAACATTAATGATGGCTCTCCTTTTCAGAAAGATTAGAAGATAGTGCAAAGTGAGGAAAGTGTATTAGACTATGAACATCCATCATGTTGTGTGGGAGAATGTAACGATTGTGATCAATTCATAGGTAGCATATTTGTAGATCATTACAATAGTAATGAAGATGAAGACACACAATATGATGCCATAGTTGATATGCATGATCTTCGTCCCTAGGATGTCTTGGATGGTGAAGAAGTAAAAGAGGTATAAGAGGTTATATCATGTCATGATTTGATCAGTGACCATGGTGCAAATATTGTTGATATTCTATTGCCAATCAGAGGTCAAGATGTTAGAAATGAAAACTCAAGTTTTCAGTTTGGTGAATTTCAGCACAGTTTTAGCATTGGTGACTCTCTTTTCCATAGTAATTATAATGGCATTGAGTATGGTCATTCCTCTGATGATTATGATTTTCCTTATGAAGTTGAGAAGGAATCCTTTATTTTGGATAAGGAATATGCTAATAACAATGGGAATTTATGTATGCTTGAGGAGGAGCAATTTGTTACTTGCAAATATTTTTCAGAATGTGGGAAAAAGGTTTCAACTGTTGATGATGTAAGTGAAATTAAAAAATTTTCAATATTCTCCTTTGATGAGTATGATAACTTTGAATACAATAAAAATAAAATAAATATGGATTGTCATACTGAGAATGCAAGAGTTCTTATGTCAACAATGAAAGTGTGGGAAAACCCCTATTTGATGAGCCTCTATTTCCACTAGAAATGAGAAATGATAATCCTTATTGGTGTAGAAATAATCCACTCTTTGATGAGGACTCTGATGATGCATTTGACATAGGGATAGAATGTGGCTATGAGAAAACAAGGCAACATAGTGATGAATTCCTTGAGAGAAGTTCCTACGAATCTTTTACATTTGATACAAATTTTATAAGTGAGATTGAAGCTCATGATGAACTTGAGGTTTCTGACTATTTCTTTGAGGATTGTAATTGCTTTCATGAAGATATTTCAGAGATATTCCATTCATATAAAGAATGTAATGATATAAATGCTCATGAGATAATTTTTCCACATGTGAATGAACAAATTACACATGAAGAATACCTGGAATGTAATTCAGGTCTACCAATAGATGAGCATGATAATTGTGAGAATGATGAAGAACTAGAAGATACAAGTGTGACTACTTAGTCTGCTAGTCCTGAACACAATGTTATAAATGATGAGCATGCATATGTCCTATCCCCTTATGATTTTTTTGGGTAGAGTAGAGATATAAATGTCATCTATACATGAAGGTGATGATGTTATACAAATTGATGAGAGAAGGGGTTCATTATTGAATGATCATATTATGCATTATGGTAGATACATGGATCCTGGATCAGCATTATTACCTGTGGATAGTGTGAAACTAATTGATCAATCCTCAAGTTGTGTTGATAGTGCAAAACATTTTGATCTATGTGTTGAGCGCCCAAATGATTCAAATAACATTGCCAAGTTTAATGTTAGTCGACAAGAAATTGGATTTGGATGCTTATTTTTTTATGTTCTTTTTCTTTACTATATGATTATGAACATGTTTCCATCTAATGAGGAGAATACTTATGTGAAGAAGAATTAAGATTCTCCTAAATATGTATCTTTTCTTTTTGATAGATCGGGGGATTGTTGGCCGAGCATAAAAAATGTGTTTATAAAGGATTCCAATTTGATGTACAAACTAAATGTCATGTCAAAGTTCATGATCAAATGGAATATGAATGTTTCACCTTTCCATTTCAATTAGATAAGCATGTATTGGAACAAGCTAATGAAAAAGGTAGTTTTGCAACATGTATGGTCGATTGCACTAATAATGATGGAGTTAATTATGTAAGACTGCTTGATTGAAGTGTTGATCCATTACAAACATTTGAGGATAAAGTCTTTGAAAGAGGAAAGAATGGCCTTTAAATTCCAGGTGCCTATGGCCTCCAATTTGGGAATTGAATCCTATGGATCTAAAGAGGCTTTTGAAATTTGAATGCAAACATGTTGTATAGCTATGTAAGTATTGTATATATGTCCAGTGTCTAATTTTGGTCATGTATGCTTGCCTTGTCCAAGCACGCTCCTGGGTTTTTTGTGCCCTTTTGTTGCTTTGCTTCAACCTAAGATCTGAATTCTCACCACACCCACCAAGGGTATGCATCCCCAAACATGAACCATTGGTAGAACCTCTAAACTTTTTTGCAAAATATTGAGAAGGTTCTTGCTTTGTGATGTCTTTGATCCTCTATGTCTAGGGATGGGTTAGGCTTTTTGTTTAGAAATCCTCATTTTGCAAATTTTCATCATAAACCCTTGGGTATTATATTTCTGAATTAACTCTTTACAGTCGGTCACCAATCATTTAAGTCACAACTTAAGCCATTGAATGCATATTATCACTGGCCCCTTTGTCTAGGTCCATTGGTCACCCCGTGCCATTTATCAATTTAAATTTTCCCAAAGTTAGGAAAAATATTTTATGTTAAAAGACTTATGTTTTAAGTCATTTTCCCTAGGTTCATAATCTCGTTAACCTAGTTGGGTCCCCATTTTATGGCTAACTTTATTTTGCATGTGCAGAAATCTTGCCCGCTAGATCTAGAGATCAAATCCCAACCATTAATCACATACCTCAAATGATTAAAATAATGGCTTTTAAGATGTTGCAAAGTCTGTGAATGCTTGTCACATGTACTCACTAAGGTGGGGCCCAATCTACATTCAAATACCCTACACTCAATGGTTTTGAGATTAACAATTGATATGCAAAGCCTAAACTAAATCTCAACCATTTATCACTCACCTCACAACATTAAAATAATGTTTGTTAGAGACTTGCGAGGTCTGCGATTGAATGACACGTGGATTTTTGCATCTGCTTGGAAGAAGGGGTTGAGCCCACAGGTGGATGTGCTAGCATTTAGCTAGGTAATTTTCATTGGTTGGATGTTGGTGAGAAATTGCGGTGGAATTTCAAACATGTTTGACACAATATGAGTTGTTTGACACATCTCTCCATCAGGAGATCGATTATTTTTAAGACCAGAGATATGAGCGTGATAGCCATTTTTCCATGCACGAGTGAGCATTAATGGCTGAAGACACTTGCATGATGAATCAAATTTGATCTTGATGAGTGTGAATGAGTACTCTCTTGTAATAATGGAAGATAAATCATAGATTTTCATGCTCCAAATACATTAATGGTTGTGATGTAGCATTCAACGAGTGATCACCTGCTCACTCATGTTGGATTTCATTGAGCATTGATGATCAACTTGATAACATTGCTCAATAAATAAGAGTTGATACCTATGTATTTTTACCATTGGCTAAAAATTTTGTAAACCCATGAGAAAAGTGGTTATAGCTTTCATTTTGCAAATTCTTCCAAAAATTTGTGAAGGGTCAGTTTGCAATTGTGAAGTCTTGTTGTTCCAATCTTATCTTCAGCAAAAATGAGTTAGTCTATTGTTATTGCTTCTCCAGTACATAGGTCTTGAAGACTCAA